>OX457001.1:1800000-2283356 GCA_949752705.1 Callimorpha dominula | reverse complement strand
TAATAGTCATCATTCTGATTACTTTATTTAGAATAATAGAATTTGTAAATTTATTATTTTTTATATATATATATATATAATAAATCAAGTTTGTAAGTCTACGTAATCAAAATTGTGCCCATCTAAGTCGTATATTTTAACAAATTTTAACACATTACAGGAAAACCATCGCCCGTTGACTTAAAAATCATAAAATTTGGCGAGACGTCCTTCACAGCACAAGTAGGTACAGTCCGAAAGTACCTATCATAAAAAAGGGACCTTTTGTAAAGAAAAAGTACATAAGTAAGTTCAAATTGTTAACTGGCAACATTTTAACTGAATGTAATTAAAACTGTACAGTAGTGTAAGAGGCTATCGTGTTTTAAAAAGTAACGTAAACATGAAGTAATAAATCTATCGAGTCGCGCCATTTGCATATCATGCATGCGCCAATTCATGCGACCACTTTTTTATTGTAGTAACTCCATTTTTTTTGTTTTCCTAGATTTTTTTAGAAAGCACTTAACAGAAGATAATAAAATTTGTTGCCTGTGGTTCTTATGCATATGCGTCAGGTAAAATAACCTGGACTTAGTAAGAAATATATTGTTTCATTGAATATTAACATGAACGTATGGAAAAACTATTTTAGTGGGTTTAGATAAAGAGAACCGACGTGGGAGAGCCATGCTTCGGCACGTATGGCCCAGCTCGACTCCGCTCGATACCACGGCCTCACAGAAAACCGGCAGTGAAGCAACGATTGCATTGCTTTTCGCCGCGTGAGTGAGGTTACCGGAAGCCCTAACCCTTCCCTCTCCCCTATTCCCATCCTTCCCCTCTCCCCTCTTCTTAAAGGGCGGCAACGCACTTGTGACTATTGAGTTACAGGCAAGTGCCCATGGGCGGCGGTATTCATTTATCATCAGGTGACCCGTCTGCTCGTTTGCCGCCTATACCATAAAAAAAAAGAATCCATATGTATATTACATAATTGAAAAACAATGTCCTATATCTAAACATAATATTTTATTTGATGCTATGGATTTGAGAAGAAATGCTTAGAAACCTTGTCATTTGACATTTCATATAGTCTAAAGACAAAGAACTCTACTCTCTTGAGAAGAGATTAACTCCAATTGGTGCTCTTTTGATAGAGAATCTGTGGTCTATGGCCTGTGGCGTGATTACGTACGATATGCGTTTGTATTCTAAATAGCTCTGGGTTACAAACATTTTACTTTCAGATACACATGTAATTTTCTACATAAGCATACATGCATGTACAAAAACACACACACACACACACAAACACATCGTGGTATCTTCTGTTTACTTACGTATTTTTTGTGTCACATCTTTAAACTAACTTACCACGAAGCCGAAGTTACCACGGAGGCTGTCCTATTGGACATGATATATTAATCAGCGTAATCCTAAGAACATACCAAAACGGACACAATTTATGGTCACCCTTAAACCTGCGCGTACGCAACTATAAAGGTAATTATTGCTACATGTAGTGTATGTCATAATGTGTGAATGTCAGGTGTTAATAGATATTTGCATACCATTGTGTTAATCAATGTACTAGGAAATGTTTTAGAAATTTGCTAGGTTTAAGGTGAGTTAACTTGTTAGCAGAAGAAAGGAATAGACTTATACAGCGGGAACTATACTACTACACATAAAACACAGAAGTCTGATAAACAAGGTCCTAAGGAAAGTTTTGCTAAAATTTTAGGAGCGGTATCGTGCAACCAATAAATAGTTGATTTCGCTTAAAAAAATTCGGGCCCGCAGCACGCATAGGTAGATTTCGTGTTTTTTTAATTTTTTTGATAATCTGACACCCCCCCCCCCCTACCTTGGGGGGAATATCCCCCATTCACGAACTTAACCTACATTTTTGCCTTGTTAATTTGTCATCCAAGTTTGAAAGCAATCGGTGCATAATTGTGATCTCTATCGTTCCGGTAAAATTGAGGTACATACATATATACATTTATATAAATATACTTTTTTATTGGCGGTTGTTTTGGGGTCTATGAATCATAACTACACCTCCTGTGAAGAAATTTTTGGAAAACTTGACAACTGGTACAAAGCCAATAGGTATCTAGACTTTATAATAATAATAATATTCATAAAATTGTAACGCTTTACGTTCTTCAGGGGTCTACTGATGTATCATACTTTAGGGCCGTATGATCCTAAAATTTTGATCACATCTTTATTAACACTCTATTTATATTAGGATCTGTTTATCTATCTATCTACTACTTAATTTTAACTAAATAAGTGAACAATATCATCACCTTTAGGTTAAACTGTTTTTAAAATAAACAGGTGGCAAACTACGTGACATAGTTTATAGCAGATTATCGCCATTCAAGATGACCCTGAACTTCTCAAGCTATTCCACTCTCAATTTTTTCGTCTTTCTGAAGTGCCCGATTGACGAATAGTTTTGCCCCCTATTACGTGAATGAGATCAGATAACAGTTGGCAAAGTGTAGGTGTTTAATGCAGTTTAATACGCCTCTACTTAGTGTATGTATATGTGTACCACTATGAGGCATACCTATAGCAAAAATATATTTCTACTGGTCAAGATAGATTAATTGATAAGGCTGTAACCCTATTAATCCTTAGTATATTTATATCATACCCCAGACCTTTAAAACAATTTTGTATTTTAGCCTGTGAAAGGAGGAGGTTCTCAATCATGTGTTTGATAAATGATCATTCATAACTTTACCAGAGTTATCCGATTGTGATATATTTTTAGTTACAATTTTTTTTTTTATAATTTTGATTTCTTCATTTTTTTATGAAGACATTTTGAGAAAAATCTGGACATTTCATCAACATCCTTGGTATATATAGTACATCCAAAAAAAAATTTACATATAACTTAAATTAAATTAAGATGGTCAAAGTAACCAGTCCCGCATCACTCCCGGCGCAAAAGTGCTCATGATGCTGGCAGCGTTGCCTCGTTGAGTGGCAATAGATAACCTTTGCACCAGGAAAGACCCTTTTTGCTAACGTGTGATAGCCTCGTTAGATTGTTACCACCCCCTGTCTTTATAATTTTGTATGGTATCCTACTAATATTATAAACGTGATAGCTTGTGAGGATGTATGGATGTGTGGATGTATGCATGTGTGGATGTATGGATGTATGGATGTTTGTTACTCTTTCACGCAAAAACTGAACCGATTGCGATGAAACTTGGTATGTATATAGCTAGACACCTGAATTAACAAATATAACTACTTTTTATCCCAAAATTCTAAAAGAACTTAGGAGGGGGAAACGGCCTGACGTAACTAGTACCTTATATGTATGTGTAGACGGCCATTCAGGGGTCGTCGCACTTTCTACGCTGAAAAATAGGTTCATATTAATTATATTAAAACTAAAATGTAACCTACACGAGAGGGTATAAAATCTTTGATGACTGTTTATTATCCTGACTTCGGCTCACATATTGTGTTTTGGAAGAAGCCAGAAGAAAATGTTTGTGACGAAAAAATTAAAAATTTATAGACGAAAAGAGAAACTAAAAAAATAAAAAAGTGAATATCTTTATAACTAGGTAAGTCCTCGACTAGTGCAAGTAACTAATTTTGAGTCGGCGTCACACAAACACAGTATAACCTGTCACTTATAGATGTTTTTAACAGGTTTGTTTGTTTGACGACTAATTATAACTCACCTATCAGTAAATTTTAAATTAGTTTATTTTTTATTAACTTTTTTATATTTAAATAAACAAAATTTTAAATACAAAAGAAATCTGAACATCGATCGATTGAAATTTAAGTCCACAGCTTTAGGTAGTTAGTGGACTGCTAATTCAGTCGTTCTCCTTTTATTTATGTCTTCATACAGGCCGCCGATAGCCCCTAATTATGCTGCCGACACAAAAACGCTAATCGCGCATCGTACACATACGGACGCACCCTTAAAAACGATTTACAACATCACCTGTTCAATGCAAATACTATCTTATATTTTAAATGTAAAGTTCTATTTCAACTATAGATAAATCTTTGTAAGTCGTTTTCAAAATATGGCTCTACACTTCAATTGGGAAAGTAATGCCTTAAACAATGCACCTATTTCCAATGCAATATCAACTCTTTACTCAATTGCACAAGTTTCAGTTTCAAACGTATCTATCAGCAACCGCAGTTACTTCTATTTTCCTAATTCAAATTCATACGGTAATCTTTATTGAAAATGAAATCTTTGGAAACGTGTTGTAAGGTCGATATTTGTATGTAGTGAATGTTTGTAGATACAGGCTGATTTTATTTCTCGATGTCGCGATGCGCAGCCGCAGCGTTAATGAGCGCGCGTACGTTGGGATTCCTCAACAGCAATGTTAGTGTATCGGCTTTTGTCGGCGCGACGGGACTTTTTGCGATCCCAGTGATAACAATGCGCCGGCCGAGACAGATAACTGGAGATGTGATAAAGTGCGACTTAATTAATTAATGCTTTGCGCTAGCTTATTTATTATTAGAATAAGATTTGAGTTAAGCTAGTGTTTTGAACTTGCCGTTTATGAGATCAATTCTGACCTTAACTATGTACTGGGTTTCAGAACAGACAAACGTAAACTTTTACAGGCTAATGTACAAATCTTAGAATAGATAAGCAAAATTTGCTACATGTGTTGTAAATACATATATACATACATCCACTCACGTTTGTGCCCTGAAGAATCGAACACCTAAAATTGTTACAAATTTATTTATATGGGTCTAGACACCCTAAAGTATAAACACACCTTTTTGTGACATAATAATATGTTAAATTCAAATTCAATACCTTCATTTTATACAATTGCTCAATAATTATTGGAAATCGTGCATTAATTAATCGTGTATATATGTAAGTATATTTTTACATAGTATAAAACAAAGTCGCTTCCGACGTTTTTACGCTTAGATCTTTTAAACTACGCAACCCAATTTAATTCGGTTTACACCAATAGATAGAGCGATTCGAGAAGAAGGTTTATACGTATAGTTTAATATTGTTTTATGTTAATTTGTATAATCATATGACGATGTTCACCACATTAGTATCTACATTACACCCGTGCGAAGCTGGGGTGGGTCGCTAATATATATATATTGTATGCATATGTATAAATTTGGGTATATGTTTGTTCTGTATGTATATGTATATTTATATGTAGTACACCGAAAGCTACCACTACTCCAGTCACTAAATCCATCCTAAGGTTGTCTGGTAGAGATCGCTCTTAGCGATAAGACCGCCCATTGTGCCTAACACTAACATTAGTATTATGATCATTTGTAGTTCTATGTATAAGGTGTACAATAAAGCATATTCTATTCTATTAAAAAAAAATAATAATTAAAAATTATAGATCAACATTCACACAAAGTCACGGTATCAATAGTTTACTTTGTATATCTAAAATTTATAAAATACTAGCAGCGCCCCGCGGTTTCACCCGCCTAAGTCCGGATCCCGTGGGAATATCGGAATAAAAGTAGCCTATGCGTTAATCTACGTCTCCAGCTGTCTACATACCAAGTTTCATCGCAATCGGTTAACAGGTTTTTGCGTGAAAGAGTAACAACCATCAATCCATCCATCCAAACTTTCACATTTATAATATTAGTGGGATAATGGGATTGAAAAACCGCATCTGCCTGTGTCGATCTATAACCGCCCGTTCCCAAATGGTTGAGCCCTGTGAGGAGAATTTAGATATCTATATTCTACAAAATCACTTACAGCCTAATATCTGCATCCATATCTTCCAAACACGAATGGTGAGCCAGTATCGGCTGTATCTCTCGAATGGAGTCATTACACCTTCCGAACGGGTCCGCAAGCCTTAATTACGACACATAAGTCAAGCCCGATGTGTTTGTTTCACTCTTTTGCGCTAATTTGTTTTACTGCTATCTGATCCTGGTCTGGTAGGGCTGAGACCCGAAAGTTATTTCTTATCTCCAAGATCTGAGCGAAAGAGGTCAGAGTCTGTTAGATTTGAATTATATATCAAGCTTAGTTATAAATTATTTCAGTGTTGGGCTTCTCTGTATGAGAAAAGTTATTCTTTTATTTCATACCACGTCGGTGACATAAGCTTTTATATCCGGACGGTTACCGTAGCACATAGACACTAGCAATTCCAGATGATTCGTATGCGCGTTGCCGACTGTTTAAAAACCTATACACTCCTTTTTTGAAGAACTCTATACTGTAGTCGTTGAGAAAACCTCGGCAGAGAGCTCATCCCACAACCGGAGCGTTCGCTTGAAGAAATTCCTACGGAACCGTACCGTGCGCGACCATTTAGGTTCCAAGGTGTAAGTATGAACGCCCTGTCGGGGTCGAGCGGTGCAGTGGTAAGTTGGTAAAGGTGAATTCAAATGCTTCCATGACCTTTTGGAAAGTATTGTAAATATAACTGTAGTGTACTCACCGCAGGACCAGTTTACTTTAGATGCGAGTTTGTTGCATAACCTTAAAAAATGCATCGGTTTCATATTATTATTTTTTTGTAATTTGACAACCCTGTTAAACCACATTCAACACAAATCTACACTTCGATATGATATTAATTTCAACCAGTCGATTGCGGTATTTTTGTTGCCACTGCTATCAAAATTAAGATCAAATAACGCAATGGAACGATGACATTGCAATCACTACACACACTTTTATGGATTATTGTATGATTGTGTAACTTAATTATGAAATTTTCTTTACAATAATTTAACCATTAATCTTTGATAAGGTTGACAAATAATTGCAGTGTCGTGTATTAAATGGTAAATATATATTATTATTCGGTAATTTTAAGAAAAAGAGTATGTGAAGAAGCCAAATTCCGAAGATAAGATATTTTAAGGGTTCAGTACCCTTAAGTTACAGGGGAACTCTATGACTAAGCATAGGAACTCTGTGGATGACAATGAAGAATGACACCTAAAAGCGAAAAATTATAAGCCATAATCACTATTAAGACCACCACAGAAGGATATAAGGAAAGAAGTGCCACATAGTGATTGGTTGTGTCGCAATTATGCGTATATCCGCAAAATGTTTAGTGCTATTGTTTACCTACTGGCTGTATCCTGAAATCTGGGTGCGCCGTAAATGATCGGTTTTTTTTTATTGAATAGGAGGCAAACGAGCAGACGGGTCACCTGATGCTAAGTGACTACTTCCGCCCATGGGCACCTGCAACTCAAGAGTCACAAGTGCGTTGACAGCCTTTAAGAGTGGGACAGGAAGACAGGAAAGGGTTAGGGCATCCGGTAACCTCACTCACTCGGTGAAAAGCAATGCAAGCATTGCTTCCCTGCAGGTTTTCTGTGAGGCCGTGGTATCACTCCGGTCGTGCCGGCCCATACGTGCCGAAGTATGGCTCTCCCTCAGTTATATTTTTTAGATTTTTCCCTCGTGTATGAGTTATTTTCTATCCGTCAGGAACAGTACTCTTTTTCTAGATAATAGGTATCCCATGTCGTTTTTTCTACTCCTGACAACGTTTATGCTATTATTTATGATGACCGGTTAAGTAGTTAAAGCGTGTAGGTGTAACAAACTAATTCACATTTCACAAGGAAATTAACGCGATCACGAAATAGTATAACATACCTCTGAAAACCTTTTTGTGATCGCGTTAATTCCCTTGTAAATACATATCTATAATTTATTAATTATAAATTATTATAAATTATAAAATTTAATATTAATTATATCATGGAACGCAAAAGTTTAAAAGCTAGTATTTTTGAGATTTTTTTTTATGGTATAGGGGGCAAACGAGCAGACGGGTTACGTGATGGAAAATTATACCGCCGCCCATGGGCACCTGTAACTCAAAGAGTCACAAGTGCGTTGCCGCCCTTTAAGGTGGGAGTAGGATAAGAGGGGGAGGGGGGGGGGAAGAGGGAAGAAGGGAAGAGGGAAGGGTTAGGGCCTCCGGTAACCTAACTCACGCTGCGAAATGCAATGCAAGCATTGCTTCACTATCGGTTTTCCGTGAGGCCGTGGTACCGAGCGGAGTCGAGCCGGCCCATACGTGCCGAAGCATGGCTCTTCCACGTAAAAATTGATGGACGCTGATTTGATAGGAGTAGGAGTCAGTCAGGCTAGGTCAGTCGTAAAGCTACCTGTTCCAAAAGGTAGATCCTGTGGAGAAGATCCAGCCAAGAAACTCCAGGGACGCTCGTTTTCTACATGTTTTTGAAGTAGGAAAGTTTGAAGGGGAAAAGGCAACCCCACTACGATGTGACTGTCCCCTCCAATGGAGAGAGGGGCGTCATGTTTCCTACAGATCCCTAATTCGAATTCAGCTTACACTTTTCATATATTTTACAATATCTTATCAGATCGAGAGTCAAATCAAATATAACGGAAAGATGAATTATGAAAAATATATAACGGTTATACTTACAAAACCAGTAACTAGACTAAAAATGTATAAAGATTGATATTATTGTTATAAATAAAATGATGAAATGTAGAAAAATTCTCACATTCCAATTTTCGGTACCTATTTAGATACGTAACCAGTATTCGATGTTAGGCAATTGTGTTATCGAAATGTGATACTTTTATATTGAAGACGTAAACTAATAGCAATAAAAATTAACGTCTGACCAGCCAAAGGGTTTAACTTTCCGCTAAAATACTAGTTTTTAGGGTAAAACTTGCAGATTTATGTAAGAAGACCTTTAAATATTACAAGAAACGCGGAAAATGAACTGGTGTATTTTGAAAATTTGGCGTAAATAAGGACCAACACCAAACTAATCATATATTATAATTTATTAGAACAAGAAACAGAGAAGTTATTGATGTTTTTATTTTTCGCTTAAATACATCTAGTTTTAATTACCTATACTTTAGTAAACTTTCGGAATTATTGTTATTTTTAAACGTACTTAATTATCATACAAGCACAATAAAATCCTGCCTCTTTTTTGAACCTTGCGACCTGCAGCTGATACTGCTAAACTTTTTACTAAACGAGCAAAGGAATCATGTATTCAGCCTACGCTTTTTTTTTAAATTTAAAATACATAACATTGTCTGTATCCGGAGATATCATAATTAAGTCTGATGGCGGCGTGTTCAAATTAAATTATGTTGAAATTAAAGGTTATTGTGGGTATAAATCGGCGCGAGCACACGGGCGCGGCTGCGCAGGCGCCGCCGTTACGCGCGCCGTGATGTATTGACCGACACACCTATGCGATACTGGCGGAACGGGGAGTATGGTATAAAAAGGAGTTAGTAGCATTTTTAAATATATTTTTTTAAATTATGCTTTAGGAAACAAGCATTCGGCCTTACTTATTAAGCATTTTCGAGACGCAATACTATGCTGCCTTCTGTAGAGTTGTACCAGTAGGTAAGGTCTCGTTAGAGATAGGCTGAGAGATAGGCGAGATCTGGAGACTACAAATCATAGGAATACCACAAGGGAAATCTTTTCCACAATCTTACGAGGGCAGCTTCAGATTTGAGTGGAAATTGTATTGTACAGCTGGCTGTTATAAACAGTCTGTATGTATGTATGTTTGTCAGTGAAAATAGCCCTAATTTGTCACGAGGAAGCGTAATTTTTTCATAGGTTTACCTGTAAAATTTTGAATTTGAATACAAAAATACTTAGTAATTGACAATAATTATAAATTAGGTATAATATCAATTATGATTAACTACTTTGTTGTGGGGCTTATTAAATTGAAATTTGTTACGAAACATTAAAGCTCTTTGTAAAAAAAAATCTATTCAATCTCTATCTATTCACATTCTTAGAACTTAGTTAAACTTAGTTAAATTAAATGTCTTGTTTAAAAAAACAGTTTCTTATCTGAATAAAATCAAATTGCTATTTTATTCAGTTAAAATAGTGACATTGCAGCTATGATTTCAGTAAATATATAATTTAATGGTAAATATCATATTCATTTAATATTATATTATGTTATTCTCTTTATTTACTTAATATACATATAAATTACATTTTTAAATACATTCACTATAAAAAAATAATAACAAATATGTTTAAAAATATAAAAAATAGTGTCCCACCGGTATCGGGTACAGGGACCAAGCTACCGGTGGTTAGGGTTCCAGAGATAGAAACCTCCTCACTATGCGTGCCGTATGAAGGAGGACTGCCTTCTGCATGAGGCTCTTAATCCAGCTGCCTAACGTGAGCCTCTGAAGGTGTTGGTCGAGGCTCTTAGCAATTAACCCATGGGCCGAAATGACTATCGGCACAATGATTGCTGAATCCACATCCCACATGTCGACAATCTCGTGGGCTAGGTCCAAATATTTTATTTCTTTATCTTTTTCGGCTTTTAAGAGATTGTTGTCATGGGGAATGGTGATGTCAATATATAATATATTATGTTATTATTATTATATTACTACAATTTATAAACGAATCTTTATAAACCGCTGCAATCTTTTACCTCGTACCTCAGTCTCAATGAAAATACAAGTTAATCTCCGCACCGTTCCCATTTAGCCGTGTTTGTTTTATTTCTGCGAATCAATAAATTTTACCGATCACATTGGTGACCACTATCGCAATGAAACTGATCTTTGTGTACTTATATGTGAGCGGCTTTTTATACAAAAAGAATAACTGTTCTAGTGATATTAGATTGTAAATAATAATAAAAATAATATGTAAAATAATTTAAATAAAATTGTATTGATAACAATAAAGGCACAAGTCCGAGACGAGCTGCAGACTATCGACCGCATTATTGCCTGCGGTCGTGGTCGTTTCTATTCCGAGACGGACTGCAGACCGCCCATTTTTTCCGATATTTGTACAACGCTATAGATAGTTTAATAATGCGTGTTTGTTTAAAAAGGTAAAAGGAAACCAACTGATATTCTATTTAAAAGCCGATCGAAAAAAGGAATTTATGCTGTATTGATTAAACACCATATAATAGTCAGGCCAGACCTACTCCGCACTGGTATGAAGCGACAAGTACGTGGCGGGCTCGACTAGCACCTGCCCTCCTGCCCCCCCTCGGTACGCCCATGCTTAGGTACATCCAATTGTTGTTATGGATACTTCGCAATACACACATATATCTTAAAAACATACAATTAGATACATACCTACATTGCCTCTGCCTGAGTTTATGTATGTACATACACTCGGACAGAGGTATTAAACACCCACAAATTGCCAGCTATAATTTGACCCACTCTCGTAATAGAGGGCAAGCCTATTGACGTCGACCGGGCACCTTATGAGTTAAAGATGGGAACAATGGAAGTATATTGAAAAGGAGAAGTATGCAAGGGTTACAGTCTTATCAATTAATCTATCTTGACCAGCAGAAATATATTTTTGCAATAAGTATGCCAAAAAATGGTACACATATACACTCGGTAGAGGTGTATTAAACTGAATTAAACACCCACACTTTGCCAGCTATAATCTCGTTCCATTCACATAATAGGGGCGCAACAGTGGCGTAGCTATACCTTTCGGGGCCCTTGGCTAATTCTTCGGATGTTTGTGAGTCTGACTCGCATTTGCCCGTTATTTTTTAATTCGTGTTTTTTATTAGGTTTATTAAATTAGATTAATTTACATTGATTAAATACAACATTTATTTTTTTAATACATCTTGTAATTAGAACCGCCAGTGTTTGGGGCCGTGTCCAGGGCCCCCCTCGAGCCGGGGGACTGTGGTATTTTGCCCTATTTTTACGCCACTGGGGGGCAAACCTATTTGGCAATCGAAAAATTGTGACTATAGAGTGTCAGCAATAACTTGAGAAGGTCAGGGTCGCAGTTGCTGTTACTCGAACAGGCTGGTGTCGGGAATTCCGAGCTCTCTTACTGTCATACAATTAAATGCAATTATTTAGACCCTGGTTTGAGACGACAGGGTTACAATTTCAAGAAATGAATTGCCCTAATTACTATATTATTTTTCATTGCATTGAGTGAGGTTACCGGAGGCCCTAATCCTTCCCTCTCACCTATGCCCGTCCTTCCCCTCTCCCCGACTCTTTAGCCCGTCCCCCTCTTCTCCTACTCCATCATCAGAACTTCGTTACTAAGCCCAATCTGTTGTACTCGTCAAATCGAATCATATGAGCCTAAATTCAAGGGGTTTACTAGTAGCCACTGAAGAGTTCCACTATCCACCTCCTACGTCCATCATCAGATCAGTTCCAAAATGTCAAATTGTAGTATTGCCATCCAAACTACATATACATATAAATTTTCATTTCAATACAACAATTAGAAGTAGTTGCGTTTCAAGATTTGTTTACATAGTTAGCTTATTACAAAGTTAAGTAATGCTAGCCAGGTCAGTCTAGGATGGGTGACCATTCTTAACACATTGAGACCCCTCTTTGCCTCGGAGAGCACGTTAAACCGTCGGTCCCGGGTGCCATACAAACATCTGTGGCATTCTTTACGGGTAGTTAGAGCCCTAAAAAGTCCGACAACCTGGTCTAACTACAGAACTTCGATATCGCATAGTACTTGGGTTGTGGAGGTCTGATGGCAGTCGCTTTACGTACAATATCAAAGTTCGGCCGTATCGTAGTTAAAATGAAAGGAAGGAAAAGGCGCGGAGGATGATGATGAAATGCGTGTTTAAAATGCCAAGAATTTTAGCTTACACAATGGCACCGCTAGCCTCCGTGACAGGTTTTATATTAAACAATTATAGTGTTTATATCTGTCAATTTATGGATTTATTGTGCAATTTACAACTGTTTAATTATAATCAGTTGTAAATTGCATTTTTAATAAATTGCATTGGTATTAACCAATAACACAATTACCATAAATAATGTTTTATGCACAAATCGTTTTAAATTAACATAATTAATTTAGAAGCTGTAATATTGAGGTATCAGACATGGTTAGCCCTTAGGCTACCTCGCTATCACAAAGGGACCTTTTCTCTAGAAGGATTGACCCACTGTGGGACGATTTATAAACATCTCTTTTATCAAAAACCTATAACCATTCAAAGCATAGAACAATAACCAAATAATAATATATATTAGGCGAGCTTAATAGGTGTATGGTTAGAAAAATATTTACTTTACCTAAAAATTACTACTGTGGGAGAGCCATGCTTCGGCACGTATGGGCCGGCTCGACCGGAGTGATACCATGGCCTCACACAAACCCTTAGTTAGTTAAGCAATGATTGCATTGTATTTCGCGGAGTGAGTGAGGTTACTGGAAGCCCTAACCTTTCCCTGTTCCCCTTTCCCTCTCTCCCTCCCCTTCCTCCGTCCTCCACCTTAAAGGTCGGCAACGCATTTGTGACTCTTGAGTTGCAGGTTAAAGTTTCTCTTGGACAGGCGTGTATCATCCATTCCGTTCATCCGTTCCGTTTCATCTTCGTAATCACTTTCCACCACTACTATATAAATTCATTTTCTTTCTTTCTTTTATCAGACGACGAAGCGGAGGGCGTGCTCCACTGAGCCAGTCAGCCTGTGACCAAGGCCAGTGCAACCTGGTCGAAACATCAAGCAATTCAGAGTGAATTTAAAGACAAACGCCTATTCCATTATTAAACAATAAATGATTTTGATAGATTTAATTCATGTGTTAGTCTCTGGAGGTCTGTATATTCTATGAAAATGTATGAAATGAAAAAAAAAAATTGTCAGTTATGGGACTGCCGACAGAAGTGAAAACTTAAAAGAAACGACCTATATATGTATTATTAGGGATTGATGGATTTATATATTATTATGTACCTATTATTAGCGTGACGGTCACGAGTTCAGTTCTCTCTTCCTCTCCCTCTCTCTCTCTCTCTCCACGCTCTCTCTCACGCTGTACATGTAAATATCACAAACTCGGCTCCGTCGTATGAATTTTCGATGGGGTCGGACATCATGGTCGGACATCAGTGTCTGACATCAGGGTCACGTGTCCTGACGCGAGTTTAAAATTTTTTACCCACCTAAAAGTGCACAACACCGCTAAAGAAGTTTTCACTTCAAAGACATTTGTGTGTATTTTTTTTATTTAATCTCTCCACTACACGTCTACATGTTTTCGCAACAATACTCATGCTTGCGGGCGCGTATCACTTGGACGTAACCTTATCGCGCTCCCGTCAGATATTTATGTATTCTGTGGCAGTACGCTATACGCTATTTTTTATTATAAACATCTTTTTACTAAAACCACGCGGTCAGTTCGACATTAATCATTTGTGTTTTTACTATTGGTATAAATTATTCAATGCATGCATTTACGGGTGTTTTCTCGTGGACCTACTTTTTTGTCCTACTAGTAGGACTACGAGGGTATGGTATTTCTCGTGGTCCTACTGAAGGATTGAAATAAAAAATGTACCTCATGTATAAAGATATCAAAACCAAGTAGGTACCTAGGGCTATATATATATATATACCATAGTACAGGTTCTGCCTAGTTTGGGGCCAGACGGCCGTATGTAAGGTGTCTCAAGTTATTATTATTAAAGCATTAAGCATTTGTTGTGTGTGCAACTTGTATACACAAAGCGTAACTCGCCAGAGTGAGTGTAGTACGGCTAGTCACATGATTTGTTGTGCCTCGTGGCAACCTCAGTCAAAGAAGGGAGTAGATTGATTGCTTCAATTGTTGTGAATAGTAAATATGGCACATTCTCCGCGTGGCAATAATGTCACCTTGTGATTTTCGTGCAAATTATATTGTAGCTAAAGATGTGGTTCCAAGTTATATTGTAACAGAGTCGCTATTGATTTAAAATGTCTTGTTAAGGAGAGCCATCTGTTGTACTATTAATTAAAGTAGTAGTGGCGTAGCTTAAAGTGCTAACTTTAGCCCGCTTAAGCGTACGGCATAGACATCACCGTACTTTTTGTTCTATCCACATTATATGCAGATCGCAAGAAAGTAACACCGCTACCTATTCTCTGAGTTTTTACCAACTCTCGTTGCTTAATTATCTTTTACCAATAATTACTATGTTGTTAGGAAATGTTATCTCTATTGAATTACGGGGTGATAATTATTTTGATTGGCCTATTGCTCTGTGATCGTATTGTTATGAGGTATTATGTTACTTTTAAGTTATAAGTACAGGAAACGTATAATTAGGTCTACTTAGTTTAGGATATAAGGTAATACCTATACTGCATGGCTTATATTCGAGCATTTGATCATGGGAAATAACTGTTTTTTTTTATAGTTACTGATATCGAGAATCCCAGAAAACAGGATTTCTTGACAGGACTGCCCAAAAATGGAGTTTAATGTATGTAGTATTGTAGTTTCTTTATTTTCTCATAACTTATAAATGCCTCAACAGATTTGGATGTATGTATCATCCCGAGTGACTCTGGCTATAATTTGTTTTTGAAAAAACATCAATATGACGGCTGTATGTAAATGGATTACACGTCATTTTGGCAGTTACGTTTTTTTTTTAATTAGTAACTTGTTACGGAAAAGCATCTTTTATTTATTATCGAATTTATTTAAAAAAAAAAACATTACCTACAGATTACTTCGTTCATACTCTTCTACAAACAATTGAGAAAAATCAAGTGGTACTTGATTTTTCTACTATATGTCATTGGATTTAATTATCTCTCCGTGTTGAACATAATTCCTTCAATTACAGCCTTGTTAAGTGATCTCTAAGCGCGAAATACGGTAATGATACTTCTAATTATCGTATTATTGTGATACTTTAGATAATTACCTTTATTTACGTGTTATAATGATAGAAACGGGTAAATATGTAATCAAATGCATAAATAACAGTACGTTAATTACTAAATTACCTTTGAAACTGCATTTTTTTTTTATTAATTTATGCTCGTGACCTTATTTACGCTATTTCAGTTAGGTTTGTAATCTTAATAGCGTAGTTGTTCATTGTTAAAAGGAATCATTGAACAGTTCTCATGAAATCCGACTGATCAGCAGCAAATTAATTTTGTTTTTATGGTATAGGGGCAAACGAGCAGACGGGTTGACTACCGCCGCCCATGGGCAACTCAATAGTCGCAAGTGCGTTGCCGCCCTTTAAGGTGGGAGTAGGACAAGAGAGGGAGAGGGGGAAGAGTGCGAAGAGGGGAGAGGCGAAGGACGGGAATAGGGTTCGGGCCTCCGGTAACCTCTCGGCGAAATGCAATGCAAGCATTGCTTCACTGCCGGTATTTTGTGAGGCCGTGGTATCGAGCAGAGTCGAGCCGGCCCATACGTGCCGAAGCATAACTCTTCCACGTGGAAAAAAATCAGAGTGAGAGTTCTAAGGGTATATTAATGGCTATGTTAGAGATTGCACTCTATATGTGAAGGTGGAAACTTACAGAATGGCCGATGGGAATCTTTTTCTTTGGTATTCTTCGTGGTAGTGTAGTCGTATATACCTACTATACATGTACTTAAGAAAACTGTTTCACCAACTCATTTATGTAAAATAATATTAAGTTACACCATTTACTAATCCCACTTATATTATAAATGTGGAAGTTTGGATGGATGGATGTATGGATGTTTGTTACACTTTCACGCAAAAACTACCGAACAGATTGCGGTGAATCTTGGTATGTAGATAGCTGGAGACCTGGATTATCGCATAGGCAACTTTTTATCCCGGTATTCCCACGGCACCGGGACTTACGCGGGTAAAACCGTGGGGCGCAGCTAGTATGTAATAAATGCCTATATATATATATTCACCATCGGTGCGACAGACAGTCCTCTATGCAGAGGATGTCCCGACGCGGAGGAAACGGCCGCCCACGTTATCCTGGAGTGCGAGGGAGTGGCCACACAACGGGCAAACATCCTCGCAGGTGCGAGATCGCTCCTAGAAGCCTGCGAACGCCCCAGGAGGCTTCTGTGCTTCTGGAAGAGGAGCTAGGCTGGCTCAACTAGTCAGCTTATCTGAACGCATAATGGACCATCTATGAGTCTAAATGCGGAAACAGAGCCCTACACCAATACCAATACCAAAATGCCTATGAATGGACATCCATTACGTGAGGCGTTTAACACTCTAAAAGTGCGCATTTTAAAAAAGATCTGCTTGAGCCGAATCTAATGAAGTTTCACCAAGGGACAGATGACATGACCGGAACCATTCTGCGACATCACCAAACAACGAGCTTACTCAATCATAAACGCCCAATACAGATCAATGGCAATGAAGATATGGAAGACCACGACTGGTCTAAGACACTCGAAAGCCTATTTTTTTTATGTAATAGAGGGTGGCAAAAGAGCAGACGGGGCCACCTGATGGTAAGTGACTACCACCGCAGAGGGGCACCTGCAACTCAAGAGTCAGGAAGAAGGAGAGTGCAGGGAAGAGAAGCAGAGAGGAAGAGGAGGAGAGGGAGGGGTTAGGGCCTCCGGTAACCTCACTCACTAAGCGAAACACAATGGAATCATTGCTTAACTGTCGTTTTTTTGTGAGGCCGTGGTATTGTTCCGGTCGAGCAGGGCACATACGTACCGAAAAACTTAATAAAAAAGCCTTACTAAAGGGCTATAATAACAAAGTATCAAAAGAACTTCTGGAGCTAAAAAGATACAAAACCTGTTCAGTAACACGAATCCTCACCGCACACTGCTAACTGAACAAACATCTTCAACCTAACGTTGGGCGAGAACACAATATGCAGATTCTGTCAAGAGGCAGGAGAAACTACAATACATATTCTATGCTTTTGTGGCAAATGCGGCACCGAAGTATTAACCTGGAGTTGCACATCAGGCAACCGCAGGAAATACAAACAATCAGTGCTGATAAGATCTGGAGGTTTCTCGAAGCCATAAGTCTGAGCAGTGAACTATAAAGCAAGAGTACACTGCAAAAGACCAGAAACGGTCGAGGTAGCACTAGGCACTTTTCAATTCAATTTAACCAGCCGATCATAGTCCACTGCTGGACATAGGCCTCTCCCAATGTGCGCCACAGCACCCGGTCCTAGTCCTCACTAGGCACTTAAAACAATAATAATAATTTTCGGACAGTTCTGTAAAATTTTAATCAAACAGGCTTTACAGTTCAATGTACGTCATTTCTTACGTCAGACTTAACGAGGGCGACTGTTTGTGTCCCTCTACAATTTTTTTTATAAATGGTCATATTAACCATAATGTCATAGATACATTTATTATTAATTAATTCTTGATGATCGTGTAGTTAACGATGAAGTCAATATGTTTGCTTTTTGCGCTATAAGTATGTTACAAGGTGTTACAGAAGTTAGTGGTAAAATTTTTAAAATGCTAAGAATTATTAGGATTTTTTTAAAGACAATTTTATTTTAATTATTTGCCTAGTGTAGGTGCTCATTTTTAAAATATATTTTAAGAATTTTCGTGTAAATTTTAATGATTTGATTTTTTTTTTTGTATGGTATGGGGCAAAAGAGCAGACGGGTCACCTGATGGTAAATGACTACCACCGCCCATGGGCGTCTGTAACTTAAAAGGCACAAGTGCGTTGCCGCCCTTTAAGGTGGGAGTAGGGGAAGAGGGGGAGAGGGGGAAGAGCTAGAAGCTGGGCGAAAGGGATTAGAGGGGAGGAGAGGGGAGAGGGGAAGGACGGGAATAGGGGAGAGGGAAGGGTTAGGGCCTCCGGTAACCTCACTCACGCGGCGAAAAACAATGCAAACATTGTTTCACTGCCGATTTTCAGAAAAATATGGATATTGCATCAACATCCTTGGTATTAAATACCCATAGTGTCATTCATGTCAGTCCTCTCTCTTACGCAATTTTGTCGGTCAATTTTCAAGTTTACTTAGTTGCAAAAAGGTAAAGGTTTCTGTATTTAAAATCACGAATTTTCTTAAAATTGTTAGCGTTTTACGTTATTCACGAGGTCTACTATACATTTATACAACCCTAAAGAATGACCACATTTTTTGTAGCACTCTGTGTATACAAATATTTATTTCTGTAACACGTTGTATATAGGTCAGCATCGATTGATACCTCTTTAATTATAATCATACAAACAGATGCATACATACGGCGTGTGCGTAAAACGCGTAATTATAGATCAACAAAACGCTATTGAATGCTGATGCGTCATTTTATTAATATACACTAACTTTATTTTGTACATGGTTAAATTATTAAAACTATTAGTAAGTGTAACCTAGATAATTTTGGAGTAAAAACTTTTTTAGTCACGTTCGCGTCAACACGTCATATTAGCATCTGCGTCGTTAAAAAAACTTTTATTTTTCCAAAGTTTTGCGTTTCCACTTCAGTCGGTACTGCCCATGACTGCCTACGTTTTTAAACCGAGTCGGTGTTAAACAAGCGTATGACCCGTCTGACGGGAAACAGTTACCCAGTGACCCGTCTACTCATTTGCCTCCTATACTATAACTTATTTTGTAACGTGTATGTAAAATGTAATAATGATCGGTTGAGGAGTTAGGTCGTGAAAGCGAAACAAACACTCGCTTTCGCATGTATAATTTTAGTTAGAATATTCAGTTTAAAAAGCAACGAAGCCAACTCCCATAGCTGCGTCATATCTCCTTGCGTGTGTCTAGGGCAATGGTCCATAGTTGCAGGTACAAAGAGAAAATTATCCGATGCGACACTCTTCCGCTTAACTACGATTCATAGTCTTGGAAATGACACACGCGTCATTAAGAATGCTAACCTTTAACAAAATACATTAGGACATTACACTCCACTATATAGGCCCAATATAAGCATAGCTAGCTATACATAGAAATATCAAGACCAAAGCAATCTCACGTATTCACGGATATTGGACTTACCAGGAATCGAACCTGACGTCATTGATGTATATGCATTTGTAGGCACTAGTATCTATTTAACATTTCGCTGTCCATATGATGGTTGTCCACACTCGTGAAATTTTAACGTGGGAGAGCCATGCATCGGCACGGATGGGCCGGCTCAACTCCGCTCGATACCACGGCCTCACAGAAAACCGGTAGTGAAGCAATGCTTGCATTGCATTTCGTCGCGTGAGTGAGGTTACCGGAGGCCCTAACCCTTTCCTCTCCCCTATTCCCGTCATTCCCCTCCCCTTTTCCCACTTCCCCCCCCTCCCCCTCTTCTCCTACTCCCACCTTAAAAGGCGGCCACGCACTTGTGACTCTTGAGTTACAGGTGCCCATGGGCGGCGGTAGTCATTTACCATCAGGTGACCCGTCTGCTCGTTTGCCCCCTATCCTGTAAAAAAAAAAACAATCATTAAGTTAAAAAAAAGTGTCACCGACTTCAATGCGCTTTAATCATAATGGTAAGCTGTATTCTTCAACCCTTAATTTCTATCCTTAGATGTGGAATATTTTCTTCAAATTTATATTCGAGTAAGGAATTACAAGTAAAAATAAAAAAAAATAAAAAGGCCTTCCAAATAAAACTTCGTGAATATAAGTGACCGAAATAGATGTAAACTGATGATTTCTTAAGCTTAAACTTACGTCTGAAAGCGAAAAGCGGTAAGTGCTCTTGAACTAAATTATTGTATGAACAAACTGTCCGTATGTCAGTTTAAGCAAAAGCTATCGCACAGTCACGTACAACGCAGGCAATTAACATAACAGATCAGCGAGCAAGATGAGAACCAATATGGGTTACTGCTTAATTACGACGGTTCCTTCCATGGTGTTGCGTGCAACCGCCGGCTCTTTGCGAGATGAAACCAGATGGTACCACTAGGAGGTTATACTTTGTAACTTTGTGTGTGCGTGTTTTCTATATTCTAAAGGTTGTCACTCTAAAAGACATGAGTCAAACGTTACTAGTATTCTTGTTAAACCCTCAAACTAAGTAAGATAAATGTATCTAATGTTTCAGTAACAACAAGTATGTAGTACCATACTTGCTTCTTTACATTTTAACAGACTTAAAAAGGAAGTTCTGTATTCTATATTCTGTATCCGTATGTTCCTAAGAATATTTCACTTACGTACTCTACTTAGTTTCAAGAAGGTCTTAGTATTATATAAGTACGGTATTAATTAGTTGATTTTTTTTTCAGAATAAATTTCGTTAAGTTATTTTTTTTGTTTACAATAAATTATGCGATACAAAATTAACTTTTGTAGTTACGGATTCAAGACATGATGTCTTTGAGTTGAAGACAAACCAAAGCGATAAAAAATTACAACTACTAAAAAATTAAGAATACATTATATGTACTTTCAGCGACTAGATAATTTGTAAAACTAAATTGGTCAGGGCAATCTACCATTACATCTCTTCTTCAAAGCGATGGCGAAATAGACCGCACTGTACAGCATCGAATCAATACAGGGTGGATGAAGTGGCGGCAGGTAACCGGAGCCATTTGTGATCCCAAGTTCTCTATTAAGTTAAAGGGACAGGTGTATAAAACTATCATCAGACCTGCCGTCCTGTACGGTTCTGAAAGTTGGCCCACAAAGAGAACGGATGAGAGACGCCTGCACGTAGCCCAAATGCGAATGTTGAGATGGATGTGTGGTGTGACTAGGATGGACAAGGTGAGAAATGAATATATTAGAGGAAATAGAAATATATGAAAGGAGCACCAGTGGATGAAAAGCTGAGGAGCAATAGGTTATCGTGGTATGGACATGTGATGCGGAGGGATGAGCAAAATGTGGTGAAAAGAGTTTTATGTTTGGATGATGACGGGTACAAGAGAAGAGGACGACCAAAGAAAAGATGGATGGACTGTGTGAGAGAAGATATGGCTAGAAATGGAGTATGCAGTGAAATGACGAACGATAGAGTAGAATGGAAGAATAAAACATTGCACCGACCCCAAATAAAATTGGGACAAGGGTAGGCAGATGATGGCAATCTACCATTACGGAGTCCCGTAAATTAAACGAATTACATTAATGAAATACGAATTCAAAGTCACTATAATGTCTAATTCTTAGTGCTTCTAGAAGGAACTAGGCTGGCTCAACTAGTCAGCTTATCTGAACGCAATTCTCAATATCTAATTCTAGCAAGATTAAGCTGGTTGCTTGTAACCAAAAATAATGTATTAAGAAATGAAAAGGCATTCATAAAAATGTTGTCCAAGACACACCCTATCCATGTTTTTGACGTAGGTACCTATCAAAATGACCGGTGGGAATAGTGTCCAAAAAATTAAATTCATTTGAATAAGGGGTGATTTTAGGGAGAAAATTGATGGAGACGTTTATGGAGTGTTTATGGGGCGACCGGTGGGAATGAGGGTGGACGAACAATAAAAAATTATTTTAAAAAACATTTATTTTGTGACCCTCACTCGTGGACGGCGAGATTGAATGCCAAGATGAATATCATACTAACAGGTATGTAGACATATAAAATACCTTCTTACATTGAATTTACGCGATTATTTTGTTTACTTTTATTTTCTCACTAGATTATCAGTTGTTATAAAATGTTGTACTTATGTATTTTATATGCAAAATAATAATTTTTTTCAATCCATTTTGTCCGAGCAAACCTATAATTGTGTGTGGGAGAGCCATGCTTCGGCACGTATGAGCCGGCACGACTCCGTTCGATACCACGGCCTCACAGAAAACTTACGAATATTATATGATAACTACTACTACTACTAACACTATGAAAAGTTAAAAAAGACTTATAACTAGGTATAAGAAAAAATAGGCAGTCATGGGACTGCCGACAGAAGTGAAAACTTAAACGAAACGACGAACTTAAAACGTCACATTAGCAGGTTGGTGACATTAATTAATAAGGAGCTGACAGAACTCAATGTTTAGATTAGCGCCCTCTAGTGGATCTATATATGTATTATTAGCGCGACGATCACGAGTTCAGTGCTTTTTCCCCATAGCAAAAGTGCATAAACGTGTTTAAAGAAGTTCACTTCAAAAAGTCCCGTCTTCTGGTCACGACAAGTGTAAAAATTATATTTGTGTGGCGTTCCTGTGTATGTGGGTGTTTGATTCTTCGCGTGTGTAGTTTTTTTTTTATGGTATAGGGGGCAAACGAGCAGATGGGTCACCTGATGGTAAATGATTACCGCCGCCCATGGGCACCTGGAACTCAAGAGTCACAAGTGCGTTGCCGCCCTTTAAGGTGGGAGTAGGGGAAGAGGGGGAAAGGTGGGAGCAGGGGAAGAGGGGGAGAGGGGGAAAAGTAGGAAGACAGGAGAGGGGATTAGAGGGGAGGAAAGGGGGCACGCTTATAGGGGAGAGGAGAGGGTTAGGGCCTCCGGTAACCTCACTCACGCGGCGAAAAGCAATTCAAGCATTGTTTCACTGCCGGTTTTGTGTGAGGCCGTGATATCGAGCGGAGTCGAGCCGGCCAGTACGTGCCGAAGGATGGCTCTCCCACAATAGACCAACGAACCTGTAGACATCACAACAAATAGTTAAACAACACAGTTGTTCCCAACAATTACTAGCGCAATGAGATTATCTATCATTTGTTACAAACATGGCAATGCCTTACAAAACACTGATACAATTATCCACGGCACGTATAATTTCTTACAAATGAAAACTATTATCACCTACAGTTATGGCATACTAGGCGTTGCATGTGGCTCTGCTAAAAGTCTTTTGTACTCTATAGATAAAGTATATACTCCATAGATTATAATTATCTTAGAGAATAGAAAAGGGCACTAAATTAGCGATAATCCAATGTGTAAGACAGAGAAAACGAGACTATCTAGAAATACATGATAATATGTATTGTATAACAGCTGTTTGTGTTGGTATCCTTTGTTCTTGTTAATTTTGTAACACATGTATGACAATTATAATTTTATTTTTGTAAATATTATATACTACACTCATCGTTTATATAGTGTTCTTTCTTCTATTCTTTCTACGTCACGTCTGGTAGCATGGCTTAGCTCTCAATAAAGGCGCACAGCATCACGCGCAAGGTGTCAATTCTTTCCAATGCTAGCAATGCTAATTACTACTACTAACAGCCTAACTTCTTGGAGCTCTGAAAATAAATCAAAGAGACAGAAAAGAAAAACTGTAGTGAGACCCAGAGTTTGAAACAAATACAGCTCAGAAGTACCCCACACGCCGTAACTACATTATTGTGACTACCATTTTTAATTTGATTCAGACGCCAAAGTTGTCCAATTTGGTACGAAGATTTGGCAAATTTTTTGAAGTGAAAACTTCTTTAGGCACGTTTGTGCACTTTTGCTAATGGAAAAAAGCACTGAACTCGTGACCGTCACGCTAATAATACATTTATAGATGCACTAGAGGGCGCTAATCTAAACATTGAGTTCTGTTAGCTCCTTATTAATATTAATGTCACCAACCTGCAATATAACGTTTTAAATTCGTCGTTTCGTTTAAGTTTTCACTTTTGTCTTTTTTTTTTATTCCTTATCATCATCTTCATGTCTGCCAGGAGACGAACACTTTTAATATGAGCCTCCCCTAATGACTTTCATAGCTCCATGCTCCATAGTTCGTCATAAATGTTTGCCAAATTTCGAGTAGACATAACTTTATGACTTATAAAATCTAAAGATTTTGAATTATAAATATAGATTTCAGCAACATATATGTATATTTGTAAAGACTTAATGTTGAAACGATCAGATAACAGACAAACAGATAGATCTTCTCACAGAACTGTAGTGAAGACTCAGAATATCGTGGGACCTATCTACCGGTAATTAGATTAGTTACTTTGTGTACCGTTAGCTTGGATATGGAAACCGTATAAGTTTTGTATTAATTGATTTAGTGGTAATTTTGAACCCCTCGCGCAAAAAGCAGAGGTGTTATAAGTTTAACGTGTGTATAAATGTGTCTGTTTGTGCATTCATAGTTCGTAAACGGATGGACCAATTTTGATTTAGTTATTTTTGTTTGAAAGATAACTTGATATTTTATATATTTTTTTAAATATTACTTGTTTAAGTTTATACATATATTATACAAGAAATATTAACTTTATTTACTGGTGATTTTCGACCCTCTGTCGACAAGACTTCTAAAAGAAAACTACTTTTTGCTTTCCTATTACCTTTTTTATAGCTGCAGAATATTTGAATGTGCTTGTATGAGAATAAAATAGCCTCGCTTTTTATTACGTGTAAATACCGAATATCTATCACTTTATAATAAACTGTTAAACAATGACATTTCGATAAGTCTTTTATTTTGGACTAGCTGCGCCTTGCGGTTTCACCCGCGTAAGTCCCGGTACCGTGGGAATTTCGGGATAAAAAGTAGCCTATGTGTTAATCTAGGTCTCCAACTACCTACATACCAAGTTTCATCGCAATCGGATCACCAGTTTTTGCGTGAAAGAGTAACAAACATCCATACATCCTCACAAACTTTCACGTTTATAATATTAGTAGGATTATATTTAACATGTCTTATTATCAAACCTTTTTTAAATAATTAATATAGGTATCTACTTACTTAACGTTGTGGTTGCATACAATTTGTGTTAAAATACGGAGCTTTGTAGGACAAATATTTTTTAAATCCTTTTTATTTTTTAATAGACTTCAAAAGTAGGAGTAGTTTAGTTTAGTGATATCTTTAGTATTTGTAAACCGATTTCAATAATAAGAAATTAATTAGTTACAGATACTCAAGGTCCCATTTAAGTTTAAAGAAAATATTCCACCTATAAGGGTTTACTTGCTTTTAATAATAATAATAACTTGACACATCTCACACACGGCAGTCCGATCTCAAACTAGGCAGAGCCTGCACTATGGTAACCAGACTGCTGATAAACATACTTATATATTTCTAAATACATACATAATATTATAGATACACCCAGACACAGAACAAATGGTCGTGTTCATTACAAAACTATTTATCCTATGTGGGAATCGAACCCACGACCTCTGGCTTAGCAGTCAAGACTACTAACCACTAGAACAACAGGTCAGTCAATATTAAAATATATATACAAGATATAGTACCTACTTACCTCTCTTTTCAGCGTGAAAGGGCTTTAAGAACCACATCACAGAGAGTGAGGTGGTTGTGAAGAGTGAATGGTTGTCAGTGGTCGAGGATCGCCGAGGATGAAATTTAATTTGCAATAGCTCACGAGGGCTCTACAGGCTTAAGTCCGTTCCGACTTATTACGTGTTGAAGTGGACATGGCTATGGTAGTGATAGCAATGTGGAATTTATGATAGAATCTGTTCCGATTTTATCAAGTTGAAGTTTTTTACGTAGGTATAAATTAAAGTTTAGGATGGTTATGATCATGTAATAGGACTTGGAGTGAGACAAGCGTATGTTGCTAACCCTATCCTACCAATTCTTTTCCCCATACTTGTCTCTCCTACTCCTCCTACTTACTATCTATATATATCGGTAACAAAAAGACTGAAAAATAGTAATTGCTAGCACTTACTGTAGATTTGTGTGTTGTTGTGTAGTTGTATTGATTCCTACTGAACATAAATGTTTAACTAGAAGGTTTTGATTTAAGGAGAAATTTAATAAGGACTACCTTCTATAAACTAAATGTGAATAGACGTACCTACTGTATACTGCAAAATTTCTTGCAATTGGAATTTCCAAATCCAATAGCAAAGTCCAAAAAGGATTTCTACGACCCGAGAACCAAACAGTGGACGTTATATGTAGTTGGACGCATGCAGGCTGCATGCCTATGTTTTCGTTATTTTGAACAAATGTAAATATTTCAATGAAGTGATAGACATTTTGAAGTGATAACCGCCATATAAACAGATGAAATCGCAGTTTTAAAGCTAGTATACATTTATATTATAAATGATGTACCGACCAGTGTTTTTATTTGTAGCAATAGAAATCAGACACGTAATAAGGCACTGGTTTTAAGTCCATCAGAGAGGGAGTATAACAGTGATTTTCGCAGCACCTCACTGAATATTCAATTTTATTTACAAAGGCCCGTGTACAACAAGCTGACACATATACAAATTTCAAGTAAATCCGTCTTAGATATCACACCTCTCGTTCGCACTAACAGAAACCTGTATAAGTTCGAAAGCGATGGGTAGATACAGGATAATGCTCAAAGAAATCCAGAGTTTAGTCTGTTGTGAAAGTGGACAAACTGAAATTTGAATTTTTAATAAAAGGTGAGATTTCAAATTTATATTAAATTTTCATTTTCAAGTAATTGAAGTTTAGTGTTGATATGATATAATAGGAAAACGGGCAGATAACAACTATCTGTTCCTTCCTGACTTTAAAACTTTTCGCTCGGCAAAAATACTCTAAAAAGGGATGCCTTGTTAAATTCGTTCCATTTCAGTGTGCATGATGAAGAGGCATAAGCGGTCCCTACACGATCATGCGGCATGACATGCTGAATCATCATGCTGAATGAAGGACCTATTGAGAGTATATCATGCAGCATGATAATTCGCTTGGTATAATCATTTTATTCAGTCGTATGGAAATGTCTTTGTCAACGGCAGATTTATAAATAAATAGATGTATAAATATAAAAGGAACTGTCAATCAACTGCCAGCACATAGTTTGCATGTCATGCACGTAGTTTGCATGACATGCACGTAGTTCGCATGTCATTCGCATCAATCAATACAATTAAACGGTCTTGTCAATCAACTGCCAGCACATAGTTTGCATGTCATGCACGTAGTTTGCATGACATGCACGTAGTTCGCATGTCATTCGCATCAATCAATACAATTAAACGGTCTTGTCAATCAACTGCCAGCACATAGTTTGCATGTCATGCACGTAGTTTGCATGACATGCACGTAGTTCGCATGTCATTCGCATCAATCAATACAATTAAACGGTCATGCATGCATGATAGCACGTATCGCATGTCATGCCGCATGATCGTCTAGGGACCGCTTTAGACTTGTTACACTTTCACGCATTAACTAGTCGACCGATCATCATGATTGTTATACCTTTATCCAGAAAAAAAGGAGTTCAGCAGACCAACTTCATTATATGGTGTATGAGACGATGCCGAAGTCGAATATAGTTATTAGTTTTTATTCAGAAATTAGCTACCCAACCCGGCTTCGCACGGGTAGCAGAGACATCTTCAACAATCATCAACATATTTCCATCAATTTACACAAAATCTTAAGAGATTATACACCTAAACCTTCCACATTAATCACTCTGTCTTTTCAGTTTATCGCGTACATACAGACAGACAGACGCGGCGGGGGACTTTGTTTTATAATATGTAGTGATATGTAGTGATATTAATCTAACTACGAAACGGCCGAATTTCGGTATTTTACGTGAAACGACTGCCATCAGACCTCCACAACCCAAGTACTAGACGATATCGAAGTTCTGTAGTTAGACCAGGTTGTCGGACTTTTTTAAGGCTCCAACTACCCGTAACGAATGCCACATATGTTCATATGGAAACCGGGACTGACGGCTTAACGTGCTCTCCGAAGCACGGATGGGTCTCAATGTGTGAAGAATGGTCACCCAGGACTGACATGGCTAGTGCTATTTAACCTTGCAATTACCAGTTACGCACGACCCAAAAAATGAGTCAAAACTACTTTTGCCCAATGAAGCTTCTTAAAAGTATTATTAGATTGGGTTAAGTTAGATTAGATATTTTTATTTACATTCTAATCAGCTAACAGCTATTTTGACTGATGGTATAGTAGTTAAAAGTAGTTTTGACTAAGAGCGTCAGTCAAAACAACTTTTAACCATAAATTTTGCAGTCAAAACCACCATTTTTTTGTGGGAGAGCCATGCTTCGGCACAGAAAACCGGCAGTAAAGCAATGCTTGCTTTTCGCCGAGCGAGTGAGGTTACCGGAGGCCCTAACCCTTCCCTCTCTCCCCTCCTCTGCTCCTCCTTTTTTCCCTGTCATAGTTCCGTAAAACATTGTTTTCTTATCGGTAACTCTATTGGTTTATCTACGAAGCGCACGCCAGTAAAGCTCCCAGTCGCCATAATTTTTTCTGACATATTTAACAATGGTCGTCATATTTTAGCAAATTTATACAAAATCTTAATATATATAATTATACACATAAACCTTCTTCATGAATCACTCTATCCATTAGTGAAAACTGTATGAAAATCCATTCGGTACTTTTAAAGTTTATCGCGAACAGACAGACAGATAGACAAACGCGGCGGGGGACTTTGTTTTATAATATGTAGTGATAAATATTAATACCACTCACGAAAGTTTTTATTTTAATATAAATACGAGTAACTTAAAGGCCTATACAAACATAAAGAAGTTAAACTAGTGTTGAAGTGGTTTACTAATACACCATTGTTGAAATAATCGAGTGTCTAGTGTCGCGGGTGAAACAAACACGGGGTGAAGACAGGACAGTTACAGAGTGTCAACATATCGCGAGGGACGGTGCCTAGAGGTGGGAGTTGTTCTGTGCGAGCAACCGATACGTGCAGATAAAATATAGGACGCTAAGGGAACAAAAGAATGATAGCTGGACATTCTTAAATAAAATGGTATCCAACAATGATAGCTAAGTTATTCAATTACTAGTCCTAATTTAACTAAATAATGTTATGAATGCGAAGTGAGTTTGTTCGTTTTTTACGCTTTCCTGCGTGGTTCATGTTCAATCGAATATCATGAAACTTTGCATAAGCGTTGTTTGAATTTATTGACAAAATCTACATTAATTTGAGCAAAATTAATGTAGATTTTTGGGCAAAATTAGTTTGGGAATAAAGTAAAAAAGTACTTAGATACTTAATATATAAATTTGAATTTTGCCATAAAATAGAAAAGACACAATATAGCTCGCACTGTAATCCGTTTGTAGTAGGTATTAATATTTCTCACGCGTTGTCTTTTATGAGTCATATTACAATTCACGAAAACTTATTTCGCTTTGAGTGATGGTTCTACTACCCATCTTAACTGTGATTGTCATTATAAATAGATTTTAATTTCGATATTAATTATTTATTACATATGAATAGAGACTTCGCGGTCCTCGGCGTTTAGATCCAATTATGACCACGGGATCATAATCCCATCCGTGACTAAGATCGTTTCAATTCGAATGTTACGCAAAAGTGTGTCGTGTCGTGAGACACATTTTTCTTTCTTTTCTTTTCTTTACCGTGATAAACCCTGAAAATGTGTAATATATAATATATGTATAATATATAATGTAATATAATAAATAGTCGTATATATTTGAAAATAAATACTTGTATGATTGTAGTGAACACACTACAAAACTACGGAATCGATTTTGATAATTAGAAAGCAATTTTATTTTTAGTCATCATTCTTTAAAACACTTAATTATTATAACTTCCCTATTTGCTTGTTTGCGATTTAGCCTGAAATGTTACCCGCAACGTTTTTCATGCTCGCATAAAAGAACACGGTGCTCAACATTGTGTAAACTGAGTGCGTAGGGGAGGTTCTATTGTCTTACGGACACTTCACTAAATGGAGCGATGTACTTTTTAATGCACCGCTGTGCATTGACACTGGCGGGACACTCCGGAGGGAATTCCGGTGTTGTGGTGTAGAGATGATCCGGTATTGTAATAGAAGTTATAATAGATTAAAGGGTTGGTGAACTGAATATTCATATTATTTAATTTAAGAGTGATTTTACAATTTTTGTAAGCATAATTTCAAATCATCCTATGAATCAAGGGAATACGCATGCAGATGCATGCGTATGCTAGCCATAATATTATAGTTGAAAATATTTTTATAAGTAGCATTTTTAATGCAAGTCATAAAAAATGTTTATTTAAGTATATTACCGAAATGAAGATGTTTAAGGAATTATATTTTTGACAGAACAGGAACTTTAATCTTCTATAGTTTAATCATAGGTATAATTTAAATTAGATTTTTTTATAAAATATTACTACATTTTATATACATTGTGAATTCTGAATGTGTTTATCCACAATACACTCCATCTGTCTTCCAAATTTCCGATTAATCGATCCAACTGTTTCAACGTGGAGAACTAACAAACATGCTGACTAGCAGACACACACACTTACGAATTTTCGTATTTATAATATTGATTGGATTTAGTTATCTCATTATCTGTAAAACGATGAAAGTTTTGAGCGAATGCGTTAAAGTTTTAGAGCGATACAAAAAATAATAATAGCGGATGAAGAACGGACTTCATCCGCTATTATTATTTTTTGTAGAAATAATGATATTATGACCTATACAACGGAACTGGGGTAGATTGGATGTGGAAAGCGGAGGACCGGGTGCTATAGCACACATTGGGAGAAGCCTATGTCCAGCAGTAGATCAGTGGACTACAATAGGCTAGCTGAACTTGATATGATACATATACATTTTAAAAAAATTTCATATTAACTTGCAAAATTATAAATTCAGTATTTAGTTTAAAAGGACGGTGATTATTCTTTCTTAACATTAATTGTGTGTGTACTTTTGTTTACTTTACTTCCGAATGATTACAGAAACACCAAAAAATTGAAAAAAAAAATCCTTTCAAATAAGCTCGAAATATCTGATATATCCATGTTATTTTGTCATATGCTTTACATACTGATACCTTTCCTCCACGTTAACCTGGAGTGCCATCGAGTGTCGTCGCTTCCAGAAGCCTGTGAACGCTCCAGGAGGCTTCTGTGCTAGAAGGAGCTAGGCTGGCTCAACCAATCAGCCTTAACTAAACGCATAATGGACCGCATCAGGGTCTAAATGCGGAAACGGAACCCTATACCAATACACATAACTGATACAACATTTTATATTACTTCTACGATACTTTTTGGCTCAAGTTTAAAGACGCAGATTAATTAAGACTTAAATAAAGAAATACATAATATATTCACCCAGTAAACAGTGCAAAAAGAAAACTGTGTACTCGTCCATAAAATAATCACCAATACAATTGATTTTCCATCTTTACTTAGTGCTCGATTCACTTCACTGGGATACTGGGTACGTACAAAATAAACTCAAAGTCAATCACATCGATCGAGCGCTAATCCTTAATCTTGTGTAGTTCCTGATGGGCAAACAGGGGGCGCCACCCCTGCGCAAAGAACTGTCAAGGGTTTAGATTTGGAAAACGTCCAAGTGAATTTGTTAACACTTTGTTTGAAATTGGAACGTGGATGTTTTTATTTTCATTTTTCTTTTTTTAAATCACTGCTGTCTATGGTTTTGAAATTTGAAAGATGGAATCTTTCAAATCGGATGCAGGCAAAAAGGACTTAAAGAAGAACATAGCAATAGAGTATGAGATACATGGATAACATAATATATATTATAATCAATATAAATAACATCTAATACACAAAAAAACTATTTAATTATAGCTTTTTATTGTATTAAATCCAAGATATAAAAAAGCAATGTAATAACAAAAACTAATTAAACTCATACAAACATATAACACAAAGCAATATCATTAGATACTTTCCGCACATTTCACTATGACATTATTCGGTACAGAATCGAACGCAGTGATTGTCGCTCCGGTGCGAATAGATGTGATTGAAGCGATAACGTAAGTCGTAAGCGGAAGCGGGTTAACGTTGGCTTTGGTATTAGAGATTAATTTAAATTTTTGTAACATAGGTATGTGCACTATTTTAACTACGTACCTTAAATAATTATATTAAGCCAAAAAAGAAATGAGTATCGAGGAAAACAAGTGAAGTTAACAACACTTCTCTAATTTTAACTTAAAAATATAATTATGAATGTTCTGTTTGTCGATTGAGTTTTTACAATTAAACTGCTAAACCAATTTTGATGAATTTGATATAGAGATAGAAGACCTTGGAGAAGGACACAGGCTAGGTACTTATTGTCTAACGTGTTAAAATATGGGATGAAAGTTTGTATTAGAGGGGCACCAGGTAGTGTCTAATATCTCTGAAAATATTTACTTTTCAAATAAAATTTGAAAACATTTTTTTGGATACCACATATAAGAATTTACAGACAATACAAAATTATTTCCACGCAGTATACTGCCAACGCGACGTGCACACACTTTTGTTTCTCTGTGAATAACGTTTAACGTAAATTACCATTTTCTTCAAAGTCTTTCAACAGTTTTAAGATAAAAAATTACAACTCTGCGCTTAGAATCAGTAAACGGTTGAAATTTCGATTATACTTAAATAAAGGCCTGATTCCCCGTTATTTGCCTTAATTACGACTACTTTGACTTACTTAGACAAATTAATAAGACTATCCACACTAAGCGAAGTGAGTTATTAGTAGTAGCCTTTTAAATAAACCAAATAGACCTACCCTCTTCCATCTCATCACTTACTACCTCATATTAACTGTCACTGGTGATGATTAATCGCGACCACAGACGTACAGGTGATGCCATTCCGCATTAATTGCAAGCCAGCCATTGTCCATAGCAGTGATTGTAACCTTTTGTGGCAAGACATTCACCCATTCACTCACTCGTTCATTCGTTTCTTTATATCAAGTTCCATTTGTCAAAATCAGATCGCTCTGTCATTCACTTTTGTATTGAGCTGTTAAAATTAAAATTAGTGTTGGGTACTGATTAATATGTGTATGATTTAATGATAGATTCATTAGAGTTTGTAGTGTCGGTTTGTTTAATTTGGAATGGTGTGATTGTCTTGCGCAAGATTAACAAATATGACACACTAGCAACAGCCCCGGCTTTGCACACGGACAGAGCTTATTTTTATATTGATTTTTTCATAGTAAAATTTTAGCCATTTTACACAACACCGTAATTAATTATAAACCTAAACCTTCGTCATAGATCATTCCGTTCATTTGTGAAAACCATATGAAACTCCGGTAGTTATAGAGTTTATGGCGTTCAGACAGTCAGTAAGATATAAAGACACGGCGTGGGGACTTCGATAATATATAATATAGATCTAAGAATAAAATGGCTAAGGCGTCAGACTTACCTTCTTGTCGCCCGACACATGAACTTACCTTAAATTTCATCTGCATAGGTCAAGTAGATTTCCAGATTTCGTGATTAGTCAGTAGATGAGTGAGTGAGTGAGTATCTGAGTAAATAAGACGTTACGTGACGGTGTCTAATATGAAAAATAGTATATATTTTAGTTACTACTACTACTAGTAAGTTACTAGTGCTCTCTAGGAAGTCGAAATTTGACAGTAATTCTTTGAATTATATTATTTAATAGCCTTTCTTTGCTTCGCTGGCGTAAAATTAGTTTTTCCGTCTCTCGGAAATATTTTTCTTTTTCATTTACTGTGTGCCTGGCAACGTGTATGCAAAATTCATGAAGATCGGATGTACTGAACAGACTGAACAGACTCGGGACTACTATATGTGGATCACACAAATTTTCGTCCCGTGTGGGATTTGAACCATCACTCTCCATCAGGTGAGTTGGAAGACAAAGGCCTATTGCATTACCCAATAAAAAGAGTACTTATAGTATGGAATTAGGCATTTAAAAAAATTCCTACTCTGTTTAATGAAAGCGCTTAAAACAATACAAAAAAGAATTAATAGCCGCCTGTAGTGGCATCTCACATTTCACATTTGATCACCTTCACATTAGCTCTTTATTTTCATATATTCAAGCTATTCATTGGCACAAAGGGTGGCAGGCAATGCAAACAAAATAATTAGTTCGAGTTCGAATTTAAGTATTGTACTATTATTGTATTCTGTGGTATGGAATAATGGATACGAGTCACAAGTAAATTGTAAATTGTCGCCTGCGGTATTTCCGGACCGATACGACCTTCACACCTTCAAGATAAGAGCATACTCCCGCCTTAAAGGCCGGCATCGCATTTGTGACTCTTCAGTTGCAGGTGCTCATGGTCGGCGGTAGTCACTTACCATCCTGGTGACCCGCCTACTTTTGCCTCTATACCAAAAAAAAAACCACTGTTAATATATTTCATGCATTTTTACAATTACCTATTAAACAAAATTGGCCACAAGCACATGATGGAAAGCTATGTATACAAACTTTACAAGTGTTATTATATACTCACAAGAGAATAAAAGTAATGAAGAAAAAAAAAGAGTGTCACAATTACGAGGAGATGAGCAACATTTATTCTGTCGCGTTTGTTTTCGTTTCGTCAGTTAAACAACCTTATTTTTTATATTTGAATATACCGATTCATGGGCAAACGAACGTGTGAATATGGTGTCACTGATCACCTTACAAAGAATGTATAGCTGAAGACCTCAAGCCTCTGCCCAATCAACTTTTACAACTGTATTGGCAAGAAGACACTAAATATAGGACAACTCCAGCATTTACTAATAGGGCAGAATTCAGACGCTTCCTCAAACATTACAGAAATCTTGTAGGCAAATTTCGTTTGCAAGACACAATTTAAGAGAAGCAAAATCAAATAAAACTCAACATATTTCATACAGACGCACTCTTAAAACGGAATATTCAGGAACACAAACCATCATAATCTACAACAGTCCAAATATAGATTGCTGTCGTCCACACAATGGCAAAGGAAAATACCTCAATGTGTACGAAAACAAACCAATTAATATCCTCTCATACATCACACGTTGTCACCTCATCCACAATACACTGTCCGACTTTGTCCGATTGTCGGACACACTCTTTGGTTCACACGCCGGCTAATAAACCTCCCACTGTCAGCTTAAGAAAAGTTAAACGAATTTACCTTGCTGAACGAATTAACATTTTACGAGGCAGAAGTTAAGGTTGGTTTTTCTTTTGGATGTGGAAAGGTGTTTGATTGGTCTACGATATTGTAGTGATATAGTAGTAATCGAAGTGTAAAGTAAATATTTGATAAAATGTGGGTTAGTTTTGGTTTGTAAGCCAAAATTGTTGTGCGATTAGTTATGGAGTGGTCACTAATTGATGGGGGGGACTCTGACGTGTTTGTCTTACTAGTTATTATTATATCAAATATTCCTGATCCTGGACCTTACAGGTAGAGCATCAAAACTGTATGCTCATGTAGGGATATTGACAAAAACTGCTTTTATTTTATAGCTAGACCCTTATTTAAGGCAATAAAACTATATTCTACTAAAAAGAAAACTTAATTGATGAGATAAAAATAAAATCACCTTTGTAAGACCAGAATCTTGGATCAAGGGGAAATATCTCATAACATACATTTATTATATTTTTCTCAGCTCAACAACATATTTATTAAATAGCAGTATCTTACCAAAAATAGTTATAATACGTCATTGTCCGCCGGTAATCGCCTGCTGTTTTTCTACTTAATTGGGTGAGGAATCAACGCCACGCACCCGCAGAGGTTCGGACGTCGGAGGGCTGAGGGCGGAAACTGCCAAAGAAATGTTTTCTTTTGCCCATGGACGTGGTACGGCTATTAATAGTTGAAATTATTTCCGTGTACCAAAACAGAGTCGGCTGATTATTTCCTAGGGGACGATTGATTGGGAGGTTGCATGTTACAGTGATGTTTATTTTCAAATGTGTTTTTAAATGTGTGTGACTGTACTTATTAAAAAAATTGTGATATCAACAATTAGGAAGATATAAAATAATTTACTTGAAGTAAATGCCTTTGGAAAATAATCAGAGCGTTATTTTGGCTTCTGACGAAGTTGGAGGCGCTCTTGTAACACATTTTATGCAAACTATGTGTTGTGAACAAAACAGATGATTAATCATACTAAACCAACTATTCCTGAAAGGGTAGGCAGAGACCCTAGGCTTTTGGGAAATTAAGATGGGAAAATTCGAAGTATATATTACAGGTAAGTACAAAGGGAAGGAAGGGGACATTGCTTATAATTGGAAACTAATATTGTACACATTGAATTCATATTTATTACACTGTATTTATATTCTCATGTATATTACACGGTTTCGTTTAGCTTGCCTGTTTGTTTTTTGGGTCAAATTTTGTATTTGAAATTTTACCCCTTCCTGTTAACCGATTGATCTGGAATTTGGTACACACCTTTAGTTCTGATGACTATACAATTACGTGTATCAGCATCATTGTGAATCCAAGATGGCCGCCGCCACAAAATTTCAGATTTCATAGGAATTCTTAGCATACATTACATATTTACTCGGATTACGCTACGCCAACTTAAAAAAAAAAAATACTTTATCTTTTAAGTGTGGCCAGCAGTACCAGCACATATCGGATAATGTCCTGTAAGAGAGAATATTAAATCCTTATCAGAATTTTGTTTTCATTTATATGAGAACACAATTACGTAAAACTGAACAGAAATGTCAGATGGTCAATAGTAAAAAGGTATTTAAATTGCAATAGAGGTAATATGTTTTAATGACAATATAGTTGATATATCTCGAGACTAAGATATATTATTGAAATGATACGAGCCTGCTTTGACATAAAACGGGGCCGCCTTTGTGACAACTCTCAGTAACTTGGAAACTAAAATTACTTATATGTACTGTATTATAGAATATCAGTGCAATGTTACTATAATAGGCTTGTACCGTTCTATAATCCGCTTGTACCATTCTATAATCCGCTTGCACCATTCTATAATCCGCTTGTACCATTCTTCACACATTTCTGAATAATGGTTTTTTATTCAAATAGTATCATTAAAGTTAGGAAATAATAATAGTAGAGGAATATTGGGACAAAATAATTTATTAACCAATTTATCTTGCGTAACAGGCTTCCTAGATGTAGTACGGCGGTAGTTAGTACATTTGACTACCACGTCGGGGATTTCGGTTTCGATTCCCACTCAGCGCAATTGTTTGCATTGGTTGTTATTGTGTTTCAATGTTTAGTAGGTAAGTATTTACAAGCAAAAACTGTTTCTTAGTATGTTTATTCGTGTTCTAAGACCCGTCTAGACCCAAAAGAATAACCATACCAAGATACAAGTACATAGAAATATACATATAAAAGCAAAATATACATATGTTTGCATACAACTATTAATAATAACTTGACACACCTCACACACGGAAGTCTGATCCTAAACTACGCAGAGCCTGTACTAGGGTATTTACAAAAAAGGTATGTATAAGTATAGCGGTCAGAAATAATGGAAGTAGTACTAGGTACTTAAAACTAATAATAATAATCAATAAAATTAAAATATCTGTTTGTAACGTCAAAATTATAGTTTTTTTAAGCTCATACAGTTATGTGCACGATACCTATGCCTAAAAATCTGTTTCTTAAATTTTTGTCTGTCTTTGTTTTAGTTGAGCCATATTTTGTATATCTATACAAAAATAATGTGTGGATCGGATCAACAGATTTTCTAGTTTAAGTTTTAGTTTAAGAAATTTAGAATTAGTTTTAAAAGTTTAATTCCAGCTGGAATAAAAAAAAATTAAAACTAGTGACATTTCCTAAAAAGAAATTGGTAAAATTTTCCGAACACAGAGCAGCAAGTTAACCCTGCGGCGGCGCACCACACGCGGGACCCACTACGATGATACGAACGCGTTTTTTAACAGTGCGTGTTACCAACGAGACCCAATCAATCATCCCGCCCCTTGATTTAATATTGTCATAATAATAAAAACACGCGTTAACGTGTTCTCGAGAAATGTAGATGAGACAGACGGAATATTTGTGATGAATTATTTCACTTGAGAAGACAGCTACATTGTATAAAGTATTTTTTGATTACCAACATACTAGTATACCGCCGACACGTCGAACAGCGTATACCAACAAAACGGTTAGCCGTAAAAGTCTTAATACTTATTTTATAAAGAAAGTCGCTGAAATGGCATGAAAAACAGGTTCTAAAGAACCTGAACGTGACCGTGATTCCAGATTAATTTGAATGCGATCTTCTAAAATGTTTAACTTGCCTCGGTTCACATTGGATAAAAATTTAAACTAATCCAGGACTATTCTTACAGGACTCACTGAGAAAGACTATACTTAGTCCACTTTAAAACCATAAAAATACAAACGTGAGATCAGTGCTAAAAACCCCTATTCACTGCAACTCCCAAAATTTCAGAATTCAATTTTAATAAAATAAATATAATAAAAAAGTATTAGGATAATCGGTGTTGAGATATCAAGAGATCTAGTATCCTTTGCTGGCAAGCGGTATAAAACCTAATAGATATAATGGAGATTTTATTTTATGAATTATTTTGTGAAGAAATTTTTGAAAGTTTGACCACGGCCACTTCTTACAACTAACATACAGTTTCAGCACCCAGTGTCAGTTGTACTGACACTGGGTTCATCCTCACGCTTTAAAACCAATAGGTTTGCGTACTATAGTATCACAGGAACTTCCTCACAGTGACTCAAATTATTTAATGTAGTTTTTTTTTGACGTGTGGGATGTGGACCCACGGGTCATCATCTCACTGGGGTTAACCTCACCGGTAAGGTGGTATGTCGAACTCGAACCAACTAAATTCAGGCTGTGATCCGTCCCCGAGTCTTATTTCCAAGGCGTCAGGTTGCGCTCTGCCCGGCGCGGTGGGTAACTTAGGTTTAAAGAGCTTTATTCTCAAAAGAACTTATCGTCCTTTTAAATAAAGAAAAAAGAAAAACTTAACCGTGTGATCCACGGTTCCCAAAGATCCCAATAATCAATCAATAAAAAATTAGCTAGGTACTTATCTGGTGCTAGTAACACTAACCTTTAAAAGTGTAAAAGGTAAACGGAACAGAAGGGATATAAGCCGTCGCATCTGCATGCCAAGTCTATGCCAGCAATCGTCTCCGCGTTTTATAGCTGATGACCTTTTTTGCCCCACTTCGGCAAAGCTTTTGACACCTGCGCGGTAGCTACTTTAATTTGCCCTGGGTTTAATGTGGTTGAAACATCAATAACACTTAGCAACGCGGCGGTCTCGCAGACCGGCCGCCAGTAATTAGGGGTTAAAATTGACACATTAGCGAACGTAATCGCGCCAAGGAATATTGAGAGAGCTTGATTTTTATTGTTGGGTTTTTGAAGGGTTACAATTATATATATTTTAATGTAAACTTAATGTATACTTTATTCGTGTATATAAATAGTGACTTACCAAGAGGAACTTTAGTCTGCTAAAGTTGCTCACAAATACGACATATTTCAACTGAATACCACTACTAATTGAATGCGTTATTTGAGAAAGAATTTAAGTCCATGGAACTTGATATTTCAAGAGACAAAAAACTATCTACTGAAAAAAAAGTACCAAGCAGTAAAAACAGTAAATATAAATTTGTCAAGAATAATATTATGGACTATTTTGTATAAAAATATAAGACGAATATTAAAATTTCTTTAAAAAAAAATACTTTAAAGTGCCTGGACCTATGTTGTTTCTCAATTACATAAAAAAAAAATTGTCAATTAATGAAACATTTTGGTAATAATTGGTAATAATCTTTAACAGATAAGTTAAGTAGCATCACCATGGCACTTCCGTTCGTGGCTGAAAAGCCCGGATCCAGGAGGCGATCCCTTGGTCCCTTGGCCACAGATAAGATATCTAATAGTTACTTGGCCCACACATAAAAGGGCCCTTCGTTGTTCGGTATTAGCAGCTTGAAAGTTTGAACCAAATTTTGACTAGCCCTCATGACTACGCCACTTGCCTCGGTCTTCAGATAGCTCTTCTTATTGATCCCTAAAGGTGTTAAAAGCGATCATATCGCACCTGCAATCTCTCTTAGTAGAAATTGAGTCTGTTCCATCCGATGCATATACCTAAGCTACCTTAGAGGTCCTCTATTCGAGTGTGGGAAGTTGCGCCTAGAACAGACTCGTTTGTCATCAGTCTTTCCAAGTGATGCCTAGTATGCTTCAAAGACAGCGCATATGGAAAGTGTTCAGCTGACGTTCTCATTTTTCGTACGTCATCCAAGGTTCCACTCCAATAGTATGCTGAGAATGATATTATAGATATATAGTTTTCACATACAAGTTATCTTATAATTGGTTCACAGATCAATTTGTTTCTATGATCTGAGTTTTGGTTAATCAACTTATCTCCTTATTTTACATGAAAGTTGCTGTTTTATATTGTGACGTCAACATATCTTACTCTTCTAAAAGTTTGGTTTGCTGGTAAAAACTAGCCAAGTCAAATCTTGAACTTCAATTTATCGTAAGCTATCTGATTTGTGTAAAAAAATCGACTGTTCAAATTTAAGAAGTTATATTTTTAAATGCTAAATGCCTGCTAGAGTCATCTAGATGCTCATCATGCATCATGCATCATGCTAGAGTCATTTCAGTGGTTTAATTAAGTGTTCCGTTGAGATGGAACCTGTACAGGGATGAGCTTTTTTGTTTTTAATTATTCTATTGTCATCAGTTCTTTAATGGGATGTCTGGGAGTGTTAGACAATTCTATCGCAAAATGTTATTACATTAACCTAAATATAAATAGATATAAATATAGATTATAAAGAGTGATCAAGCATTTATTTTGAAACACTTCAAACGTGAGTTATTAGCTAATAAGAACACTAATGAATCCTCGTTTTCGAAATCCTATTGAAACTGATCACAAAAACACAAATGAAAAGTGGTAATTTAACATTCGCCGACTGTGGTGTGTAAAAAACAACAGATATCATCTATAAAAATTATCCGTGGAACATTTGCGCGCGCGCAGTGCCACAGCTATGCACCAGGAATGTGGACACGCATTCGTTGAATTTGTTACACGCCCTCCTGTTGTCAAAAAACTGTGGGACTTGACTGATATTTGAAGATTGGTACAAGATACAATCGACCAGCGATTTGATTAGCTATAAAGAAGAATCAGCTTCCTAGGTCTATAACTCAAAAGTAATAATATTAGACTAGGCTTAGGTTTAGCTGAAAACGTAGTAACGTATTTTGGTTTTCAAATTTTCTTCTTAGGCATGAAGAACAAATATATTTTTTCTGTCGCTCAATTCTTAACCGTTCATCTAACAGTTTGCAACTACCTCACGAACCTAAAAAAGCTGCTGAAATATTTGTTTTAATGATACATTCCCCACGGTAAAAAATAACTCGTTGGATAATTCCAGGTTAAAGACAATGACACGAGAAAAACAAAAATGTTATATCAATTGGCAATAGTTTCAGTATGTTTTGAAATTCTCGGAGACTTCTTTCTTAACTTATACTCGAGCCCCTGCAATATAACAAGGGAATATCGTATGGTTTTAGTCAGTTTGATTCCGACATACCACTTCAACATTAGTCCCTGTGAGGTGGCGTTCCATGGAGAGTCTTACACGCCAGAATAAAAGTATGTTTTGAAAACCAACCAACAGTCGTTCTAATAGGGTCTAGTTGTGGACTGTCATAGCGGAACTATCTCTAAAAGCCGTCAGTGATCACATTGTACATTCAGTTCTATATTAGTTCATTCGCTTGAGTCTTGAACCAAACATACACACTAATGACGAGTTTGGGAAAAACGTTTAAGTGCGAGTGGCGTGAGGTTGCGCCGGAGTCATTCGTTACGAACTGTGACACTCGTTTTGTAATCATCAACACTTACTCTAGACCACATTTTGTCGGTGTTTGTAATACTTACCGGAGAAAAGAGATAAGATATAACATTGATTAACAAAAAGATATCAAACACCTGTAAAACAATGGCAAACTTATTTTAGCCAAAAGTTCTCAGGAGGTTGTAAGATGTAACACATAACTTTTTGTCTTTTGTTTTCGGATAATGAGAAAAAGAGTTCGTGTAGTCCCAGAATGTATTAGGCCCAAAACAAAGTACCTACTAATGGCCGGATCCTGAAATATTGTTGCAGCGTTATATTATAATCCGTAGGATTTTTCTAAAAGGCGTTTTTCCGAAAAAACTTTTCTTTGCTTTAGCAACTATACCTATATCAATGGTGTCTGGTTAACTGAACTATTTTGTAAAGTAATTCTTTCCATGTAGAAAGTACTGAAAATCCGTTGTGCCTAACTTCAAGATGTTCCAGGGTTTGCACTGAAATGTAGGTATATATTTTTAACTTTGTGACCATGACACTTTAAAGTTTCTAATTAAAAGTTATCTAAAATATTCCATATCAGATGTGTAACTCGGGACTTAATCGCGATAATATTTATAAGGTCCACCTGTGACCACGATCGGTGCAATTCGATCGAAACGTCGGATAACCAAAAAAGGTATTGTACTTTATAAATATTATCGCGACGAAACATCCTACTAATATTACAAACGTGAAAGTTTGTGAGGATGTATACATGTACTGATGTATGTATGTATGGATGTTTGTTCCTCTTTCACGCCAAATCACCTGAACCGATTGCGATGAAACTTGGTATGTAGATAGCTGGAGACCTGAATTAACATATAGGCTACTTTTTATCTCGATATTCTCACGGGATCGGGACTTACGCGGGTAAAACGCGGGTGCTGCTTGTATCTAATATGTTTCATAGTCGCGAAAGTATGAAACCAATTAAAAACATAACATTGATCTTATTGTTTCTCAATGAAAGGTACTGGTACAGATACAAGTCTAAAAATTCCGAGTCTTTCAGTCAATTTCGCTACTTCTTTATTTTGTCGAGGTACAAGAAAATCTTGTTGGTAATCGAAGCGCATCGTTGGTTTGAAACAGTGTAAAGTTTTTTGAAGTTTGTAATCATATCCTGTTTCCAAAGTCCGGAAACCCCAAACGGTGTATAGTATGACGCATTCAGTAATGAGTTCTAAATGACCGATGATTCGATCTCACGGTATAGCCACGGTTAGCGGTTTGTTAAATATCTAAGAGTATATGAACATTAAGACTGACTAATGTGTGTGGCAGAGGTCATACTGTGGCTTACATACATTTAAAGTCTTGTCATTATTCAAGGAATTGATCTTTAGTTGAGGATGACGACCTATGTGGCATCGTATAACATCGACTACAAATTTAGATGCGGGTTGGATTTCCACGCATTGCAAATAATTGTGTAATGAGCAAGATCATTTATTGTGTCTGGTTGATATTGTGACTCATAATACACAATCTTTTACAAAATGTAGGTAGATATACGTGTGAATCGGCCTTAACGAACTCAAGATGGCATCCGAGTGGCCAATATGGCGACTGCCATTAGAATTTAACAAAATACTCGACAATCCGAACTTTGTTTGTTGTTACTTTGCTTTGTTGTCGACTCGAAATCATTATTTCTTTATGTTTTATTATTCAGGTAAGACTTCAATCGAGTCTACCGTACCCCTTATTAATATAGATGTTTATCAGAAGTCTGGTTACCATTGTACAGGCTCTGCCTAGTTTGGGATCAGACGGCCGTTGAGGAGTCTCTAATTATTATGTGTGTATATTTCTATGTACCTTAGTATGGTTATACCTTTGGGTCTAAACGGTTTTTAGAACACACATAAACATACTGAGAAACTCTTTCTTCTTTTATTAAATAATTATCCCTAAGTAACAACAACAACAGTGCAAATAAATGTACTGGAACGGGAATCGAACCTACGACCTCTGGCGTTGTAATGCACTACCACCACGCCACACAGATTACTTACTTTTTTGTAATCAGGGGCAGTTGCCCCTGATTACAAAAATGTGCAATGCATAGTTATGCATAGTGCTTAAAAAATATAGATTAATATTAAAAATAAATATTAATTTGATTAATTAACCGCTTTAGCTACCAGCTGAACGTTAACTGTCAGGTTAACACCGGGTTAATAGCCGCCGATGTTAAATTAGTAGTTCGATCATTAGTGACTGGAGTTGAGTTTTTATACTTGTAATGAGGCTGGGAACTTCTTGCTTGTTAAAAGTCAAAAATTTATGTGATCATTGCTATTGCCCGCGACTTCGTTGGCGTGGAAATCCAAATCTTTTAGACGGAAAACTTAAATTGTTACAAAAAGTAGCCTATGTGCTATTCCAGACTGTAATCTATCTCTGTGTCATATTTCATTCAGATCCGTTCGGCCGTTTTTGCGTGAAAAAATAACAAACATCCATTCATCCAAACTTCCACATTTATAATATTAGTGGGATTGTTAGATAGTTCCAAGTTCAATCCAATCAAAGCGTGTTAAAAATTAAATAAAAATGAAGTTGTTCTTGAAATTCTGGAGTATATTCTGTTGTTTTATTTTTAATCACATTTCACAGGAGCCACACACGACAGTACCTCGATAGGCGCTCAGTTCATTAATTAAGAGATGTCTTCATGCGCCGGCTCAGCGGCCGACTCAAAGATTCCTTAACAAAGCTATCGGGTTACTGCACATTGTAAGGCGAGGAATACATTGTTGTTCTTTAGTTTTTTATTGCTTTTAAAGTGACAGTAGGGTTAATAGGTTTGATACTAGAAATGCTCTATCGAAAGTCTTAATGAGATTGTCGAGGTAAAACAATACGTACACATGATATTTTTTTCAGAAAATCTCGCGGATACTGAAAACAAAATGTGGATTGACTATTTTTAACGAGTTTCTCCTTATTATGTAACTAAAAACCTGCCAGTTTATTCAGTTATTGAGATGCTTCGACAAACATCCCAATAACTTAATGATTTTTTTATTAATGAGGTGTTTATCGATTTTCTAACCTTGCAATGTTTATAAGTAATTTTTTTGTAAGTTTATAGTTTCTTAACAGAAAACAAATGACTTTATTCGACAAGATATTTGAGTAAATAGCAATTAATAAAATCCAATATTGATCGCGAGCGTATAGATACTATTAGATACATATAACTTGATGTATATTTTTATAGAGTTTAGTAGTTGTAGAAGTCATTTTATCCCACATACAGTGTACAAGCAGCGCAATGTCACACAGGACGCGTACGTCTTCCCTAATTAGTGAGTAAATTTGGATAGTTTCATTGACCATTGTCGCATATTATAGTCTATTTCACATAGCAAGGATGCGTGGAGCAACTGGATAAAAATGGCGCAAGAACGCTATAGTGTGCAGTAATGGGTTATGAATGCGATGATGTTTATTATTCGACGTTTTAGTGACGTATAAGGAAATATAATCGATTGAATTAGTACTAAGTCATCAATCATTCTTCGCGCCTTTTCCCAACTAAGTTGGGGTCGGCTTTCAGTCTAACTACGATACGGCCAACCTTTGATATTTTACGTGAAGCGACTGCGTGATATCGAAGTTCTGTAGTTAGACAGGTTGTCGGACTTTTTAGGGCTCCAACTACCCGTAACGAATGCCACAGATGTTCGTATGGCAACCGAGACCGACGGTTTAACCTGCTCTCCGAGGCACGGAGGGGTCTCAATATGTTAAGAATGGTCACCCATCCTAGACTGACCTGGCTGGTATTACTTAACTTTGTAAAGTGCTAACCTACTCGGTTACCACTTAGCCACGAGCCTCTCGAACTAGTACTAAGTATACAATAATTTAACAATTAAGAGGGTTTGGTCTAATATATTTGTTTTTAGAATAAATAATTTTACCAACTACAATGACCAAACTGAGCACTTTGTACTACAGGTTCTAAAACAATGATTTTTTTTTCTGGGTTATTATTTTTTTTTATTGCTCAGACTAACTGCTCCGCGCGGTTTCACCTGCATAAATCCCGATGCCGTGAGAATATCGGGATAAAAAGTAGCCTGTGTGTTAATCCAGGTTTCCACCTATCTACATACCAAGTTTCATTGCAATTGGTTCAGTAGTTTTTGCGTGAATGAGAAACTAACATCTATACATTCATACATCCTCACAAACCTTCAGGTTTATAATATTAGTATGATAAAGAACCAACATTGCATATTGACTTATTCATTTTTATAAATATTTACACACGGCATCTATCCTGCGACGTATAACTTTGCAATCGAAGTATTTATCGCTCTAAAATCGCAACATCGTCGCGTGTGGTCGTCTAAAAGACAGTTATAAACACGCTTATTTAATATTTATTTATCTCCACCCAAATAAAAAATTGTTTTAAATACTGAACAGTAATTAATTTTATTTGCAAAACAACTTTTAATTAGTCGTCGTGTATCTCCATGTTGCATTGGAGGCGGTTGTCAATCATGTGTCCGCGCCTTACATCAACGAAGCAGCCGGCGTTTTAGTCTATTAGACCAATGTTACTCAAAATGTAGGTTATAATTATAGAATATAACATTACTTGAGTTGTTTTACAGCAGTTTGAGAGCAAGCGGTTACCGGACGCTATGGGTAGTAACAATATTAATAATATTCACATTTGACAACTAAACATAAATGACGGGCATATTGATCTGCTAGTTAGTGACCCTGACTGCTGATCCAGAGGTCTTGGGTTCGATTCCCACTCAGGACAAGTAATTGCGTGATAAGCACGATCATTTGTTGTGTCTGGGTGTAATTTATCTATGACTAGCAACCTTCCTCATGAATCACTCTGCCTATTAGTAAAGACCGCATGAAAATCCGTTCAGTAGTTTTTCAGTTTATCGCGAACAGGCAGACAGACAGACAGACGCGGCGGGGGGTTTTATAATATGTAGTGATGTGTATGTGTTTCTATTGAGTAATATATATAAATATGTTTATCAGCAGTCTGGCTACTCCTAGCACAGTAGTTGCCCATAGTATCTAAAAGGCTCTGCCTAGTTTAGAATCAGATGGCCGTGTGTATAAGGTGTCTCAAGTAAGCCTATAAATTTTAGGATTTTTGAGATTTAGGTAAGTATCGTATCTCTAAATAGAACAGCTTCAATATCTATTTACTAAAAGGAAAACAACATAAATCTTTTAAGAAAATGTGCTAGAAAAAGTGCTTCTTTGAAGTGGCTTATTTATCTACAAAATAGGTACGTTTTAAAAGTTTTATTGTCTATTACTAGCTGTCTAAAAAAATTCTACACTCTGGCGACAATAACTTTGAACAATCAAATCGGTTTAAACAGGTTTAAACGAATTAACCATCAATCAGAAAGTATCAATGTAAATAGGTTTCAAGCTGATTCCCGCGCATCTGTAGAACTGACACAGATTTAAAAATTATTCTTACCTACACATACAAAGAATGTTCCTTTTTTTTAATAGATGTGGAGAAATTAAAAAGTGATTGTTTTTGAACAGTAAAATCAATTTGTAATTTTTTTTAGTCAAGGTCACAACATTTGTGATTGCGTGCTTAATAAAATAGGTTAGCTATTGGAACCTCCGTAGTCTGATATCCATCAATGACTAGTATAAATAATTTACTTAGTTAAATTAACAAGAATATGCAACCTACTTCACTTATAAACTTAAAAAAAAAATAGAAACGTTGAGACACGCACTTAATCCACATTAAAAACCGAATAATAATTCAAAGAATTCACGACGCGACGTCAAAATTTATTGTTAATTAACAATTAGCTCTGATATTGCAATTTCCACCTGCTCCGATGATATTATAACGACGGGCTTAACCGCCATCTTGTTCTAGACAAACACACGCGACTTTGTAATCTATACCACATACAATGTAACAGCATAATGTCTAAAATGTTTTTATTCATTATTAGATAAGAAATTAAAGTGAAAAGGTTATACTCGTATTTTACATAATATATCTTATCTTTAATATCTAGGATATACATAAATGATGACTGGGATCTTTGTAAAAAAAAAATAATCACATTGAATTGTTTTTGTTTTCTTTTTTTTATGTTTTGTTGATAAAAAAATCAAGATGGTTGACTGCATTACTTTACATGTTTCGCCATTTAGATTTTTCTAAATATTTAGGTGTCTTACTTTGTTAGTTTACTAATATCTATGTTAAGATACTTCGGTTACATTGGCTAGCTACCGGTTTACCCACAGGCCACACAATATAGGTGAGCAGGTAAAGTAACCTAATATTTTGCAAGACGGGGGATCCGACCACCTGGCCAATGTAACTTTACCGTTTTGCGAAGTTATTTACGCTATCTCTTACGTGGATAGGCAGAAATAAGGATTATATTACTTAATTGTTATAGTAGTAGATAATACTTAATTGTACAAAGGATTTCTTTAGCTAAAAGTATGTTACGTAACAATTCTATAATAATACTACCTAAAATGAAAAAAAAGAATAGTTTTTTTTTACATAACAACACTTTCATTTTCTGCATTTATGACTGGGTATAATGTCTAAATCATGAAAGTAGAAAAGTATTTGTTCTCATCAAAAAGCAGCCCGACATATTCGCCTAAAGGCATGCGAATTTTTACTTAAGACTATTACGTTTTACAACTACAAATATCATTTACGGTGTGAAAGCACTTTTAAGGTAGTAAAACCTTAATTTTGATTTAAATTATTGCAACCGTAGTTCTCTTATTACTTGAGGAATATGGTTAGCAATTTTGTCGTTTCTCGGTTTAGTAGAATCTATTTTAATGAGTTTACTATCCTCACTAACCTTTGAACATATTTTTTTATTATTTCTTACAAATATGCCAATTTCAAGAATTCAAATCTCTTCGTGATCATATTCACAAACACTACAATCTTGTTCAATATAATTATACTAGCAGCCAACTAGTTAATGCCTACTTGACTTGTTGTTTTTTTGTAAAGCCATCACACGAAATAATGATCATTGTCTATGCAATTTACATAAAAATAAAATAGTAAAACTCATAAATAACACTCAAAAGATTACAAATTCTCCTAATACATACATATATAACAAGCATCATCTTACTTGTATGAAAAGAACCTTATCCTTAATTTACAAGATCACCAAAATGGCGAAGACAATACGTAAAAATAATATGAACGAGATAGAGCAAAAGACCCTTCTCGTTCCTTTGCCTTGCCAACTCCGATTACCCCGTAATGATTACAGATTAAAATGCCCTCATTTCTTCCCCAATTTGGCAAACCTGATACTTCCATTCATCAATATAGATATGTGGATTGTGGTTCTTAATTCCTGCTACGCGAAGGTGGTTCTTCATTCATCCAATTGATCGGATTATAAAGTGTGCGAGGGAGCGGGCGGTGTCGCGTTACGAGCTTGTATGAGACCACAATGAGCATGCCGTTTCGCGGTAAAACGTGTTAATAATGTAGTGTGGGGATGGTACAAGGAATAAGTCTAAAGCTATTTCGTAGATGACAATTGAAGGCATGGATGGTATTTTTGAAGTGAAAACTTCTTATGGGAGGGTAAACTGCTTCGTTACGTAACGCGTTACGGCGGTAGTCTGTCTGGCGTTTAAGTTTTCACTTCTGTCGGGCGTCCCGAGACGCACACGTTTTTTTTTAGTTATTTATAAGTTACAGTACTGCACATGGGCCACCTGATGTTATGAATAATAGTAAGAACGGTGCCATCCAATCTTTGATTGAGCTGCAAAGCATCCAATGCTACTTTGGCGAACCTACTCATCGACAGAAATAACCTATACAGATAGAATAGGTCATTTCTGTCGATGTCGCCTCAAGCGTGGAGGTGTTTGCTGATTTGAGCACTTTCCAGAAAATCACAGTTAACAATACTAAAATGAAAGTGTGTTTCTCCTAATAAATAGAGGCATCAATGGATTAGGGAATACATTTGCTAGTGTTGCGAGTGTGGATAAGGTTTTTCAACTGCCTACAATAAGGTTGACCGTACTTATTTCTGGAATTGATCGTATAAATAATAGGGTCCATTCGTAGAATTTTACAGCGAGTGAATGAAATAACTACTACTATCCCTCGCTCTTATAACTTGAACCAAAAGTAACGTGATACTAGTCATTGCCTTACATGGGGTCCCTAATTTTACGGCTCATTAGTACCAGGTCGTCCTTTTTGCGCTATGCCTCGCGAAGGAGCAGTTTCTTAGCAGAGGGTATCGGTTACCGGACATTATGAACTGAGGTTTAAACGGTGGTTATTCAATTAAACGGTATTGTACTTACCGGTATTGGATGTCGGGTAATTGGTGAATTTAATTCGTTGTTTGGTGTACTGTTAACGTTCAGTTTTTGAATAGAGAACAAAAGTGATCGGCGTCTGGCAGGTAATAAAACATGTTAGTGGACATGATGAATTTTAAAAAAAGACAAACAACAATTTAATTCCTAGCAATCGATCATAGAATATACGCTCTATGTTCTATGATCGATCTTTGAATAATCTTCTTCTTCTTCCGGGCCTTATCTTATCTCTATTTGGGGTCGGCTCTTCTAACCGTTCTTTTGTTTTTTTGTGGGTCACACCTTACTAGTATTCTTGTTAACCCCTCCAACTAATCTAAAATGCTTCGTTTCGTTGTTCCCATTAATGGGGACAGGGCAAGCAGCCTACAGTTTTAGAAGACGTCCATGAGCGCTACCAATATTTTAGTTAAAGTTAACATCGCTTATTAACATAGTAGTAACAACATAGTAGTAGTTAACATAGTGGGAGAGCCATGCTCACAGTGGGAGAGCCATGCCACAGTGGGAAAGCCATGCTTCGGCACGTATGGGGCGGCTCGACCGGAGTGATAACACGGCCTTACAGAAAACCGGCAGTGAAGCAATGTTTGGATTGCTTTTCGCCGAGTGAGTGAGGTTACCGGAGGCCCTTTCCCTCTTCCTCCCTCCCTTCCCCTACTCCCACCTTAAGGGCCGGCAACGCACTAGTGACTTTTGGGCAAGTGCTCATGGGCGGCGGAAGTCATTCACCATCAGGTGACCCGTCTGCTCATTTGTCCCCTGTACCATAAAAAAAAATTAAGAAGGCTCGTACTTCCCGACTACAGCCAGTTCGAGTTGAAGGTATACTACCCTGACTGACCAAAAAAAAAAGCCTCTGGATACCTCTTTGCGGATACACTCAGTATGTGTGTAACAAACTCCACATCATTTCCTTTGTACCAATGTGTGTGGTATTTAACCTGTGTGGTACATTATGTTCATGAACCTAATGGTTGGTCATTAGGTGTCTATTACATCGTTACTGTGATAATTAATTCAAGATAGATTACATATCACTAAAGATATTGTAGTTATGTACCTACATGCTTGTTTAGGAATCGACTCATAAAATATACTAATTATCTGTCATATCTGAAACAAACTCATAGATCCAAGTTTACATAACTCAAACTGTTCAAGTGTCATGTAGGCGTCCAGTGTGCACGGTATACGAAAAAAACAATTTCAGTTTTAAGGTGACAATTACGACTCTCAGTAGACTAGATAAGTTGGTAATCCCGGAACTCAACGGTCTGCCACCAATTTGGGAAGGACATGGGTAGACTTGACAGTCAACTTGACCTAGTGGTTAGTGACCCCGACTGCTACGCAATAGGACGTGGGTTCGATTCCCTCCCGAGTCTGGATGTTCTTTATGTCCGTTGTTTGTATGTTTGTAAAGTCCCCTGCGACACAGGAGTCATTCCTAATGCGTGAGTTGTCTTTAAAAAAAAAAAAAAAGAACTAAAGTATTGTAGATATCCCTTTCCCTTGGTTCCCCTCCTCATGTTTCTTTATACAAATTTACCTTCTTCCTTCTTTCCCGTCTTAAAACGATTACATTCCCAAGGAGAATTGGTGTCAGGCAGGCGGACCGGTCATAAAAGAAACCAGCCAAAACCCTTTATGTTACATATGTTACACATTTCGTCGACCCTAATGAAAATTGGGAAAAGGGCAGGAATATGGTGGAAGAAATCAATCATCAACATCGCTATATCTGACGTGTATTTTTTTTATGGTTTAGGGGGAAAACGAGCAGACGGGTTGCCTGATTGTAAATGACTACCGCCACCCATGGACCCGGCCTATAAGGTGGTAGTAGGGAAGGGTGGAAGAGGGGGAGAGGGGGGGAGGAGGGAATGTTGTCGCCACATCAAAAACTCTTATTTATTTTATTAAAATAGGGCCAAACTATAATAGATGATAACACAGTTCACTAATTAATAATAATAAGTTAATAGATATTATTTTGACTGGTTATACCGGTAACGCAATACTATTGGTCGATGGATAAATATTAACAAGTTGTGGGATTATAAAAGGGTAGGAATATGTTTAGAACGATTGACTTGAGTGCAAACAGAGGTACGAACAAATTGGCAGTTGCTGTTAGTTACTGATTTTCATAGTTTATATCAGTGGTATTAAACTAAATGCTGGAGAAGCTTCTGTACTAACATAGATAACAACAATCAGGCTAACAGAGTCAAAAACATTTTGAACTGTGAAAGAGGTCACAGCCTTGGCTTCTTGAAAAAACCTGATGGGACTTATACAAAAACAGATTCAGAGACCTCAGAACTGTTAATGACAACTCACTTCCCAGGATGTCGAATATCAAATGAGAAGGACACATGGGAAGACAGTGGGGAAAATACACCAGATGATTCAGACTGGACCACTGCCCATAAAATCGTGAATCATGAAAAATTAAATTGGGCGATCAATAGCTTCCTTCCATATAAAGCGGCAGGATTGGACGAAATCAGGAGCACTGCACTAGTCAGCTACCCTTTGAACCCCAACCAACATGCTTATTCGATGGGCAAATCAACAGAATCTGCCCTACATCGAGTCGTTTCATATATAGAGGGCAATCTAAAAAACAAAATATTAACCCTAGGAACCTTCATCGACATCGAAGGTGCCTTTGACAAAACCAGCTTCACCAGCATAAGCCAGGCTCTGTCAAGACATGGGGTCGATTCCACAATTGCTGGGTGGATCGACAGCATGCTTAGATACAGAGCTATACAATTTACTGTAAATAACACATCGAGAGGGGTGGTGGCCAGAGGATGTCCGCAAGGTGGAGTCCTCTCACCTCTCTTATGGAACATTGTGGTCGATGAGCTCATTACCCAGCTCAATGACCGCAAGTTCTTCACAGTGGGCTATGCGGACGACCTGACTATCCTCATCAGTGGCCGCTTTGAGAGTGTGGTATGCGACCAAATGAACAGACACCTGGACGCAAAACTAAATAAGGCCTGCATTATTTTCTGCCAATGCAAGCGACTCCTCGGCAGAAGCTGGGGGCTATCACCGAAAATCACACTATGGCTGTACAAAACGGTTATACGGCCAATCATCACATACGGTGCTATTGCCTGGTGGCAGAGAACGGAGCTAAGCACTGTCAGAAACAAACTACAGCAATTCCAGAGACTAGCATGTACTGCCGTCACTAGTTGCATGCGCACAACTCCCACAACTGCCCTTGAGGTGGCTCTTGATCTAGCCCCACTGGACCTGTTTATACAACAGGAGGCAGCTGTGGCAGCCATCAGACTTAAACTGTTGGGTCTGTGGTATAACCGAGAGGGTCCCCATATAAAATTATGGAATCAAGTAGTGGAATATCAACCACTAATCGCTGCCCCATGCGACAGGATCCCGAAACAACATATCTTTGAGAGGAAGTATCAAATACAACTACTTGAAAACGACCGAGATCAATCTGGCATACATGAAGTGCGAATATACACGGATGGTTCCAAGATGGGGTCAGGGACTGGAGCCGGAGTTTTCTCACAAGATTTAAATATAAAAATATCACTGGCGCTCGGTCAACACAGCTCCATATTTCAATGCGAGTGTGTTGCAATAACCTACGCCGCGACTGCGGTCATGTCAAAAGGTATAAAGGAGTACAACATCCGAATACTGTCAGACAGTATGGCCGTCTTAAGAGCCCTGGAGGGCAACACCATTAACTCCGGTCTCATTTATGAATGCCACCAGACGCTAGAGCGTTTAGCCTCTGCCAATGGGGTGATTCTGCAATGAATCAGAGGGCATAGCAATTCATTAGGGAACGACGCCGCCGATGAGCTGGCAAGGAAGGGATCCGCAACGTCAGTGGCAGGCCCAACTATATTACTGCCACTTCCCTTTAATCAACTTCGCTCATGGGTAAGACAACGGACTCGTGAAGCGCACAACGGCCGTTGGGCCGTCACACCGGGCTGTAGGCAGTCTAAACTGGTGCTGACGGAGGTCTCACCACGTTTAACTTGCAGACTGCTCAGTCTTAACCGACTCGACATCAGAATAGTTGTAGGGACTATTACGGGCCACTTAGCCCTAAACCGGCACCTATTCACCATCGGTGCGACAGACAGTCCTCTATGCAGAGGATGTCTCGACGCGGAGGAAACGGCCGCCCACGTTATCCTGGAGTGCGAGGGAGTGGCCACACAACGGGCAAACATCCTCGCAGGTGCGAGATCGCTCCTAGAAGCCTGCGAACGCCCCAGGAGGCTTCTGTGCTTCTGGAAGGAGCTAGGCTGGCTCAACTAGTCAGCTTATCTGAACGCATAATGGACCATCTATGAGTCTAAATGCGGAAACAGAGCCCTTCACCAATACCAATACCAATACCAATATCAGTGGTATTGAGACTGTTTCTAACAGGAAGGATTAGGGCCTCCGGTAACCTCACTCACTTGGCGAATAGCTTACAAACATTGCTTCACTGCCGGTTTTCTGTGAGAACGTGGTATCACTCCGGTCGAGCCGGCTAATTAGTGCCGAAGCATGGCTCTCCCACTTGACATCAAAGCGTATTTTGCAATTTCAAATTTCTAACTTGAAAAACTAAGGAGTTATTTTTTCAAATGTCAACATATTCATTGAATGCACCCGTTTGTTAAATTATTGACATTTATTTCCGTTCGTTTCTAGCAAAGACACGTAATTTACAAAACTGAATATTAATATCTTATAGTCCATTCCGATACATATCAATTTCAGAACGTTATCCACCTTAGATTATTTTTCCACCTTTTAAATCTATGGAATTTTATACCTTATAATCTAAAATAGAGAATTATTTTGAGTCTGGTGAAGTATAGAATCACAAATACAATTTTATTTAACAAACTTAACATACCAAAATAAAAAGAAGGCACGTTACCTTCTTTTTATTCTTTAGTAGGTAGACACTTGACTCGACGAAGCGTGTGTTGATCCGCCTAAAATCACACAGTACGGCTAACGCTATCCCATCAGACCTTGATGAAGCGTTAGGAAATAACTACCTATTTTCTAAGTCTAACTGCAATGCAAACAGCGTGGCAAGAAAATCTTAATTCCCGCCAATTTAGACAATGAGTTCTACTACAGACCACAGATAACGTAAAGTAAAAAATGTGCAAATCCCCGCGGATCGGAGCCGTATCGCGTTACGCGCTAATGGAGCGTGCACGCGATACGGCTCATGTGTTCGCCTTACTGTGTATCAATACTTTTTGGAAATAAAAAATGACTTACTCAATCGGTAAGTGGATACGTTCAGTATCTTTCATAATAAAATATTTAGTAAAAATATGGTGAGATGTACGGAAAAAAAAGATATCCTCAAAGGAGGTCTGTCGCACAGAGTAAAGGAGGTTCGCGCTTACATTCTTTTTTTAAACTAAGACTGTTAGTAAAGTGCGATTTCAAATTTTTTTATTTATTTTATTTTATTTTATTTTATTTGGGATGCTTACGGCTTAAATAGTTATAAAATGACATTCGTTGTAACAGATGCCAATTACAAGCTTCCACATATAATGCCAAAATGCTTAAACTAATCGGCTCAAGATATAAACTATTATAAATAGATATGCCCAGTTTAAGATCATTTAACTGTTCATAAAATCTCTAGTGAGTGCACTCTTAGTGGCTCTAATACTACCTGCGAATAAATCGAAGCGGTTGTCTAAATTTAGATTATTGAATCGATAGCTACAGCGTGGTAGGAAGCAATTTTTTCTATACTGAGTGTGGCTGAGTGGGACGTGAAGAAGTGTTGGTTTCCTTAGTCTTCTCTTTCTCTCTAAGTAATATCAACCCTTGTCTTCGTACTGGGTACATCTCCAGTAAGTATCTGAACACAACTGTTGATGGGCTTCGAACCCGCAACCTCAGTATTCTGAAACAATAGCGGTAGCGCAATGGCAAAGGCGTCGGACTTGCGATCAAGTGGTTGCGGGTTCGAACCACACCCAGTGCAGTAAACCCACTTTGGAGGGGTTAACAGGAATACTAGTAATGTGTGATCCACATTACTATCTAATATTCTTTTATTATTATTATTTTTTAAATAAACAAATATTTTGCCAAGTGTAATTTGATCCCAGTCATGTAATACGGAGCAGGCCTATTGCCGTCAATCAGGCTCTTTGGGAATGAAAGATAGAAAATTAGGAGTAACTATATTGAAAAGGGAAAGGTAAGAAAATAGAGGCATATTTCTTATACAGACTCTTTGGGAGTGAAAGTGATAACTGAAGCAAGTCAGTGTCGCACCCGTAACTCGAACTGGCGGTTCCCAGGAAGTCCAAATGTCAAACATATCCGAGCCTTTTAACATAATTGGGTAGATGCCTATGCTTAAAATAAATTATTTCGCCAAGTGTCGCAATAAAACATCTTAAAATACTGTGAATATTGTCGTCCAGTTTTATTTTAACGTTTTTAATTTAGATTAATATTGTTAAATTAACATTAAAAGTAAATGATTTGACAATACTAAGGCGTGACGTTACGCCTTAGCATTTCATACAAAAATGTACGGACGCTACCGTTTTGACGTTTACTAAAAAGATACTGATTTGAATTGACAGTCATCTACCCTATTATATATCCCGTAAAATCCTTCTACTCGCGTCAACGACCCGTAGAAAAGGCTAACGAAATAACTAGTAGGTACCTATGATATAATGATTAGTGAAACGTGTTGTATGTAAACACAAACAGTTTTGTACTGATGAGATCTGTAGTGGGTGATGTCGCGTGCAATTACTTGTCAATTGAGCGGAGGTCAATGTGCACAGGATCTGCAGAAGTTCAACTTACTTTAACATTTAAAATTGAATTGTCAAATTTAATTGACTACTCGATTTGTTTACTGTACCGTACTATAACTTGAGTTCGAACTGTCAGATTTCAAATAGATTATTATATTACTGTTGTACGATTATGTCTATCCGTGAAGACTTGCCTTCGACAGGGCTTCGAGTCGATAGTATAAATATCTATTGCATATAATTGTATGTATTATTTATAGAATCCGTTTTAACCCACCGCTGCAAGTACCAAGTGCTACAACAAACTATAGGCAAAATAGTCTTATAGTGAGAGCAAGTAGAAACATTAACAGGCTATGTAGACAGTGCGATGTTGACCCTTTTTGGACCAGTGTGCCCGCGGCAAGAAGGTGTTTGAGTCTAAAATTTTTCAAACCTACAAACTGATGTTATGTTTCATTGCGAAGTAAATTTGTTTTATGCATGTGACGTGTTGTTTTTGTTTAGATAATTGCGTATTTATCTTTCTGGGTGTTACGCGTGATGTGTTTCAATGAGTTTGTTTGCATATTGTTTGTTATTCAATTACTATAAGTGAGGACTTGTTATTGGCTCTCTGAAAACTAAATTCTCCATTTTTATTATATTGTCATATAGCTGTAAGTCTTCCATGTACTAAATTATAAAAATAAATATATAACGAAGAGTTTTTCGAAAAAATTCAATAAACGTCAAATTATTTCTAACAGTTTTTTTTTTGGAATATAAGGTATATTGGAAATGTTGCCCATAAAGCTTTGGTTTACAATTTAAAGTAGTTCTAGAAATTCACACAAACCTTTAATTCTCTACAATGCATGTCCCTTTTTTATATATAAATTCCTAAAAATTTATACATTTATATGTCATTTTGTATTTTTAATGTCCTTTAATAAGGATTATGGGGAAATAATATAAAAGTAAATCAACAACCATAACACAAACTATGCATAACCTATACTTCTTGCTTTCTATGCACATTGATGTATATATGTGAGCATGCTGCTACTTCGATAGCTTCTTAAAATCTTTATTTCGGCAGGCTTAAAAGTGATTCAACTTCTCATTTATGTCACCATCTGGTTCTTTCTGTTTGGCATACTGCTCATATTCTAACACAAAAGAGAGCACAAATACACATCGTCCTTTACTAGGTGATAAAATATTTATTAACATGTTAAAACTTAACTTACTGCATTTACTTCGACAGTAATCTCAACACTGTCGCCTTGGACAAACTAATTAAACCTCAAGCATCGGGAGCCGAAATACAAACACACTTGTTTGCCAACAGATCGAGACCCCATTGTGTTAATATTTTAAACTGGCAACATTTAAGGCACCCCCATTGGTCGGCGGGCGACGATGCGCGCGTCATTTATTTTAATTTGTCATTTGATTTGACAGCTGATGTCAACTTGACGTTAATTGAAGATGGAGATTACGAGCTTGGATTTGAGAATTGTTCAATTGATGCTGGTTATCTCTTATTAAGAGAATCATTTAGTGATTTGTATTTATGGTCATAAGCGCATTCCCAAGTCATCATCGTCTCATTACAATTTAATTTTTCTAACCGTATTCTATGGCAATATTGGACAAGTCGAAGCATTTGCGCTCTGTCTACATCTAAACGTACTTATATCTTAGATCTAACACGTGTATACAATTATAAATACTGTAAAAAGCCCGAGATTTTACATTTCATGTGGAGTCTTGACACGTCTGTTATTTATCCGAACTTACGTATATTTTATTTATTTAATGGAGCATCAACAATATACATATGCAACATTATTCTTTACATTCACCACTACATCACATCTCTTATAATATGTAGATCAATTAGGTATAGACGCCCACAGCATTCATTATACGTAATTTTTAGTAGTAGTATGTTTAATAGTAGTAATGTTTAATAGTAGTAGTACTAACAATTAATAAAACTAGTACTAAAACCTTTAAAACATAAGTTACAGAACTTTTAGACAAGAATTAATCGTAATAAACAATTATGACACGTCCAACTCTGACAATGCATCAACTCACGCCTAAACCTGTGAAGGAGATCATGAAAATTGTCGAAGATCTCGAGCCTGAATAAAGAGCGTTGTACTCTAAACAGAATTAGAGAACAGAACTGAGGAGAAATTTTGACTACATTGGTTCTGCAAAGTGGTATGCTAAAAGGTCTAGTAATGGGATATCGTGGCATTCTGTTGGGTACATGGTACAGGTAGCATTCTATGCCGCCATTAAGAAGTTGCGCAAGAAAATTATATCGTGAATTTTGCGTCGATGATAAAGAGTATCTATTTTAAAAAAACTGAAGTCTTATGTTGCCGGGGATTCTGGGATATTCCAGGTGAAAGATATGCCAAGTGACTTGTGAATGATCGCTGATTACTTTCGATTATTTGTGAAGGTTTTGCATAACATTATAAATATACTAGCACCGCCCCACGGTTTCACCCGCAAAAAAACCCGATCCCGTGGGCATATCGGGATAAAAAGCCTATATGTTAAAGAAAGAGTAACAAACATCCATACATCCTCACATTCTTTCACGTTTATAATATTAGTAGGATATATCATAAAGTTTATTAATATTATAAATGCGAAAGTGTGTTCGTTTGTTACGATTTCTCATCTTATAAGCTCAACCGTTCATCATGAAATCTTGCATACACGTTGTCAAGGCTACAGAAAAACTATCTACTGTTTCCTAAGGATATTGAATTGATTGACAAAATCTATATTAACGCAAGCGAAGCCAAGGCAAAAACTAGAACTATTTGGAGGTCTGACATTTTTGGTATTCAATCTTTTTTGTGGAGTTTACTCCTTAAGAATCGATTTTCATAAAAGCGCCCGGTATGAAAAAATATGAAGAGAAAATTTTGTGATCGGAGGCAGCGTGACACTTTAAGGCTTTGTTGTGCTTTATTGGAGTTTTCACCTTATCCTCGACGCATGTACAGTAGAACCTAGTAACCTTTATGTTATATATATAAGTATATATATATAGAATATATACTGTACAGCGTCTACAAATGGAGAGAGGTAGAGAGAGAGAGAGACTCCAGTGAATTGTAAACTCCAGTCGTGCGGAGCTGACACACACCTTTTTTTTATCACACTTTTATGAGCTTTACTTGTAACAATGTAATCAAATGTTACAAGTCAATTTTAACCTACTTCTAATTTTATTGTCTTATCAAACCAAAACTTTGTATGTGTATTACGTTTGGATGATAATACTATAATTTGGCATCTTGGAACTGATCTGATGTTAGAGCCAGGAGGTGAATATCGGGCCTCTTCGGTGGCTACTAGTAAGCCCCTCGAGTTTGATCCGCTTTTACGAGTCCAAGACTGAGCTTGGTAATGACGGTCTGATATTGAAGCCAGGAGGTGGATAGTGGATCTCTTTTTTAGATTAAAAAAAGCCATTAACGCGTGTTTTTTAGTTTTACAAAACTATGATTACAAAGTATAATAATAAAACCCTATACCTTATCGGTTTTAAAAACCAAAACAAAAAGGATTTTTTGCAACCGAATCCTACACATGTTCAAAACAGCGTGAATTTAAAGCTGTGCTTACTTGGTAATAGAGACTTCAATGTCGATGTACGTTTTTAACGCCAAACTGAGTTTATGAGGGCGCTTTGGCTTTTAGCCTCAAAACCGATGTGCTTTTGTTATGGTTGTGAAGATTTAGTATCTACAAGTTTCGCAACTTTTATGCCTATTAAATATATGAATCGGTACTGAATCGCAGTAATATTATGTATGCATTCAGGTCTCCTATAAATTCCTCCACCTTTTATAGCAGTTTTAACTACAATCCCTCAAAGAAAGAAATATTAGAGAGGTTGGACTTCCCGGCAACAGCCACAACCCTGCCCTTTCATACATATAAGCAATATTTATTAAAAACTATAGCGTCCTGCCGCAACAGGACGCTTCACTTCTTGAGAAAGGGCCCCCGTCGGGTCCGAAACTAGTCGGGCATCCCCGAAATACAAACGTGAGTAAAACCGTATAGTTTTTAATAAATATGAATACCACTCACGAAAGTTTTTATTTTAACATAATATTATTCACACAATATTCACCCAATTTTCCCATCTCAGTTCCCAAAGTGTTAGTTTGAAAACAATATTGTCCCCTTTTATGTAAGTGGGATCAATCTAACACTTCTCTGCCAACCGCTTCAGTGGTATAGGCGTGAGTATAACCGCCGTCAATGTTTAATCTGCATAATTCTCTAGCCTAGTGGGTCTGGGTGTAATTAATCTATAATATGTATGTATTTAGAAATATATAAGTATGTTTATCAGCAGTCTAGTTACCATAGTACAGGCTCTGCCTAATTTGGGATCAAACGGCCGTATGTGAGATGTGTGGAGTTATTATATTATTATTAAATCAACGATCTAGCTGAAGAAATCCAAATCAACAACAACTAAAACATTTGACGAAAAATATGAATGAGTCCTAATGAGAAGCGAATGACGTAGACTGAGATAGCTATTTGAGAGTAAAGTAAAAAATTATATGTAGGTATATATATATAAAAGATTCTTCATGACACAAATTTGATTTTTAGTAACTTTACGGGAGACCCCTTTAAAGTTTTCAAATGATGGTTTACGTTATATTTTGAAAACGGCTGTTTTTGTTAATGAAATCTGAAAATGTTACTGTGTGTATGAGCTTTGAACAATGTTTTGTTTTATGATAAAGTTTAATGTTTTCAATACGCTTATGTCAGAAACTAAAATCGTAAAAAAATCAAATCCGCCGTTTTTCTACGACTGCGACGAAATCCTATATTATGCACTATAAGTTTCTTTGAACTTACGTATAAAATAAGTAAAAAAGGTTTATGTGTAGTCTAAACCAATACTTTTTAAATCTGTCTCTAATGAAACACTAGCTAGAGCACAGATAAAATATAGCATAGCAAACTATAACCTCTTCTTTTTACCTCTTTCTCGCCATAGTGACATCAGAAAATCCAACAGATAAAAAATATGAACTTTGCTACGTTCAAAAACTTCTTTTTATTTTTATTCAAAGATGTTGAATGCAGTGTTTGATAATACTCAACCATCATACATCAATGAAAAGGGCAGAATATGACTCAGGTGGCATAAAAAGCCACCGTCTTTTGTGCCTTTGTGGAGTTTCAAGAGTGCATCAAAGGCTTTGAGTACTTAATGACTGAGTTCACAATAAGCCAAAACATATTGATGTTCCTTACATTTGTTACAAATATAATAATGTTTTATATCAATATGAGGTATTTTCTTACTTTTTATTTACGGTTCGTCAAGTAGCGTATCCTATTCATGATTTTTTTAAAGGATCAAGTGTTTGTAAGGCAAAGATGAAACATGCTACATGATAATGATTAAAAGAAATTATTATGACTGGTCCTTAGTGACTCACGGGTGTGGGAAGCTTTTATGAGTAAGCATTAGTATTTTTAACCGACTTTAACGTGATGGGTCCTAATTTCGGGTGATTTTACTTTTTGTATATCTAATTATGAATCTTTTTTAGACATAGTGTAAGAAACAGTCCCGAAACTACTGATATAAACTATGAAAATCGCTAACTAACAGTAACTGCCAAGTTGTACGTACCTCTGTTCGCACTCAAGTCAATCGTTCTAAACATATTCCGATATGGCGAGGATGTGGTATGGTTTTTCATTGGTACTGGTTGAACTTGATATCATATAGTAGATATAATATGTATTTTTTTTTTTTTTTTATCGTGTGGAAACCTCCCACGGGTCATCACCTCACCGGGGCTGGCAGTGAAGTGGTATGTCGGAATCGAACCGACCAAAACCACACGGTGTTCCGACATAAGTGGGTCTATTGCAAGGGACTCGGGTATACCCTAGGAAGGAAGTCCCCGAGAACCCCGGCAGACCTTGGCCGCCTGTTTAATAGGCAGCCACACCAAAATATACGGGGGGCCGCGCCCCCTTCCATCAGTGGCGCGCGCGGAACACATCGCGCCACTATCTCAGGCCTGCTTCTGCTAGGGTAACGGGCAGCCTCACCCGATAACCCCAGGCCAGCGCTCATGGAGGTCGGAGATCATTTTGGGGTCTCCGTCGCCTGGTGCCTCTTCTGCGGGACGGGAGAGTACTAACTCTCTCCCGTTCCCTTTCCGCCGCCTCTTTAGCGGACATCACTTCCTCACAAAACGAGGCGGCAGAATCCCAAGCACTCTCACTTTGGACCATGGACAGAACCATGGCTTCTAGCGAGTGGCTTCCCACACCAATATCAGTCACAAGGTCGCACCGCTGCTGCACCCACGCTGAGCACTCTACTAGAGTGTGGAGTGCAGTGTCCTCGTGACCGCCTCCGCAGTGATGGCACACAGACGTTGGCTCTCGGCCTATACGACACAGGTACTTTCCGAAGCAGCCGTGTCCGGTCAGCACCTGCGTCAGCCGGTAGGAGAGGCTGCCGTGTCGCCTCTCAAGCCAATTCTCCACGATGGGTCTTACCGCCGCAATGGTGGCGTGCCCTAGATATAATATGTATAAGGACATATGTCCCAGAATAGTATAGCGTTACTCACTGTATGTCTATTCGCCTAGTGCTTTAAAGGGTTTTTTGTATTTTTTCTTAAAGTATATTGAGGCTGCCATCTATACTAATGTAATAAAACTGAAGAGTTTTTTTTGTTTCTTTGTTAAGATGCGCTTATCTCTGAAACAACTAGTCAAATTCAATAAAAATATTTTTGTATTGGATGGAGTATTCATTGAGAAAGGTTATCTATAGGCTGTGTATCATCACGCTAGCACTACACACGAATGGCTAGTGACAAACTAAAAGTCAAGCATATTAATGTAACTATTTAATTTATTACTATAATTATATACTTAAGTTGCTAGTGTTAGGTACCTAAATATTTATATTTACAGTGGACGCGGCAGGTCGCCTCACTCGTTGACAAAAGACCCTGTCAGTCTCAAAACTAAGTGGAGCTCCCCTAAAACAAACACGTGAGTATACCAGATTAAGACACTATGAATAGTTAAGTCACTATGAGGTGTTTGCCCATTGGTCAAAATTCGATCATGATCATGCTTAATTTTTTTTTTTTTTTTTTACCTGATAAAACTATAGCTCGTTAACAGCTTTAAACAGAGGAGAAAGGCACTAAAATGTTGTTGTCTCTGCCTATTTATGTCCATATAGAATATAAAAGCGAGATTTATAGAAGTATTTTTTATTTATGTAATAAATTAAATTTTGGGACAAACATGGCATGAATTATGCAACGAATCAGGATTTTTATATTTAAATGTACTGACATGAATGTGGAATGAACCTTAACTTTGCAATGTTTTTCGATTTCATTCCATAATAAAACCAATTATAAACTTTCACACTTAACTGAACGCAAGAAAACACAAAGAAAACAATAACGCTATAAATTACACACAGAACATGGTGATTTCAAGTGACGTGTGAACTAATGGGACCGTTAATTCTATTGGTAATTTTTATGAGCACCGACCTTTCTATATGTTTATACTATAAAAAGATAAATAAGCATATAGCTAAACTGAAGGTATACAGTGGCAGGTGGACTAAAATTTGTCATTGATCCTCAGAGCAATTTGCTCTTAGGTTGGAGCTTTGCCGATTTTCACCATCGAAAACACAACACTTGTGTCGTTTAACCGTCTCATTTTGTACTTCTTTATCTTCTTCTACGTATACTGCGAAATAACTGAAGAAATTGTGATCTGCAAAATTTTTAACAAAGCAAAAATATTATAGGCGTGCTTTAAACTTTATTGCACAACCATACTATTAGGTATGTATTCTGTGGCACAACTCAAACTGACATTTGACATTATTCAAGTAGGTGCTTATACATGTACCTATATCATAAAACAGAAAAACATTGTTTCGAAATCAAAACATTTTTTATTTTACCAAGTTTTAAAATAATCGCCGCATAAGTCGAAAGCTCTCTCTCCAAATCATGCAAGTCACCGTCGACATGTGGCGACTTTGAAATTGGAACGCACCTCGCGAGCGCGTATTTACTTTTTAATTCTTTTTTTTATAATTCGTTTTTTAAATCGAAGGAGTCATTAGATTGTAACTCATAACGGTCGTGGTTTTTTATCACTGACCGAAACTTGTCAGGTGTCCATTTTTAATATTCCGATATAATTTATTTAGTGCAAAAACATGCGGGGACATTAAGGACTGCAACTGTCTTTTACTTAATCGTTTGCGAGAATAAAGTCATATTGACGTTAATTTATAGACTTACTTTCCGCTGTTGTCAAATTCGTATTCAAGTTATAGGGGGATATTTTTTTTGCGTTGAGATCTATTCTGAATACTTTTGCCATGAAATATTTCATGAGCACCATGAGTTCTCATGTTCATTCGTCTCAAGTTGAAGTTCTAAAACAGTTTGCACATCAGATCGCCATGATATAATTGCATAGGTACTATGTCAGCACTAAATAACCTTACTAATACTATAAAGGTGAAAGTTTGTGAGAATGGATGGCTGGATGGATGGATGGCTACTTGTTACTCTTTAACGCAAAAACGGCTAAAAAGATCTGGATGAAATTTGGCACACAGTTAAAAATTATAGTCATAAATTATAGTCTGGAAAATAATTACATAAATAAATTAAATATTTGTATTGAGTGTTGATATCAGCGATATCAAGTCTGCAACCATTAACAAGAAATCATTAAAGAAACAAAAAATCGAATGCGTTAAAAGTACTTACTAATAATTAATTATTATAATTATAGTCAGGTTGTATATGGCAATGGAGTAAATGGAGTAATGGAGTAAATAAATTAAGTGTTACTTTAATAATCACTGGAAAGGCATAACTCTAGCATGCAGTCACAAAAAGAATTTTTGACGGTCATAACTTGTAAACGCATAGTTTTGTAACTGCATGCTAGAGTCATGTCCTTTCAGTGTTTTGATAACCCACTGGATAACCCACCCGTTTAGTAAAAAAATTAAAACATTAGTTTCGGTTAAATATCCGCTATTTTGTGTATTTTCTTATAATTTTAATTTACCCAGTGACACTCGCCCGAATCAATTTACCCAGTGAATCGTATTTATAGCGCGTTACGATTCTAACGATATATATTATTTATTAAAATCGTTTCAACCGTTTAGTAGGTTTATGATGGAACACAGGGACGGACTAACATAAATACAGATCAAACACATAACCCTCCTCTTGGGCTTCACCGAGTTCCGGTAAAAAGTCAACTAATTTCCAGTTCCAATAATAATTCACGAATGGTCCGACGCTTTTTAATAACAGATCAAAGCATTCAAATCTATCAGTCTAATATATTTTCATAACAAATTACAAAGACTCTCAATACACGACATGGATTCGTCGGGCGCCCGCCAAGCTTGTCCGAATCGTAACTTAAACAAAAACAAGCCGTCATCTCACAATGGACCGACAAAAAAACCGGTATATCGGTAACACAATCTATACATATTAAACATACAATACAAACAATGCGATGTTGATTGAAACGTCAAGCAAATGACGTCCCGATTGATTCAGATAGCTGCATTGTACTTATTAACAACGTAATTACGGCACGCTGAGATATAACTATTTATTTTGTGTCCAAATTTATTATTGAGACGTCAAAAAAAACAGATCACGAAGCAATGATTCGTGATTTTTGTTGCGCCCGTCCCTTTCTATCGATTTTTATATCGATTTCCATATTGAGATCAGTGATGTATCAAAAAAAAGTTGTTTGTTTTTTTTTTCAATCAAAATTGTTTTATGATGTTGGCAGGTTGGGTGTAGTTTTTTTTCAATGTTGGCAGTACGTGAGCTTTTTAACAAGTTTATGGACAACGCGGTTGTAACTAAGAATTTGATACTGTGTAAAGTTTGAAGTGCCTATAACACTATACTAAAATTACAAAAGTGAACCAACCTAAGCATAGCTTTTACTACACGTCCATAATATAAAAAAGGAAGTGCTCATTTGTTTACTTTTTTATGCGAAGTCACGCTTTTACAAATCAATCGCTATATAAATATTACAATAAAAAAGGAGTTCATGGGACTTTTTCCGCATAGCAAAAGTGCACAAACATGCTTAAAGAAGTTTTCAATTCAAAAAAAATAACAACATCATGATTACAGCTAGAAGCCAATTGTAACACCTGAACAATCTCTAAGAGGCTCTACGGGAGCAGGAATAGAATCTGCGACTTATAAACGTTACAGTTGGAAGCCGTACCGCCAGCGTCGAGCCACAGAGGTCGTCAAATTACTCAACTATGATTCTGCTAACGTGTTAGTTTAAAAAAAAAAGCTATCGCGAGAGAGGTGAGGTATTTGTAATATGAACTTGTGGTTCGAATACTGTATGGGAAATTATTCTGTATGAGCCATTGTGATAATTTTTTTTCTAACGTCTAATGACCATATTAATTTAATCTGCTAGGTATATTTAATACAACAAAAACTAAAATATTGATGCAATCCATTCACAGATTGCATAAATCCCTACAAGTTCTTCCTTGGCATTGTGACACCAAAACCACCCACGTATATCGTAACACTCCTGTCCATCCTAAGGTTGCCTGGAAGAAATTGCTTCTAGCGATAAGGCCGCCCATTGTGCATTTTGTGTATAATTTGTTTGTGTATTGTTTCCTTTTTTTGGTGTACAATAAAGAGTATTATTATTATTATTCTCTTTATTCATTTAAATATACATATAAATTACATTTTTAAATACATTCAGATTACATCAAAAATACATTTAAAAATATAAAAAATAGTGCCCCATCGGTATCGGGTACAGGGACCAAGCTACCGGTGGTTAGGGTTCCAGAGACAGAAACCTCCTCACAATACGTGCCGTATCAAGAAGGACCGCCTTCTGCATCAGGCCCTTAGTCCAGCTGCCTAACGAGAGCCTCTGAAGGTGTTGGTCGAGGCTCTTTGCAATCAACCCATGGGCTGATATGACTATCGGCACAATGATTGCTGAATTCACATCCCACATGTCGACCACCTCGTGGGCCAAATCCAAATATTTCATTTGTTTTTCTTTTTTAGCCCTTAAGAGGTTGTCGTCATGGGGAATGGTAATATCAATAATCATTGCTCGGCGCTCTTATCGGTCTATTACCACTATTTCAGGCTTATTGGAAACAATAGTCCTGTCAGTGATAATAGACCGATCCCAGTACAATGTTACACGACCATTGTCAAGAACTGGGTCGGGCACATACCTGTAGTACGGTAATTCCGCAGTCACAAGGTTATATTTAAGAGCAAGTTGCTGATGGACTATCCTGGCCATTTGGTTATGTCTATGCAAGTACTCGCCGTTGGCAAGACGAGAACAACCGGAAATTATATGCCTGAGGCTTTCTCCGGGACGATGACATGCCCGACAAATGTCAACTGTGCCGTCCTTCAGGATATGTCTCCGATAGTTGTTCGTCATAACAACTTCATCAGTAATTGCACAGATAAAACCTTCAGTTTCTCCAAAGAGATCACCGAAACGTAGCCAGGACACAGATGATAATAGATCTACTTCGGGCCCATTTAAGGCCCGATAAAAACGTCCATGCAGCTCTTTGCTCTTCCATATCTCCCTGCGATCTGTAATATTGAGTACTGCAGGTTTGCACCAGTTCTCTCTACCTAAAGCAAGCGGAGTGAGTCCGTTGTCCACTACCACAACATCCCGATGCATCTCCACGTCAACAGAGAGGAAGTAATCTCTAAGATTGCATACCTCGCGGTTATGTAGTGTCCTGGCATTTAAGAAACCACGACCCCCACATTTCCGCGGGATATACAATCTCATAACCGATGAACGTGGATGGTGCATTCGGTACGCGGTTAGCAATGTACGGACTCTTCTATCCAGGACATCAAGTTCCGTCTGAGTCCATCTAAGTATGCCAAAGGAGTAGGTTAGGACTGGTATGACCCAATCGTTATAGGCCCGCACCTTATTACCACCTGACAAAAGACTTTTCAATACTTTTTTCAGACGGCCAAAGAAGCGTTCCTGTAACGATTGCTTCATAGTCAATTCATTTAAACCTAACGCCTGTGACATTCCTAGATACTTGTAAGTTTCGTTCGCGGAAAGGCATCTAAGATGTGTAAAATCTGAGAGTTCCATACCTTCGGATTCCACAATCTTACCTCTTTTTTCATGCATGACTGCACATTTATCCACACCATTTTCCATCCTGATAGATTTACTAAAGTTTTCAGTTACCTCTAGTAATTTTATCAGTTGGAAATTGTTGCAGGCAAAAAGTTTCAAATCATCCATGAAAAGGAGGTGGGATATAACTATTATTATTATTATTATTATAAAATACTGGTGTACCTATCTATGTAAATTCTACCGTGTCATGAATATAATTAACAATAAAGTATTTGATCGTTGTATTACAAAATATATGAGTTTAGTTAAATCATATAATACAAAAACACAATATGACACTCTTAATATAGCTTATATCATCACGTGCTAACCAAAAAGGACATCATGATGCAAGGCCAATGCAAGAACATAAAATCGTTGAATTTTTTTTTGCCTCTATGGACCCCCTCTGGCCGTCGGAATCAAACCGACGAAACCCACACAATGTACCATACTGTACCTGAAATAGGAGGGATCCAGGCACACACTTATTTACACTTAAGACATAGATATTTACACTTTGAAATACGACATGCTGTCCGATTCAACGCAACTAAAAAAAAACATTTTTTTAACGATAGCAACTTTGATCATTTGAAGGTATTGCAACACCCATCAGCAAATCAAACAACCAATAGACTATAGCTTTTCAAGATAAATAAAGTATAACATAACATGTTTCTAAATAACATTACTTATACTTATTCTGTTTTCTATATTTGCAATTCCAAATAAAAAACATGTTTTCGTAACACTAGGCAATACCTAATTGGATTTGAGAAACAAAATATCAAATAAAATGGCATAGAATACAAAATATTATTTATGTATTTACGGGACTTACGCGATCACGAAAAGGTATTACATACCTCTGAATTCCCGTAAATACACAAATAATATTATATCATGGAACGCGAAAGTTTAAAAGTTAGTATAAAATACAAAAGTTTGCTCTGAGCGATATTACTTGTTCAACGAGAAATTCGAAACAGCCTAAAAATAAATAAATAGATATTAAAACCGAGATAAATTATAAATAATACACCCTAAAACATTTTAGTCCCCAATCTTGTGTCCCTATCAAACTTTATAGAGATTAAGTCATCAATGACATGTCAAGATCTTGCTCATGTTACAAACGATATATCGATCGATCGACACATTTTTTATTGAACACGATATGCGGTCCTCGGTTCGTCAGTAAGAAACGAAGTATTGCTAACTCATCACCGCTGATATTTTATATTTAAAATTACTCATATCCTTTAGATTTTTAAGTATTTTTAAGTTTTATATCAGCTGCTTCTGTACAGGTTGCGTGTTAATCTATTAGGAAGGGTCTTCGATATTTATGCATTAAAGTAGTTTATTGAAAGCGCTCTCAAGCTAAAGTGCAAACAATTTTTTTAAAGGCCGCTAACCACACATAGCACAAAATTAATTATCTATATTTAGCAGCCTTACATACTAGAATTTAAAAAAATTACCACTTACATTTGTCTAACAAGATCTTAAATAAAGTTACAATGTTACAACAGGCTCTGAGTATTTTTACCTTAATAATAACATTGACTTATGTGCTCAATTAATATCGCAAAATGGGCGTGTTTGTACATCTGTATCAAGAGACATGAACATGCAAATACATATCGAACGATATTTTTGATAGATACAAATAAATCTTCAGTCATTTGCATATTGCAAAATGAACGCCAATCAGATTTGTGTTACGTCATAATTTTTATAAATATTTTTTAATTCATTTGAAAACAGAATGAACACATTTTTTGTTCTTGCCCTGTTCTTGCATTACCTATAATACTTATATAATATATGTATATTCTACAATGTCGTATTTTTTTTGCAGCCTCATATTTACGGCCAATAGTTTCTTCAATGGAGTAATTATGTATGTATCTTGATATTTTAACACAATGCCAATGTATTAAACTTGTAGAGATTCTTAATAACGACACGTCAACGACTGACTAGTGCACTCGATAATCCTACTAATATTATAACCATGAAAGTCTGTGAGGATGTATGGATGTTTGTTTGTTCTTTCACGCAAAAACTACTGGACCTGGATATGGAACTTGCTAGACACCTGGATTAACACATAGGCTTCTTTTTTATTATTATCTCGATATTCCCACGGCATTGGGACTTACGCGGGTGTAACCGCGGGGCGCAGCTAGTAATCAATAAATACAGTCTGTTCTTACTTCGATTTTTAAATGTTGAACTTATTTGACCCCCAATTTTAGTTATTTTAACTATGTATAAGAGAATGATTGGAACACTTCAGACTTTTTTAAAGGAATTAAGAATATTACAATCTAGTGTCTGGAAACCTTCTCCCTGTGAGGAAAGTTGAGAGTAAAATTTAGGCAGTAACCTCTGTAAATGCAGTCCATATACCCTTCACGTTTTGTTTTATGTATTCCTGTTCTATCAAATAACGTGGCAGCCCTAACCAGCTCACCTGTTAATTGAAAAGTCGAGCGCCTCATGTTCCCGTCACGCATGTCTTGAGTTTTAGTAAATGGCGCCATTACATGCGCGCATACCGGGTACATATGTATTATTATATGTATATTGATGTTTTCTGTACACTGATTAGTTATGTAAGACAATATCTTTGTTTTCCTGCTGGAAGTAACTTATTTTTTCTCTCTAGCAACTTTTTCGATTTATTGTTGCTGGAAATAAAAATACAGTTCTATTTTCAAATTCAAATTGTAAGTCACATTTTCATGCCTGCATTTGACGTAAACGATTTTATTGTTTGACAGCTGTTTCTAAAAGAAGGTAGGGCACAATAAATTCTCGTAATTAAAAAGCACAACTTGGTGTTATGTTTCTGCTTATAAATATAATCACCAGACCCTCACTGCCATATTTCACTAGGGAATAATTGGCTAGATGTAAGTGATGCTATTGTTGCCGGTGTTTCAAGGCACTCTCACTTGCTTACCATGAGACGGGCGGCCGTGTGCTGCATGACCTTGGTTTTATATATTGACTGAGGTGAGATCTTGTCATATGTAACTAATTAACTAACCGACTAACTAACTACGTAAATAAATCTTGGAAGTCAATTTTAACCTACTTCTAATTGTCGTAATATGTATATAGAGCTTGGATGACAATAGTATAATTTGGCACCTTGGAGCTGATCTGAAGATAGAGCCAGGAGGACAGTAAAACTCTTCACTGGTTACTATTAACCCCATCGAGTTTGGGCTCATATGATTGTTTTTAACCAGTCCAACAGATCGGGCTTGGTAACGATGGTCTGATGTTGAAGCCAAGAGGTGGATATTGAAACTCTTTTTTACTTTTTTTGCCATTAATGTTTTTTTTTTTTTATTTTTTTTTTACCAGCTCTTGTTCGATTGTTCAATATTTAATTATACATTTAAAACACGCCGATATGAGCAATAAGTGTAACATTTTTGTAACACGAAGAAGAGCATTATCGTTTGTATTGATCAAATGCACGATCGTGGCATATACGACTGACAGGATTTTAATTATGATAACATTTGGCAGCTGAAGTCAAATTGGCATGTCTTCCAAGGTATTGATGTTCTGTAGGTGTAATCTATCGTAATATATTTAAACTATGCTAATCTATTTTAAAAGAGTCTACAAGGGACTATTACGGGTCATCAATGCCATGTGATTTTAGTCCTTTTCATTCCAATATTAAGTAGAACTTCAGAACTTTAAAAAAACATTTGACATGCAATGTTGCGGCTGCAGTTTTGAACCCATTCATAACTAAAGCATCATACATAGTTCAGTTGCTCAAGAAGAATTGTACAAACTCAATTGTTCACAGTTAATTATGCTGACACAATACAAAAAAAAAAAAATTGGGTGCTCTCGTTATAAGGACACTATATCTCTGGGTTTTTATAATGCTACAAAGATGTTTCGTGGCGAAAATCAGAACTACAATTGCCAACATTGTAAATCGTCACTTTAATGTTGCCACAGTTGTGAACACGAATTTGACCTCTGTTAATGTCATCCATGCTATTAAGACTATTATAAATTAGTACGACTGTCACGTGGATCACACCATAATCTAAAAAAAGGAAGCTTACACTGGATGAAATATTTGACTTAGGTAAAGTTTATGTAAATTATTGGTTACCTCTAACTATGATAGCTGTTAGTGTACCTTTTTACACATAATTTGTCGCGAGTAATAGGACTTAGAGCAGGGTCCCGTGGTGAGCTATTACACGTCGCCATTACGAACTAATCACGTGGGTGCGCTCGCGCTGGCGCCGGTACATATTGCGGAGTCACTGTCTGGTGTAGTGTAGGATATTGCAGTAGAGCAACGCCATGATAGTCATTTTAATAGGTAGCTGAGCATAGATATGAAGATTTTGGTAATATCAGTAATGATTGTTTTTGTATTTTTTATCATTAAATCACTAATATTATAAACACTTCATAATATTGTATGTAGAAATATTATATTCATTTATTTGATATAAATATAATTATAAAGATAGAATCCCTAAGCAGGTAACTAGAGGGATATTCAAAAATATCGATTGATTTTTATCGAGTATTTAGACTAAACTATTTAAAATTGGTTTAAAACATGCAACATTATTTTGCAACATCAATGGTAGGTACTTACTCATAAAAATCACAGACATATAATACTGAGATTCAGTAAAAAAAAAATTAAGTGTATCTATTCTACTTACATAAAGTGTAAATAGTTACACTATGGCAACATCGCCAGGTTCACCCACTTACCCATCAGGCTGTTTCCCACAAACTACAGTTTGACAGCTCTAAATATGACGTCAGACCCATACGACAGGCGCCATGAGGGATAAACAGTGCTAAAAAAAGATCTTGATATTCAAATTCTTATTTTGTTTATTGTATAGCCCGATTTCTTACCAAAGACACGTGTAATATAGTAATATAGTAGTAGTATAACATAGTGTAGTATCTTCATAAATTTATGTATTTTTAAGCGGTACATAAAACGTCATTAATAAATAAATATTACTTAAATTAAAAATTTTATTATCAATCAAGTGACAAATAGTACTAGTATGTAGTACTATTTGTCACTTGATTGATAATAAAAATTTTAATTTAAGTAAATAAGTAAATTTATTTAAGTTTGTAAAAACTCAAAAATATAAATATTGGTACACAGAAGGCAAAGATTCTCGAAGACAAAATGAGTTATTTGTTTGGCTAACTAAAACAGTTAGCCAGAGAGAATTAAAATGCTGCGTCTGGATTTCGACATCCTACTAATATTATAAACGTGAAAGTTTGTGAGTATGTATGGATGTGTGGATGTATGGATGTTTGTTACTCTTTCACGCAAAAACTACCGAACCGATTGCGATAAAACTTGGTATGTAGATAGCTGGAGATTTGGATTAACATATAGGCTACTTTTTGTTCTGATATTCAAACGGCATCGGGACTTACGCAGGTGAAACCGCGGGGCGCAGCTAGTTTTACATATAACATACATCTTCTCACTATCAGTTCGATCATAAGGTCATGGTTAAATATAGATATAAATTTTATCTAAGCACAAAAACATATAATTTAATAAAAGGCAAGTAAGATATTTCTTACGTCTTCTGTAACCTTACACCATTATATAACTTACAATTACACTAATAATAATAATAATTTTTACATCGATCCGGCTTCAATTTATTTAATGATTGTGCAAAACTATTATATCATCATTTTAAAGTGCTAATTTCCAAAAGTCGCATTACGGCAACACCAAATAACATATATCATTGATGAAGTCATTTTTAAATGACATTGACGTCTCATCAATGTCAATACTTTTGAATTTAGAAGTCTCAGGTCATTACGCTAATTGTAAAGCGTTTTTGTGTTAAAATTGATGTGGGATTACTTTATTACTAGCTGTGGCCTGCGGCTTCGCTTGTGTTAATATACACTTTGTCAATCTTCTTCTATCCCTTTGGGGGACCCTTTGTTCTTTCCTCTACTCCTGACAATGATCGGTTAAGTAGTTAAGACCTTAAAGCGTAACAAACAAACTGACATTCGCATTTTTTTTTTATTTTTTTTTTATAATACTAGCTGTTGCCCGCGATTCGTTCGCGTGGAAATTTTGGTGAAATCTATCCCACGGGAAGCGCGCATTTTCCCGAGATAAAAAGTGCCTATGTGCTATTCCAGACTATAACCTATCTCTGTGCCAAATTTTATCCAGATCCAGAGCCTTGTGTTCTATTGCCAATTAAGGTGAAAACATGATTATAGGTAAGTTGCAACACCAAAAACGTCACTTGCATATTGCCAACCTTATTTTAAATTATACAAGAGTTACCTACTGCATTTTTTTTATTATCGTGTGATAATCTCGATTATTATTCCAGTTTTCTCATTGGGATATAATACCACAGAATTGATAATACTTAGTTCCAAAAACGCAGATATTGAAAACACTAAAATCGTCTTTTACATCACTACATCATTACATATTATGAAACAAAGTCTCCCGCCGCGTCTGTCTGTCTATCTGTTCGCGATAAACTGAAAAACTACTGAACGGATTTTCATGCGGTTTTCACAAGTAGACAGAGTGATTCATGAAGAAGGTTTAGTATAATTAGTACCCGTGCGGAACCGGGGCGGGTTGCTAGTAAATAATTAAATAAATATCAATATAGCTCGCACAACTTCTCAATCTGCTGCATACTCTTAAAATGCAATTTTATAATAATTCATCATCATCATCATCAGTCTTTTATCGTCCACTGGATATGGGCCTCGCCTAATGTACGCTACTGAGCTCTCCTCATCCAGTTTCCCCGCCGTTTTGCGCAGATCGTCACTTCACCTGGCCGCATTGTGTCCTACACTATGTTTCCATTATCTGGGGTGGAGCCCAGAAATCGTTAGCAATTATCGGTGCTGCATGCAATGTGGCCAACCCACTGCCACTTCAGCTTGCTAATTATTTGAGCTTTGGTCATGCAATATTGCTTTCTAGCTATTGGTGTAGGTGGCCAGTTGATGTTCTTGTCCTCTCTCTCGCCTTCTTCAAGCTACTGTAGTCTCAGTCCCGCTTCCCTATACGAGACTTGCGGTATCCCTTACCCAAGCTCCCTCCCCAATTTACCTTCTTTCTTTGTTCTGTCTGAATACGATTATATTCCTAAGGAGTGCTGGCGTCAGGCAGGCTGCCGGCCATAAACCCTTTGCAATGTTACCTAAACATTGCGCCTCCCCAAAAAATGAACGGGAAAAATTGCAGGAAGATGATGATGCTTTCTAGTTATTTCATCAATACAAATACAATCAACATCAATAAAAATTGTCTGTCTGTCTGTTAGTTCCGGCTAATCCCCGGAACAGACTGTTTTTCACGGGACTTTCACTGATAGATAGCGCTGGTGTTAGGAGTAACATGGGCTACTTTTATTTTGGAAAAAGAATTAGGGTTCCGCGCAAAATATATAAATATGTACGCTCGGGAACTGCTAGTCTATCCTATAATGCAACCACAGTAAAAATAAATCGAATTAGAAATACGTACTTAGCATCAATGTGTGTTGCCACAACAAAAAAGTCATGTTTTAAAATTGATGCTCAACAAAAAAATAATAAAAATATGCTCGCACCCGTTTCATCACGAAAACGACTCACAGTGTTATTTACCAAGTAATTTAGGTTAAAGTAGCTTTATATTTTTTTATATTTTTAAATGTATATTATAGTAACCGACAATACATATTTATCGCGGTAGTTACATCAAATTGCGACTGTAGTTCTAAATGTATGAGAAGGGTGACCATAAAAGAGACAGAAATGATTAAATATAAATAGTTTCGGATATAAAACTGTAAAAATATTTATTTTGTAAGTAAGCAATAGGTACATAGTTATTAGTAAAGTTTAAATTGATAGGCGGTAACTGTTGAAAATAAATTCCACATCAGATATCACTTGCTTTTTCTATTATTACCTAAATTAAACTAAATCTTCATAAAACCACTGTTGAAGTAATTATAAAGTCTACCTTTTGAAGTCAGTTGTTATTTGACATAAAATTTTTAAATTAAACTTCTTTTGTATATTTATTCAGAAAATTACTTACATGGTTTTGGTGAGGTTCTCAATCATATCTATTTTTGAAGTGATAACTTCATATAGGAGGGTAAACCGTTTCGTTACGTAACGCGTTACGGCGCCAGTCTGTCTGGCGTCCCGAGAGGCACACGTTTTCTTTATTAGATATATTTTTATGTATAACAACGCATAACTTTTTACAGGGTAGTCCGATTGCGATTTAATAACAACACCTATTATGTCCTGTCATGCACTGCATCTTTATGAAAAATACAATTCAATTTCCAAAAAAACAGTAAAATAAAAACGTTGGAGCAGGACTGCTATCCTTGCAATATGTATAAAGTCATCAACTCATTGGTCTCGTCATTTCCTTATCTTATAATTTACCAATTGAAAATATAGTCATCTGCACCTCTGGTAGGTGATTTGTCTTTAAAAAAATTAGGAAAACTTATTTTTTCATCTTCAACGTGTTCCAGTATCCTTTAGAGAAAGATGTTTGACATAATAACCCAATATGTTCTCAAAGTATTCAATAACTAAAACAATATCCTTAAAAATAATAATAGCTGGTAACCTTTTATACGAGTGCACTCGTAGGAACACAGTGAGTGTGTGACTGATTGTCGCGTGACACACGGATAGACACGATGATCGACGTCGCATGCTCTTCTGTTGTCTAGTAATCGCTAATTTTTTCTCTTAAACAAAACATTTAAATATCAGAATATCAGGGTCCTAAAAATTGCAATCATGAGTTTTTATAAATTTTTACCGTTTTAAAGAAGTTGTTATAAACTATAGCTTGATGTAATACGAATAGTTTCGTCTACTGCAGACAGACAAAACTATTGTATTTTTCATGGATCTTTGCCACACTGAAGAGGGACCACTACTGTCTAGTCCTATATGAGTTATTTGACAGAATAGCACAAAATAAATAATAGTACTGGCATACAGAAGTTTCACTCAATAAATCGAAGTGGATTGGTCGTGTTCTGGATCTTCAGAACCTGAATTTAAGTTTAAGCATATCATTTGTTAAGGAGGCGAGGATTAGATGCAATTAGTTTAAAAAAAGTGTAACAGTAAAATAATGTAACATGACACAGTGATCGCGAGATACTCAGCAAATTTGAAATACCTAAATTTGCTACGACTAGAGCAAGTCCCCCTGTTGATAGTGCTTGCCAAGTTAATCTAAGCAATCCAAGCACAATAAAAAAGCAGCTGGACAATTGGTTAATAGCGCTGATCCTGTCGATGGTCTTAATAAATTAAAATGTTTTTAAAATATCTCTTATTACCTATATTTAACAGATGTTAAATATGCCCTTCTCTTGTTAAATTGAATGAAATTTATACTTCATTAAGCACGAAGGATAATTACGACATTACTGAAGTTAATTAATACAGTGTTGACTATGTTCTTCCTAAGACGACATTAAACTTTAGTTTGACATCTCTTATTATAGTTGTTATTGACAAAGAATGGAATATAAATAAAGTAATTAAGAGCTAGGTTAAGTGACTAAACCATTTTCAGCTTTGTAAAACTAAATAAAGAACCAAACCCCATATACCCATCCCATGGCAGAGGTCTATGTAGTTGACTAACCACTTCTAACAAGAGCGTGTGTGATTTTGACACTGAAGGCCCTGGTTAGCGTGATTGTGAGCGTCCAGGGTCTCCGCTAAAACTAGGGCTCTTTAAAGAGTCATGTTGGAGTTGAACCACAACTTATCAAACAGTTACTCCAATGACCCTAGAGTTTGGAAGACTACAGTACACTGTACTGTACCTGTACTTTCAAAACTTGTAGCTTTGAAGGAACAGTTCAACATTCTATCGGTTATTAAGTATGAACACAAAAACGAAGATCCTAATAAGGTTTTAGTAAGACCTCAACCTGTTAAGATCTAGAAAGTCAAGCTCCAATGCTGCGGTGAGCTTAATGCTCTAAAAGCAGACAATGTATCGTTAATGGGTTTAACTTTTTTACAGGTTACAGTAGCAGTAATTATTATTTACTTATAACTCTTGAGCGGCGGTAGCGTAATCCCTAAGGCGTCGGACTTGCGATCGAGTGGTTGCGGGTCTCACCCAGTCACTACGGACGTGAACCCCCTCCTATCACAAGCATTTTAGCTTACTAAAATTTATTTTAGTTAAATAGAACATAAAAGACCATTTCTTACTCCTTCCTTAAACTACTAAGGAATTACATACCATAAATAATGACACAAATCATTGACTTTCTAAAAACACACGATATCGATGGCTCCATTAGAAAACTGTCATCAATAACGAACTGATTTCTAACAGAGAAATTCAAATGAGATTTGAAATTTAAATGTTGCGATGGGTAATAATTAATGTTAATATGCAACACGCGGCCATAAATCATGTGAACGATGTTTTTGGCAATAAAAATGTTCTGTCCGACGTTTCGCGTGTCGAACTTGACATCTGTGTTTCACACCACTGACATGTATGTTAAGGAGAGGGTACACGCACCTACGACGCTTGTAATAGACTATTTCTTGTCTATGGTATTAGTTTAAATGTTGATAGTCAGTTATTATCCAACAACAAAGGTACTTTCGCATTTAATGCTTTCAATCAATAAGCATATTTCAGTCGTATTTCTGGACATAGGCCTCGTCCAAAGTGGGCTCAGCACCCGGTCCTTCGCCTTCCCAATACAATCTATCCCAGTTACCTTCCTTAGGTCGCCAATCATATTTTATTTGACTAACATTAGGATTTCATTGTTTTTTTCTTTTATGAGTGAATTTCAACAACTGTGAATTTTTACCTAATTTTGGTGGACTTTTTTGTTTTTTGAGTTTTAGGTAATTTTGTACATTGGTATATTAGAATGACGTTTCTAATTACATGAAATGTAAGAAGAATTCGTCTAAATCTAACAGTTTCTGAAATATAATTGACACCTAAATTGTTAAGGCACCAAAACTGATATCTTGACACCAAAATTAGATATATCAGCACCAAAATTTATTTCTGTCACCAAAATTATAAAAAAAATGTAAAAGCATTATTATACTGAATGTTTTATTAAAATATTTTATAAATCAACATAATAAGATCAATTAAAAATGAGCTGTAACCATTAAAAAAATAAAATTCTTTCTTCTTTCTTAATGTACATTACAACTTAATGTACAATACACAATGACACAGTCTCATTATTTTTTCAGTCTTAAGATTATATAACTTAAATCAAAAAATATTGTAGTTATTGTTATATTTTTTTTTTTTATGGGATAGGGAGCAAACGAGAAGATGGGTCACGTTATGGTAAGTGACGCCACCTGCACACACCTGTTCACCTGCAACTCTAGAGTGACTTCAGGTGGGAGTACGCTCTTTTCTTGAAGGTTTGAAGGTTGTATCGGTCCGAAATTACCGCAGGTGACAATTTGTTCCACAGTTTAATTGTGCGAGGCCAAAATTTTCTTGAGAAGCGCACAGTGGTAGAGTGCCAATTGTCCAAGTGTTGGTGACGGAAGTTTTAAAGCGTTGAACGATGGCGGAAATCTGCGGCTGATATAAATTCGAACAGTTCTTCTGAGCACTCCCCATAATACAAGCGATAGATAATGCAGAGTAAAGCTTCATCCCTGCGCAACGCCAAGAGGTTAAGCCGATCCGAAATATCCTGGCAACACATGATTCGAGTCAATCTCCGTTGAATGCGGTCCAGAGAGAGAAGCTGGTTCTGGGGTGCATAGATATGAGGACAGTATTCCATATGTGGCCGAACCTGCACATTACAAAGTTGTAGGCGGTGAGCCCGAGTAAATACTGTCTAGATCTGTTCAGCGCACCAAGCTTCTTCGAAGCTAATTTGGCCTTACCCTCTAAGTGACCGTGAAACTGGACTTCGCTCGCTATATCGACGCCAAGGAAAATGGTATCATTTTGGTGGTGAACGCGCAAACCTGTGTCTTCGTGGGGTTCTGGATCTGTAACTTTTTCTAAGGAAGCTTTGATTTCAGACGCAAGTTTGATTTCTCAATGACGGTTTCACAAGAAATATTGGCACGGCCAGTAAAAAAGGCATCAATCGTGCTATCTATAATCTGCATAGCAGTGAAAGCTGCAAGTTTGCAGCATATCATTGATATGCAGAAGAAACAGCGTTGATGACAGCACACACCCTTGTGGTACACTATCATTGACAGACTTGAAATCAGAGCGTGCACCACCGACAACAACCTTGATGCTTCTGTCGGTCAGAAAACTGGTTACCCAGTTGCACAGTTTCTCGGGAAGCCCATAGGAATCAAGCTTCGAGAGAAACGCTTTGTGCCAACAAAGCGTTTCTCTAACCGATCGAAGGCCTTCACTATGTCCAAACTAACCGCCAACGCCTCCCCTTTGGTCTCGATCGCCGACCCGCCCACGCCCAGGTAAACAAGAAGATCACTAGCTGAGCAAACTCCAAGGAAACCGTATTGTTAGTCATTGAGTAGTTAGTGGTCTTCTAAGTCTGGTTTGGAGCTGGCAGTTGATAATGGATTGCATTGTCTTGGAGAACAAGGAGGTTATGACTATATAGATTTATAGTTGGTCGGTTCGGAGCGGTCTACTTTTTAGGAATCGGATGCACTAAAGCGTTCTTCCATGAGTTCGGGGTGATTGCGACGCCTAGGGAGTAGGAGAGCCTTATTGGCTCTCCTACTCTCTAGACGCGTTAAAACCGGTGCCAACTCTGGGGTACACGTCTTCAGCACGATAGGAGAGATTCCATCAGGGCTACTCGACTTATGATTATTGAAGAGAAGTGCTTTACGTAGTGAGCTTTGTAAGAGCCGGACTCCCGGCATACGGCTTTCGCACCGCGGTATGGTCGGCGGTATGTTCCCACGTCATCCAAAGTCGAGTTCGACGCAAAGAGTTTCCCCAGAAGATCGGCTTTCTTCTTAGCGTCGTGGGCCAACGAATTCTCACCCATGTGCAGGGATGGAAGAAATGGTCTACAGAAATTCCCCTGGACAGCTTTAGCAAGAGACCAAAATGCATGAGTTTCGGAAGGGAGACTCACCAGTCTCTCACCAATTCTGCGGATGTTCTCCGACTTCGCTCAGGCAATATCTATTGTGAAGGCAAAGTTGAGCTGGTTTTTTAATATGCTGCTTTTTACATCCCGTACCGTCGCTGCATTTGCCCATTTTATAATTCGTCTACTTTTACAGGATCATTCCTATGTTTTGTTTTCTCTTCCTCTCTGCAATCCTTTTCTTCTCTAAATACTCTTCTTAAGTCTTTGACTAATTATTTCGTGTAGAATTATGGCATTTTAAATATCCACGTCAAACTGATTCCAATACCTAAGTTGAGGTATTATAGAAGTATTATACTTCTCTATAACTTCGATGAACACCCTGGTGACCGTATTTTCTGGTTAAATATGTGTTTCATTTTCATGGACTCCCAATATTGCCTGACTGAGAAAGCTTATAACTGTGTAAACCAATTTTTGTGTAACTAAGCAATTTTAGTGATAAGTAAAATACCACCAAAACCACCAAAATTGCACCACCAAAATTAGAATCATGTAAAATATGTTAATTAAAAGAAATACTAAAAAGAATATAATTATTCTATTGGTATCATTTTAAATGGAAACCCAACCTTTTTGTTATAAACGCATATTAAAACCTATAATTTGGTTTATAACATTTTAAAATTTCTCCACCAAAATTGCATTGCAGGATTTTTGTCAGATTACCAGAAACAGTGTTACTTACTTTTCTAGCGGCGCATCGTAACATCATAAGACACGATCGGCACTGTAGCGCGTGAGCACCCTACTTAATGGATCGGGCGATGGTAGTATCGTTCCTATAGGTTCAATCATTACAAGTCTCCTCATGTTTTTCCTAATCACACCAAAATTTAGAATTACACGTGGACAGTTCTTTTCGATTTTTTCCTGGAAAAACTATGATATTAAATGTACAAATTAAAATCTCAATAGACAGAAAAAGTATTGGCGAATTCAAATAAAATTTGTCCTTTCCAGTAAATTAACGCAGTTTCGTTTAAACGGTGCTAATGCTCAGCAAAACTGATAGCGGACAAGCCACCAAACTTAGAAACGATATAAAGAATATTTTTTTTATAATCACTAAAATACTTTCTACTAATGTAAACTATGGCTTCATTTAGACACATAATGGCTTTCTTCCTAAAAAAAACCATTATACTGTATCTTTACCTTAAGATGTGATTTTCAGCCTGGACGCCTAAATATTAGGCTTGAGAAAATCACCCTTATAGTAAAAAGCAGTGGCGCAGTTGGATTTCTTGACAAGCTGTTGTGTGGTCGAAATTGCGTAACAAGGATATCAACCGCCGAATATTCAATCCCTTAATCGAGCTATACATCTCCAGTATAAGTTGAACTCCTACTTTATAGACTTTTCATACAATGACAGCTCAACATGCTCTAGCTTTTTGCAATTGTTTACACGTCCTTTTTTTTTAATTAAAAACAGACATTGTTAAAAAAAATTACTTTTGCCATTTATCCATACAAACTTTAAAATTTCCAAATGTTACATCCCTCCGTTCGCGAATTTAGGTCAAAAAGGGTATGAAGGACTCTTTTCGCGAAATAAATTTAAAGAAAAAATATATTTTCTCTTTATTTAAATTTCCCGCGCACGAAGCGCTAGTACACTGATTTCGGATATAGATTATCAGATGCGCGATCGAATTGAAATAGTCATTGGTATCCTTTAAAATTAAAATAATAAAACATTATTACATTGCCAGCGTGCCTGCTCCCTAACGTATATTATAGTAAACTCGAATCATGTCATTAATCAATTCGTTTTTTTCTGTAAAGGTGATTTTATTGTCCGCGAATACGTCGTGGTTCCATTTGCGTTAATGAATGCGGCAAGGTGGCCTCCGATTAATCCAATGTCACTATGTAATATACTACCTATTGTCGCTACTTTGTTTGCTTGTAGAAGCACGTTTTTTTATTTTATTTTTTTCACACCACACCGGGCTACTGGTGATTACTGGTGAAGTGGTATGTCGGAATCGAACTGACTAAAACGCTGTTCCGTCACAAGTGAGTAATAGACTAATAGGAATAGGCAAAGGGCTCGGGTATTCAATGGGAAGGAATTCCTAGTAAAAATACTAGTACTCTTGTATGTGAGTATTAGTGTTTTGAAAGGTAAAGACGACGGTTTAGATTCTGAAAAATCAAGACCTTTGTGTTTAAGCCCGAGAAGCCTGGCTGTGGGGTCTAGAGTCGGCGGCCGCCTTTATGACTTATGACCAGCATAAAAAACAGTAAATGATTAATTACCTACACGTATATAAACATGACCTCTATCTATCTATAGTAGGTTTCACCAACTTTAAGACGTCAAGATTAACTTAAAAATGTTATACGTAGGTATCAAACGTTTCAAACCAAACTGAAAAATAGAAAAAATGTTACAGCTTGTTTTTTTTTTAGTTTTGGACGGTAAACAAGAAGGTATTAATAATAATACTGATAACAAATTTTTATATAATAACTTGATATCATGCGGCAGAGATTCTTAAGACTGCGACTTAGCTGAAGAGCGCAACGCCATCTAGTGAACTTTACTAACTACTTTACTAGCACTAATTTTAATTAAGTAAAAAAAAATTGTATTTATTAAAAACTATACGGTTTTACTCACGTTTGTATTTCGGGGATGCCCGACTAGTTTCGGACCGGACGGGGGCCCTTTCTCAAGGAGTGAAGCGTCCTGCCGCGACGGTGTCAGGCGTCAGGTGTGACGCCTGACACCGTCGCGGCATCCCCGAAATACAAACGTGAGTAAAACCGTATAGTTTTTAATAAATATGAATACCACTCACGAAAGTTTTTATTGTAAAAAAAAAAAATTGAACTAGTTATTTAGTGAAGATGTTTTAGATATTTATTTTGCTTTAAAATATATGATTCAAGAGTTTTTTGCAAGATAATTTAAGCTATCTTCATAAACATAATATATCATCATAAATCATATGTTAGTCCATGTAGATCAGTATAATTAATAATATTGTAAACTTTCATACACTTTGTAACAAGGTTTTCACCTCGATTGATAAAAATCACAGCACCTAAAATAAACCTAACCTCACTTGCCACCCACGGCGCAATCATTGCGCAATATTCCTCGCTCTGTGACAAAACTGTGTGAACATAACATTTGGCGTTATGTTTTGATGTTGGATTTTGGATTCGCGTTGTTTAAGTTGGACAAATCTTTTAAGAGTAGAGGTTTAAGATTACTTTACATGGGGTTACTAAGTTATTTGATAATGAAAGACAAACAACACAAACAAAACATCAGATTAGTTTACTGTTTAAATTGAAAACAGTTATCCAAAAGGAGGGCCAATATCTGCTATATTTTAGCGTGTATATAATGTGCGGGCGCCAATTTAAAGTTTTTTGAAGTGAAAACTTCTTTAGCGGCGTTGTGCACTTTTTGGGATGGGTAAAAAATGTTAAACTCGCGTCTGGACACGTGACCCTGAAAAATTCGTAAGACGGAGCCGAATTTCTTATATGTATTTAAAAAAAATATTTATTCGAAATTCAAACATTTATGAGCGGCTAGAAGCGTAGAACTTCCAGTGTACACTATGTATACATTTAGATTTGTTATTTTTATTTTTAACCTAATTGTATATACACAGATGTGTGTGTGTATGTATATGTAAATACATAGTGAAGTTATGTTTTCACTTCTGACGTGCAGTCGTACGACTGTTTTTTTTAAGAAAGAATCCTAGCAACGTTGCTACATTCCAAGTATTCTTATCGGTTCTCCAGACACTCCAGAAAAAGAACAGAAACAGGTATTTCGGGACCGATACGACCTGCAAACCTGCAAGAAAAGAGCGTACTCCCTCCACGCCTCAGTGGCCAGCAACACACTTGTGACTCTTGAGTGGCAGGTGTCCATGCGCGGCAGTAGTTACTTACCATCAGGCGACGCGTCTTCCCGTTTGCTCCTCCAGCTAGGCTAAATGCTTGTAACAAGAGTAGGTTCACGTCAATAATGCACCGGATGGGCTACGATCCCGTAACTAATTGACCACAATTCCGACCGACGCCTTTGCCATCACGCTACCGCCATTTTATTTACTTGATCTTATTTACTCGTATAAGGATAAAAAATTATCTCAAAGCAATATTTTTCTTAACGAACATAATATAATTCACCAAGTTATCAAGTTTAACGTCAAAAGAGGAAATTCACAAAGAACTTATAAGGAAATAACCATCATTTCTTATACAATATAACATCAGTATTGAATTCACTAAATCCAATCAATACCCAGTTAGGGTGTGGTCTCTGTGTCATGGCGGCGTTGAGCGATTGACGTTATTATATTGACGCGTGACTTTGTTTCCGTTAAAATTGGTGGTCGATGAAAATGGTAGCGTGTATTTGAATTGAAACATTGATGTATATAATTTGAAATAACAACTTTTATACACCTAAATAGTAGGGGCCTCTTTTTTTAGGTTACCCAATCATGTCATGGGTGGAACGAAATTGAAAAGAAACATAAACTTTACTATAAGTGTTTATTTTGTATAATCTAATCTAATCCTTAACAGTTGGTAATCTAATTAAGATTTTTTCAGATACGTGACAGTATTATGACCATACTACTTTTTTTTATGGTATAGGGAGCAAACGAGCAGACGGGTCACCTGATGGTAAATGACTACCGCCAAGGGCACCTGTAACCCAAGAGTTACAAGTGCATTGCCGCCCTTTGAGGAGGGAATAGGGGAATAAGGAGGAAGAGCGATTTCTATTCGAAGACTTCTATTTAACTGCTGCAGCTATTCAAGTGCAAAATGGTGATGTCTTGTTATATTGTCCCAATTCACCTGAAAATAACAGCATAAAACTTAAAGCCGTTTTTATTCCGCTATTAATTAAATAGCAATTCTTTTCTGGGTAGTATTACTCTCCCTCAATATTTTTTTTGTTTAAAGACAATTAGGAATAATTCGTGTGTTGCGGAGGATTTTACAAACATCGGAACAACGGACACATGGAACACCAAGAACATTGTGAATTACACGAATTTTTGTCCTGTGTTTGAATGGAGCCCACAACACTCGGCGCGGCTTAGTGCCAAGGTGGCCACTTTAACCATGATGCCATGCGTGCAGTAAAACCTCACTTTTTTTCTATGTCTTGTCCCGTTAACGCTAATCGCTTGCAGTATGCCCGTACGTTGTGTGGCGAGTAAGTGGCGGGTGGGTCCCTTGGGATTTGAGTCCTCAACCCCTGTTATTGTTTCAATCTCTCGCCTGCCGAGCAGAACCAAATGAAAAAGTTGTTTCAACCGCACGTACTTATGAGAAAATGTTATATTTTTGTCAACTTTATTTTCCCTTTTTGAGAGTTGAAGAGAAAAAGCCATGATTGATTCTGAGGATAGTAACAAGAACTTTGAGTTAGTGAAAGTTCTGTGATTTAGAGCATATTTACTATACCATTGTGGTGGAAGAGTAGTATGTGGGTAGCTTGAACTTGAATAGTCAGGTAATTTAGCCAGAGTGTACTAGTAATTTGCGACTTTTGCCCTAGTTAGGTAAAGCAAGCAGATTTCTGCTTAAAATAGAGCCCTATGATAAGTCTGTACTGATCGATATTCTGCAATCGACTAAATACAGTAATATAAATCAAATATTTTGAGTGAGACTTATATACCTTTCCATATGGTTTTCTATAGTTTACCTTTAAAACCTTGACGTAATTACAGACACGGTTACTAACAAATAATAAAACCCCAAAATTGCAATAACATTCAAGAACTACGAGTAATAGCTAAAAGTATCATCATTAGACTAATGGTACTTCCTAATACAGTCATTATACGCGACCTTGCGGTGATGTTAGAAGTATATAATATATCTGTTTATACCTACTTATGTTATACTAGCAGCGCACTGTGGTTTCACCCGCGTAAGTCCTGATCCCGTGGGAACATTGAAATAAAAAGTAGCCTATATGTTAATCCAGGTCCCCAGCTATCTTTATACCAAGTTTCATCGCAATCGGTACAGTAGTTTTGGTTTGAAAGAGTAACAAACATCCATCCATCCATCCATCCAAACTTTCACATTTATAATTCTAGCAGCGTCATGCGGTTTCACCCGCCTAAGACCCAATCTTGTTTGAATATCGGGATAAAAAGTTGCCTATATGTTAATCCAGGTCTCCAGCTACCTACATACCAAGTTTCATCGCAATCGGTTCAGTAGTTTTGGCGTGAATGAGAACAAACATCCATCTATCCATTCATTGATCCAAACATTCACATTTATAATATTAGTGGGATACATACCTACATATACTGCATTATCCTTACTTCATCACTTATAAATGCGAAAGTAAGTGAGTTTGTTTGTTTGTAACGCTTTATTGTCGAAACGTGGAACATGGAAGGTTAACCCCCATTCGAGTTTATTGCGATTTAATACGCATTGCTATTTGATACAGAGTTTTAGTGATTACTTGAGTATCTATTATAATTATTATTTACATATAAAATTATAAAACATATATTACTTACAGTTAAGTAAATGCTGCAACATATACAGTGACATTTTTACAGTGTTTTCTTTGCGCTTTTTAAAGCTTACTTTATTTTTAATTATTTACAATGTTACAATATGTACTATTTTCCTGTATTTGCATGTTGTTTGTGAGGACAAGAGTATGATGCAGATGACCTTCCTTCACGCATCGAAACAGAGCCACAGAGTTTTTTAACGAAGGGAGAGTTTATGATCCCAATATAGAAGGTAGTTGACTGTCAAGTGAAATCAGCTCTCTTTTTAACCGACTTCCAAAAAGGAGGAGGTTCTCAATTCGTCAGAATCTTTTTTTTTTTTATGTATGTTCACCGATTACTCGAAGACGCCTAAAGCAATTTTGAAAATTCTTTTTTTGTTTCAAAGGGTATACTTCCCAAGTGGTCCTATTTAAATTTTATCGAAATCAATCGAGTGGTTTCTTAAAAATCAACAAATATCTAAAAATTGTATACATCGATGATGTTTTCGTTTGCTCCGAAACATCGCTGTCTAATTGGAGCAGTGCGTTTAGTGGGCCTACCCATATTATATTAAACCAAATAAATCTACTTTCCACTAAAAAGCACATTGAAGTCGGTGATACTTTTTTAAAAGATAATTTATTTAAACGTCAAAAGGGTTCTGTAGAAGCTTGTAATGTAATAACAAATTGTGACGTCATAAAAGTTTGAATGTTTTAAAGCAAGATATTAAATTCTAGTATAAGTTCGTCATTAAATAGCTTTTTCGTACTATGACATGTTAACTTTTTTTTTTTTTTTTAATAAAAGATTACTAGTAACGTGGGTCACACATTACTAGTATTCTTGTTAACCCCTCCAGCTAAGCTTAACGCTTGTGTTAGGAGTGGGTTCACGACGGTAGTGCACTGGGTGGGGTTCGAACCCGCAACCACTTGATCGCAAGTCCGACGCCTTAGCCATTACGCTACCGCCGCTTAAACTTTATATAGGACATTTGTAGCTTTTTGCATGCATTTTCACATATTCTTAGTTGAAACCCCATATTGTTTAAAATGTTTAGCTTCTTCAACTTACAAACTTTAAGCATTCCAAAATTTCACATTCCTCCGTACGCGTGAAAAAGGGATACAAAGAAATCTCTTCGCGGAATACTCAGGTGATTATTTAATGACGTTTTACTAGTCAAGTAGGGTTTCAAAATTAAAAGACCTTCTGAAACTTGCGGTTTACGAAAGCGGTTCTTGAGTCTCTTGGTAAGCTTCTCTAATATATAAGACTAGCAGCGCCACGCGGTTTCTGTGAAAATATCGGTATAAAAAGTGTTAATCCAGGTCTCTAGCTATCTACATACCAAGTTTCATCGCAATCGGTTCAGTGGTTTTTGCGTGAAAGAGTAACAAACATCCATACATCCATCCAAACTTTCACATTTATGATATTAGTGGGATACGAAATAAAGTGAGTAACTCACATTAACCCAATAACCCCAACAAACTATTCGATCAAATCTAAATCTACTCTAAAGAGGAAATGATACCATTTTGTCGGCACTTGTATTGCCAACATGTTGGCGAACATATCCGGCGTGTCGGCTCGTTTCCGCGCAACCGGAAGTGGAGTGCTGTCGCCGGAAATCTATGAGATTGGACAAAAATTGCGAACGCGTCCGCGCCGCTCCGTGATCGAATAACTTCGTGTGATTGGTTCGGGGCAAACGTGTTAACGATATTCTACAGTTAACCTTATTTTGTGTTATTTTATGAAATCCTTTGGTCTAGTTATCGTTCATTTCTATACTACTAGGGTGGAAAATAAGCAGATTGCTTGATGAGGAACTTTGCAATAATCCTATAAGAACTGTTTTAAGCCCTCTGAGAGAACCCCAAACATTGTTTTCTAGTAAATGGATTCTATAATTTAAGCATTTGCAGCAAGAAGTCTGTTTTGAAGTAGCTTAGTACTTGAACTTCCAGCCTCTGGCAAGCAGTATCGCACCACTTGCCAGAAGTTCCGAATTTCAAAGATATTTTTTAAATTTTACTATTACTAATAATAATTTATAATTAATAAGTGCTTATGTTAGGAGCGGGTTCACGCACGTAGTGCTCTGGGTGGGGCTTGAACCCGCAACCACTTGATCGCAAGTCTGACGCCTTAGAGACTACGCTACCGCCGCTTAAATTATTAGCTCAGCTCTTTAAATCCTTTATCTTTTTAAAGCCTTCAATTTTTATAAATCTTACTGATTTACGATTTAAAACCCAATATTCGTGTTAAAACCTATTTCCTTTTTTGTTGTGAATATAGAGCATATCTAAGTCTACAAAATATCACTTTATTGGTAATCTACAAAATAAAACAGGATAATATATCTCTGCTTTGAAACACTGAGGATAGGTACAAAAAATATTATCCATATTCTACAGAATTACAGAAAAACAATTGTTAATTATCTTCTTCTAAAAAAGCACAAAATAACTCTCAAGAAAGAATTGAGCTAAGATAGTCTCCAAGTTATGTAAAAACATTTTGAAAAAGACTGTCCTTGGAGTTTCTTGCCTGTTCTTCTCCATAGGATCTACGTATTGGAACAGGCAACTAGCTTCATGACTGACTTAGTCTGACTGACTCCTACTCCTGACAATTCAAAAATACCTATTATTGGTTTAATTGAAATAAATGGTTTTGATTTTGATTATGTTTTTTTAAATGAACTGTCATTGCCGACCGTACTGATATCAACCAATATATCGACTACCAAAAAAAAGTGTGAAATTTCACAATCGATAGATCAATATGTTGTATGTGGGAGAGCCATGCTTCGACACGTATGGGCCGGCTCCACTCAAGTGATACCACGGCCTTACAGAAAACCGGCAGTGAAGCAATGCTTGCATTGCTTTTCGCTAATAGGCTAAATCGCTAATAGGCCGTTTGTTAATCTAGCTATTTGTTTAGTAGGAAGTTCTCCTAAAAACTTTGTTAGGAGAACTTCGTACTAAGCAAATAGTATGTGGCAAAATGTATGCTGCCCACGTATTGTTCAATTTATTAGAACCATTCTGGATTTAAAATTCTGGAGGAATATTAAATTCAGTAACTACTTTCTTTCTGTATTTTTTTTTTGTAGCGCGTCGTCAATTTGTTTTGTGAAAATTTCAAAATCTAAAAGAAAAATCTTGCTGTAAAGCTTCACATGAAGAAACCACATATTTAAAAATCATAACTCTGGTCAAAGGTTCACTTTTTGATGAAAGCCATTTCGTGACAATATTTCAGTGTTACCACTAAATGGATATTGTGATTTCCCTTGCGTTACTTACTAAAAAAAAATCACAAGTACATCTACTTGACTTGACTAGTAGTACGCGTCTTGCTTGCCCTAAGGAACAGCTTTTACGCTATCATAGTCGTATTTAATACTGCAAAACAATATATATTTTTCGAGGACTGCTCAAAAAATTTGGTTCAGGTTCGGACAACCATTTCATAATAGCCCAGCCGCACCATATAGGCTGCGGAATCGTTCAAATTAGAGCCGTCTGCCTTAATAGCAGCTCCCCGTGTAGCAGCCTCTTACACAATATTGCGTTTTAGTTTTTTTTATTTATTGTTGAAATCATTTAACAAAAAATATTACTTCTGCCAAACTGTAAATAAGGGTAGGCGCAATTGACAACATTTTTGTTATATATAAATACTTTAAGTCACCAGTAATAGCTTCCATCAGCCGCCACGCCCGCAGCCCGCTTGGTGGTAGAAGAACATTGTAGCTTCTGTACAGTTGACGTTATTTTCTCTTCCAGCTAACACTCTACCGCAAATTATCTGCAAGATGGAAACACGTCAACACAGGTTTTTCCGACTAACTCGCAACAGGGAGGTCCAATAATTAGAAGTGTTATCATTATCATAAATGTCACTGTAGTTTGTCATTATCAAGAAGAGTGTCATTATTTATTTAACAATTCAGTGATGGACTGCCGATAGTTTTTTTTTAAACTTCAATGTTTGTTCAACACCTATGGATCCATCATACCTTGCGAATTTTACTCTTTAATTAACAAAAGCTATAACTAACTTTTTATTAAGCCTAACCCCCGACTAAAGAAGAATCCTGTTCCTACATCCTGTTTTTTTTTCTTCATGTGAGTAGTGCCATAGGAATTCCAGGGAAGGGGGTGAATTTCTATTCACGTATTTGCCGGCTCGACCGGAGTGCTACTACAGCCTCACAGAAAACCGGCAGTGAAACAATGATTGCATTGCTTTTCGCCGAGTAAGTGAGATTACCGGAGGCCCTAACCCTTCCCTCTCCCTCTCTCCCCTCCTCGCTCCTTATTCCCCCCTTCCCCTACGCCCACCTTAAAGGCCGGCAACGCACTTGTGACTTCTGAGTTGCAATTGCTCATGGGTAGCAGTAGTCATTTACCATCAGGTGACCTGCCTGCTCGATTGCCCCCTATTATTATGCACATCATCGAATTTCTTATCTCAATACCTACCAACAGATTTAAAATATCAGCAACACTTGACATTAGACGCTAAATTCACGAATACGGGCTCAACTCAACAAATATACTTACATATAATATTGTTAAGCAATAGGGAAATAACTACAAAAATCCAATATTCAGCATCAAAACCTGATTCAAACACAAGATTCCTTCAATATCTTTCTTCTAACTGCGTATAAAAAGCATAAATCTAGACACACAGTAATTAGTTTATCGTCTTTTCTAAAAAAGATTTTTTATGAATGCAAAAGGGCAGGCAACATTGTCTGTTAGGAAAAGACACAGTAAATACATAAATGATAGATCTATTCTAAAACACTGTTAATATATCATTGTGTTCTCACACTTATACCCGTTACTCCCAAAAACCGGTTAATACTATATCTGAACTTGCGCTTCCCAACCTTGTTTTTGCGTCCGCCATCGATAATGGAAGATAATTGCATTAACAAAAGACATGCCATCAGTTCATTGAGTTATTGCCCCAATAAAGTTTAACAAGTCGATATATCAGCATTGTTTTTATACGAACGGAGTGAGAAAGTAAAGAGTAAAGGTGGTGTCTGACTATTAACAGATCAGCATGCCACAATGGGGCTTTATTTATTTATTAATACTTCATGCACAAATTGTACGAAGGCGATAATCTGGCTGGCACATGATCCGCTTAATGGCAAGCAGTAACTATTGCTATATCTTCCTGTAACGCTATTTGCTTGCTACTTGCCACATCAATGCTGTTGCCGACCTCTTATCCCGCTAGCAATACGCTGAATTTGTCTTAACAAGGTCTTTTATAGCATGGGAAAGTAGATCAGTAGAATAGATAGATCTACGCCATAGTGCCAAGAAATTAATAAACATCAAAAACTATATTTGATGACCTTTGTTGCGAGGATTGCAACTTCAGAGGAGGCGGATTCGATTCTCGCTCAATGCATTTATTTGTATGCATGAATACGTCTATTTGCATTGGTCTTAAGTGTTTTTATGGATAATCTGTATCTAAGTATGTTTATCCGTGTTTTAGAACCCATATTCAAGCTAAGCTTGGTTTGGGTCTAGACAGCATTATTTAATATGACCCAAAACATTATTCAGTACAGTATCAGATTAATAATACAATGAGTAGAATCAGCAAGAAGATAATCTGGCAATCAAACCCACAGCCAATCTGGCAATCAATCACTATTATTTACAATTCTTTTGTTTACAATCAATATAAATAAATACTAACTGAATCTCCATACGCTTAGCAAATGAGAACGTTAAGAATAAACTACGCATTGGCAAAAACTACTCTAATATTACATTCGTGTTCGCGCCTGTAACGTTACAACTAAACACGTAAGTGAGTAACAGCCTTTATAATTTTCTTTATTCCATATAAGGAAGTCGAAGAACGTGAAGTGACATTGTCCCACTGCCAATGATTTACGCACTAAGAATACAAAATAGTTTATAATATCTACTGTGAGATAGATTATGGCTGCTCATATAGTAGTATAATAAATATATTAATGGCAGTATTTTAAAGGAAACGTCACATTGTAGATGGTATTGATGATGATCCCCGAGTTTTAAATTGTCTGTTTTATGTGACAGTTGACACTCGAATGAACAATGAATATTGTTTTATGTAAGTTATTGAAATAGTTTTATTATGACCTATAGTCTAGAGGAGGCATTAAATGCGTTTGTTTGTGAATCGATTAGTTTTGTAAATACGTCCTGTTTGACATTACAATGACTGTCTTGTCCTTAGACATTTCGTAGATAGAGTCCATATAAAAAAAAGACGTAGGTAGTCGTCCTGGTTAGTCTATGCTTCTATTGGCGGGTTGAATTCATGGTCTATATCTATACTTATATGATAACTTATATTAAGTAGCCGTGCCCCGCAGTTTCACGTTTAAGGTCTCTGCTCAGCTCCTAAGGGTTGTAGTGTGATGTTACATAGCCCTACCTTCCTCAATGAATACTATTTCCAATTTTAAAAAAAAACTTCGAATCCGACTAGTAGTTCCAGAGATTATCGTGTTTAAACAAACAAACAAATGAACAAAAAACTCTTCAGCTATATTATGATGCACGGCTAACGAGAGAGGTAGTAGCTCCAGCAGTATATATTTATAAATTATTAAAAAAAAACATTAAGAGATGAAACGTGACATTATTACGCCATATTGTATTTTTTTGGAACGAAGTCCCTTATCGCACGTTGGTTGTATACCTATTACTATTCATATATTATTTCGGGCAACTTTCACAGTTGACGAAATTATAAGTTCGAGATTTTACAATGGTTACTATATTTTTATACAATTTAATCAGTCCATTGAATTTATTTATATACATCTTACGTGGGAGAGCCATGCTTCGGCACGTATGGGCCGGCTCGACTCCGCTCGATACCACGGCCTCACAGAAAACCGGCAGTGAAACAATGTTTGCATTGCTTTTCGCCGCGTGAGTGAGGTTACCGGAGGCCCTAACCCATCCCACTCCCCTATTCCCGTCCTTTCCCTCTCCCTTTTCCACTATTTCCTTCTTAAAGGGCGGAAACGCACTTGTGACTCTTGAGTTACAGGCGGATGGGCGGCAGCACTCATTTACCATCAGGTGACCCGTCTGCTCGTTTCTTTTTTATAACATAAAAAAAAAAACATAGCGAAAGGAACTTTATCCGCTTCCCAATTTTATTTCTTTTACAGAACTACCTACGCATATCACCAATCAACTAGGTATTTCTTTCGCACAGCGGAACAACCCGTACGATAGAGGTACGCCACACGACTGCAATTCCTGTTGATCTACAGTACCGATACAAATACTATCATCGTACATCCTTAGTGCCACCCCACACTCATCAAGAAAATATTCTCATATCAGTAATAGTCAACACTCGGTACACTATCAGAAACAAATATCCGGCTATTAATGAAAATGGTGTATTAATACATTGTGTAGCATCGAATGTCGCAATATCCTGGAAACCGGACCAAACGCCAACGGCACTAGGGCACTAGTACCCAAACTCCATAATCATTGTATTTCGTACCTTCTGCTGATATGATAAGGTTCGTAATCAAATGGCTAACCTCAGTCATGCCTAGTAGTACCCCTATCTTATTATAATTGATTTTAAGACTTCACGTCTTAATCATAAGGTTGACAGTTCAATGATGTCAGTTTTCAATTATGTTGTATTCAAAATTGATAGGAAGCATGATTAGAGACTTCAAATTATTAAGGTTGAAGTTTTTACAAAGTTTTGTAATGTAATGTTTCAAAAAACAATAAATTAAATGTTAATTATGTTTTATTGAAATAGAAAAAAAACTGATTTTGGAATTTAGATCACCATAAGTAGATACATAGGTTTCTATTTATTCGGTAGCATCTGGTGCTAACTGTGGAACTAGAATAATAAATAATAATACCTAATATCATAATAACTTGAGACATTTTACACACGGCCATCTGGTCCCAAACTAGGCAGAGCCTATACTATGGTAACCAGACTGCTGATAAACACATTTATATATCACTAAATACATACATACTATAGATAAATTACACCCAGGCACAGAACAAATTATCGTGTTCATCACACAATTATTTGTCCTGAATGGGAATCGAACCCATTTTTCTTTCCATTGTGACGTAGTATATAATTTCCGATCGTGACTCAAGTCATCATGTCTTTTTACCCCGAAACAAATTGGTAAATTGTGCCAAACAAGTTACAAAAGCTTATTTATTAGGTTAGTGACAAGCCGAGAGGAGTGGAAGCGTAAGGAGGAGGCCTTTGCCCAGCAGTGGGACACGTGCGGGGCTAACTAAAAAAACAAAAAAGTGACAAGCCTATAGCTACATTTTGCGTACAATTTCACACTCAAAAATTACAAATGAGCATTTCATGGACGAAAAACTTAGAAAAACCTAATTACTAATTACAAAAAATTACTTACATTGCGTAGCTTTTTTAACCCGGAAACCCGTTGTAGGTATCTTAAAGTAAAGTGGAACAAAGACGTCTTATTACCTTATCCACTGTAGATTTGAATATTTACATACATAGTCCAAAAAAAAACTAAAACAGTTCATAAACTCAATAAAATAGCCAAATATGAGTTATAAAGTGTATATCTTCACGGCATTCGGCGAGAGGGTGAGCAGCAATCACGTTTATTGAATTTGGAGCCGCCCTTGAAATCACTTTACTTTAACACGATGGAGGAGCGAGGGGAGCGATGCGTTTTGTCAAAAACAAATTGTATTTTTAAGGTCAGTGCTTTAGGAAAATCGATGTGGAATCAAAGATAAAATGTCTTTGTTACTTTTTACACGACTGCCCAAAAGAAAGAGTGTTATGTTTTCGAAGTTCATGTATGTATGTGAGGTTCTTTATTCCACTATAACTTCTAATAGGTACCTAATCATTCTTCTTCTGCAAAGGCTATCGTTAGAACCCTTACATCATCCCGTGTGATATACAGGGCGTGTCTAACAATGAAACACTTACGTATAACAACACTGAAAGAGCGTGACTCTTCCATGCAATAAAAAAACTATCCGTTTAAAAGTTAAGACCGTTTGAATTTTTACAGGTATTATCGCCTTCATTTCTCATAAAAGCAGTCGGAATGTGTAACGTTAAAGATTTTAAATTGTAATAGGCTAGTAAACAAAAAAAAAGGTAATAAAATCAAAATTGATAAAACACTATTAAAACATGCTTTAATAGCGAACTGAATTAAGAAGTAAAAAAGAGTTCCACAATCGACCTAATAACTTCATCATCAGATCATCGTTACCAAGCCCAATGTGTTGGACTCGTCAAATCGAATCATACGACCCGAAACTAGAGGGGTTTCCTAGTAACCGCTGAAGAGTTCCACTTTCTACCTTATGCTCATTCATCAGGTTAGCTCCAAGATGCCAAACTATAGTTCAATATGACAATTAGAAGTAGGTTAAATTAATTTCTACTTAAGGCACACTGAAATTTCTGCGCTTCTGGCCGCTCATAAATGTTTGAATTTCGAATGTTATATTTTTTAAACATATGAAACTCAATGGTTTTTATCACAAGTTGAAGTTCGTCGTCCGTAGCAAAAATTGGAATTAACGCGAAAAGATAGTATAATAAGTATAATATAATAATACGTTTTAATAACTACAAGTGAAGTTAATAATGTTCACAACACATACGTGATGGATGCAGTACTTTCTCTTTTATAAAAGTCGGTAACTATTTATCTCAGTACGAAGAGGAGCCTACTACTACTAGGCTACAACAAGAGGTATTTAACCTCTAAAGCACTAACCACTCAGGTATTAACCTCTACAGCAGCGATTTCCTTGACTATTTATATGTTTTCAACAATATATATAATATATATATGGGAGAGCCATGCTGCGGCGCGTATGGGCCGGCTCGACTCCTCTCGATACCACGACCTCACAGAAAACCGGCAGTGAAACAATGTTTGCATTGCTTTTCGCCGCGTGAGTGAGGGTACCAGAGGCCTTAACCCTTCCATCTCCCCTATTCCCGTCCTTCCCCTCTCCCCCTCTTCCCCTACTCCCATATTAAAGGGCGTCAACGCACTTGTGACTCTTGAGATGCAGGTGCCCATGGGCGGCGGTAGTCATTTACCATCTGGTGACCCGTCTGCTCGTTTGCCCAATATACCATAAAAAAATATATATATGTTCAATTATCCTCGTGTATAACTTCCACATAAAAGCAATGTACTTTTAAATTTTAACATTCCAAAATATATAATAGGTATATACTCTACGTTAGAACTGACTCTGTTCCGGTCTCAGTGGAACCTGGTCGATATGTCGGTTTCTCGGGGTCTTCCTTCCTAGGGTATACCTGAGTCCCTTGCGATAGACTCACTTGTGACGGAACACTGTGTGGTTTTATTCTGCGTTCCAATATACAAAAAACGATTCGTTTTGTTTACGGACGGTAAAATTTCATTGAATTTTCATTGAAAATTTTACCGTCCGTAAGCAAATCGAATCGTTTTTTGTTTATTGGAACGCGGCATTAGTCGGTTAAATTCCGACATACCACTTCACCGATAGTCATGGTGAGGTGATGACCCGTGGGGGTTTCCACACGAAAAAAAACATAGGTACATAATTATAAAAAGAGTATCCTTGGACTAGCTTCACGACTGACTTATACTGACTGACTCCTACTCCTGACAATTCAATCATCATCCTCCGCGCCTTTTTCCAACTAAGTTGGGGTCGGCTTTCAGTCTAACTACGAAACGGCCGAACTTATATTTTACGTGACGCGACTGCCATCAGACCACAACCCAAGTACTAGGCGATATCGAAGTTAGACCAGGTTGTCGGACTTTTTTTGGCTCTACCTACCCGTAACGAATACCACAGATGTTCGTATGGCAACCGGGACCGACGGCTTAATGTAACGTGCTCTCCGAGCCACGTCTCAATGTTAATCCTACCAATAATCCTACCAAGCCAAATTTCAGCACAAATTTGGTATCTTTATGTGCTTTACCGCATGTATAATAGTTTGTCGAATGGAGATGACATTTAACATTATGACTGCGACTATTTTTAACTTCACTGTAGCCCTTATGAAAGGAGTATCACAGAGGCTCCAATTAAACACTTACACTCTAATGTCTCCCAAATTGCTAAAGTAGAAAGTTGGAGAACCCAAAGGCATAAAACATTTGTGGTGCGAGACCTTCTTAGCATCGCAAACGCCTAAAGACGACGGTAACCTCTTTACATTCGACTGCCTATACACTTGTTTGCTACCTTTGTGGTTAAAAAAAATCAACATTATTCTTAGCAAGCCAAAAAACAAGTCTATATTAAAAAACCACATCATGTCTTAACAATTTGCACTAATATCTATGGTACTACCCATAACACTGAATTCAATAAGGAGAGGCGCTACAAATCCCCGGAGAGCTCTTGTGTCACGGCGCTAAACGTCTCCGCTGACAGTCGAAGCGGAGCCCTTCTTTACAAATAGCGGTTAATTGAAAACGGACCCCTTAGTGGTGGGCCAAGTTACACGCTTACTACGGCTGATACTACATAATAAATGTGTTTTTCGTAACCTGCGATCGCTCGTAAGTTCGATGGTACTGGGTTTGATTCCCGGGTTAGGTAAATTGTTATAAAATTTTCAAACCGAAACTGCAGCATGAGGGATTGACCTGGAACAGAAATAAAATTTAGGAACTGTGGATATACATATAATATATTATATTTTACGGGTATTTGAAAGTACCGTAATAACCATCGTGGGTTGACAAAATGAGTAAACTCTTTAGTTTTAATAACTTAATAATTCTAGATAAGCGCCTATAGCATAGCAAATCCTACCACAACACTATCGAATAATATTAACCCACTTTGTTCGAATCCTATAAGAGGATAAAACTGTATAGAAATACATAAAGGTTTCAAAAATAAGAATATATATTTTATTTTTATGTTACTACATACATTCTTTAATGACTGCCTGTGTTGTAGGAATTCCATTTGCTTGCCACGAAAATAAGTTACACCATAATTGGGATTAACAATTGTTTTCTGCGATACAACAATTAATTCAATTAATTAAGAATTTATTGGTTAGTAACGGAGATTTATTGCTGAACTCTAGACAAATTACGATTTCTCCGACTCTAAAAACAGACGGCTGATTTATCTTATGGAAAGATTGACAGTTTAGCAGGCTAGTAGTGTAAATAAATCGCTTCATCCCTTCCACTAGGCCACACCCTAAGTCAGGGGTGCTTAACAGGGTAGCAGTGAGTGTTGCCTGTAACAACAGCATTATAACCTTAGCCTTTTACACCGACAGCCTAAATAGCCCTCTATTTAATGTTGTTTTACCATAGACTTATGCTTGTGGAATAACATTTGACGATTTTAATGTATGGGGTTGTTGTCTATGGTTAAGGGAATGGCGGGAAGGGCGTCGGATTAGGTAGACAAAATATTAATAGATTGAAAATAATTGATAATTGTTTTGTTGTTTTTTTTTTCTTGCAATTACCATATCGAAGTCACTTATGTGTTACATTCTAACTAAAATCATATTAATTTCAGATTAAAGTAATATTGTATTAATGTATATAAAATGTAAGTATAAGTAATGTAATATAAACTGTATAACCTAAAGATCATATTATATTGATTTACATGATAATCTGTGATTTTTATACATACTTGTGATTAGGCTTTGGGACCCGAGACGTCTCGAATCTTCTGTCTTGTCAGTGAAAGCGCCATCTATTAGCATGAAAGCTCGCCTAAAGGAGATCAGACAACAAGGAGTTATATGTTTATAAACCTGCCATAACAGTTCACAGTCCCAACTTTTTCTGGATGTATCTTGCCAAAAATGAACTTAATTCTAATTATATTCAGAGAGTCTCGAAGTCCCGGGACATCCCGGGACTTTGATAGCTGTCCCGGGACTCTGAGACTGTTGAGATTTTTCAAACCCTAACACTTACAACACATGTATATGCAACATATTACAGTAAGGTATGGTCATATTTAGGATCTTTATGCAGATCCTACTAATATTATAAACGTGTTACGTTTGTGAGGATGTATGGATGTTTGTTGCTCTTTCACGCAAAAACTACTGAACCGATTGCGTTGAAACTTAGTATGTAGATAGCTGGAGACCTGGATTAACACATAGGTTACTTTTTATCCCGATATTCAGACAGCATCGGGACTTACGCGGTTGAAACCGCAGCACGCAGCTTGTAAATAATTAGAAAGTTGTAAAAAATATTTTTAAAGTGTTTTAATATTCCTCGTATACAGTATTTTACAATGAACTATCTTAAAGAAGACTTAAAAAGGGATTTATAAAAAATTAAGCAACAGATTGTTAGTATACTCATGTTTATGATTTCTTACATTTTTTTTAAGGTATGCAAGGAAAGTAAACATCTTCCATTAAAATACTCGTTAAACAAATACGTACTCGTGTTCATTACGACTGGCTGTGACAGACAAAATATTGTCAAAAGGATTTATTCCAAGTAACACAAATGAAGCTAATTAAAAGACAACCGACTCGGGCGTAAACACATGAGGTATTGCCTTGTAAGTGCTTACACATAAATACGTTGTTTTGTTATACTCAGACAGGGTTACCAGATGGACATTTAAAAATCCCATCCTAGGGAAAAACAAATCTTCTTTCATTACATATTCTTCCTTCCCCTTTTTATCTACCTTTTCCTTATAAATAGGGTGAAATCCAAATAGTTGCCCCACTTTTCAAAAAAGCTCATTGTTCAAAATGTGTATTTACTTAGTAAAATGCAATGCTTATATCAAAACATAGATCTTTCATCTTTTATAGAAGCCTATTTTAATAAACATAATTAATATTGGATTTTAATAAATCTTGTTTTGTTTAGGCTCTAAAAAAGGAATAAAAAGCCTACTGTGGCGCATAGTAGGCTAACGTTAAAAATGCTTTAAAGGATATTTTCCGCGCAAGCACGACGACGCACCAGAGTTTTTTAGATAGAAACAAATTAATTGTAGTAGAATAATAATAGTAATAGTAATAGAATTTCATTACAAAACTTGAATGTCCACAGTGATAGTACAAGTGGTATTCTTATCTATTAAAGATAAATACGGTTACTATAAGTGTGGAGCCCTCCAGGGGCAATCTATCAATGGGTGTCGCAGTACAAGAGTGTACAATCTTATATTATTGCAGAGATATTTTTTTCGTGGGAGAGCCATACTTCGGCACGTATGGGCCGGCTCGACCGGAGTAATACCACAGCCTCACAGAAAACCGGCAGTGAAGCAATGCTTGCAATGCTTTTCGCAGCGTGAGTGAGGTTACCGGAGGCCCTAACCCTTTCCCCTCTTCCCCCTTCCCTCCTCTCCCCTCTCTGCCTTTTTCCACTCTTCTCCTCTTCCCTCCTCTCCCCCTCTTCAACCCTGAAAGGCCGGCGACTCACTTGTGACTCTTGAGTTGCAGGTGCCCATGGACCGCGGTAGTCATTTACCATCAGGTGACCCGTCTGCTCGTTTGCCCCTTATACCATAAAAAAAGGAAAAAATTGCAATAAATAAAATGACACAACAATATCAGTTTTGGAAGCCTGCATTCTTTCAAACCGAATAAATTATTGCAGCATTCTATAGAGAGTACCTATTACACTTCCCCTAACCACAAACAATATTTTGCACGTTACTTTCCCATTCATCGTAATGCTCGTCACGTCGTTTGGTACGAATTCGCGTCACAAGCGAACGCACAAAACTACAGATTAATCATGAGTAGGTACGCCCCCGGCACTCGTTACAAACAGCCGCGATTATAGACAACTTTAACGTAAAAGATTGGCATTTCATAATTTATTTATAATTATTTTTTGTTGTAATTATAAAACATGGGTTTGATGGTGTATAAATATGTTGTCTAATAACTATAGGGGTGACCTAATGGGGCTGTAGAGTAGAATTGGTTTCATATGCTAACTTTTAAACTTTCGCGTTCCATGATATAATATTATCTATGTATTAACGGGAATTAACGCGATCACACACAGCGCACACACAGTCAGCCTGTGACCACGGCCAGTGCAACCTGGTCGAAACGTCAGGCAATTCAGAGGTATGTAATACCTTTTCGTGATCGCGTTAATTCCCGTTAATACATAGATAATGGTTTCATATGATTAAGAAGTGAGTCCACAATGCTATGGTGAAGTAGTTACTTTAAAGATTTTAAAATATTAGGACACAATTGAGAAATTATTTAAACTATTTTAAGCTTACCTGGTCATTTGAAGATGATGATGATGATATATACGTGTGTGTTAAGTTTTATAACCACAGCGGTGACCGTGAAGTATTGCGAGCTCTAGTGAGAGGATTAACCGACTGCTGCATGCTAAAAGGCCAATTAGAATTAGTAGGTTAACCTTCTTGCACGAAGAACAGTAAGGAAACAATGGATGATGGTAAGAATAAAACACTGAAATTTTATTTTGAAATAATTGTCAAATTTTCAAAATATTTATTATAATCCGTTTTAGTTAGCTGATGGTAAGTGATTACCGTCGTCCATGGACACCTCCAACTCAAGAGTCATAAGTGCGTCGCCGGCATTTAAGGTGCCAGTAGGAGAAGGGGGAAGGGGTTGGGGCCTCCGATAACCTCAGTCACTCGGCGAAATACAACCTTGTTTTCTGTGTAGCCGTGGTATTACTCTGTTCGAGCCGACCCATACATAACTCACACGAAAGAACATGTTATATATTTTTTAAATCACCAATAACGTGCATGATAGATTACTAGTATTCTTTATAATCTGTTCAGCTAAGCTAATTCGGTGGGGTTATCACCCGCAGCGATTTGATCGCAAATCCGACGCCTTAACCATATTACAACCTCATATTTTTCATTTCAACCCTAGATGAATTTAATGACACGCGTCTTCTCCTTCGCCTTCTCTTTAATCACATTTTAGTAAACCTACTGTTCAATCTCCAGCTCATTTAACTACTCAATGTCAACTTTGTGACCATTAAGTATAATCATAAACCAAAATGCTACAAATATAGGCCTTAAAAACAGGTTTACAAACCGTTATCCTAATGACGAGACAAAACTGAAAGGACAATTTACCAACAGACAAAATAAATCCCAAATCAACATATACAAATCTCTAAAATGTTATGTCACCAAATAAAAATAAAACTTGACTGAATAGAGTTGTGTCTAACGCCAGTCAGTAAAAAAAGTTGAGCTGTCATTTTGACACTGCCGGCGCCGGGCGGGAATCCGATGTGAGACGACAACCGTAGGCCAAACTGGTACATAAATAAATCAATTCATCTCCATCATTTTGTTTCATTTGTAACCTAAATGTATTTCTGATAGTAATTGATTGGTGAAAAATGAAGGCCTTCTTACGATTTGGAAAACGAATTAAGTATTCCTTGACATAGATGAGTTTAACGAGGGATTTTTCATATTACAGCTCTGATTGAACTTTCATTGAAAGTGCCTACGAAGTTTGTGTTTTGACTTTTAATTATTTTACCTTATACAAGTAAACTTAAGATTTGTATAAGCGTAATATGAATATAATATATGCTAAATATTGTACTTTTAAAAGTAAATAATCTGCATAATAATATTTTTTAATGTTCTGTAATATCCATAAAAAACGTTTAACTTTCGATGAGTTGGACTGGTTAAATACAAATTAATTAATTATTTACATTGTAAGTTTAACAGAACAGAAAGTAAAAAAAAACCTTTCTACAATCTTTTAGAAATTTTATATACTAAATATAGCGCATACAAAGAACATTGAAAATTTGATCACACGTGGTAACTCAAGTCTTTGAAGACGGTGAAGGTGTTACTGCATCGAATCGACGAACCTTGGGCAAAGGACTCGTCTAAACCTCTTTTTCTTCGGGAAGCCGCTGCTGCGTTCTGCTAATATTCTACCAAGGGTGCGGGTGGCGGGTGGCTCGGCTTTATCTTAAGCTACATATCATTTAATTAATTATCTAATAGGTAGGTCCCCATTTTAGATTAAGGTACCATCTAGAAGTTACACCTTTTTAGGTCAGAGAAAAAGCTATTGTTATAATAATAATAATAATTGGTTGTAATTTATCTATAATATGTATGTATTTAGAAATATATAAGTATGTTTATGAGCAGTCTGGTTACCATAGTACAGGCTCTGCCTAGTTTGGGATCAGACGGCCGTGTGTGAGATGTGTGGAGTTATTATTATTATTAATTAAAAAAAAGTCAATTTTACAAAATCCACATTTGGTTAGACCGTTCAATACCTACTCCAGTGTTCACATTTTGCTTTTTCTGTCATTGATTTACCTATATGGCGTATTTTAGTCGATGTGCATAATTCTCAAAATCTAAAAAACACATCAATTTCATTAGCCAGTGTTAATTTGTTTGAGTTGTAATTAACATGTTGGGTCGACGGCCGATGCCACTTTTTGCTGTCTAAGTCTTATAAAAAAAAAACAAAAAGTGACGGCTGCGATCATATTTGACAGCTCAGCCGCTTACCGATTCGTTCTAAAATCAAACCACAAATAAACAATGTTAAACCTTTTTACTGTAAGTCTTGGTAACAAGGTTGCATTTTAGTCTTCGTATTTGGATTGTTTATTCATTTAAGTTTGTACGTGGGTATTAATCGCTTGGGCACGTCAATACAAACGGCTTAATCCATTGTTACCGTAATGTGTTATTCAACATGATATGTTGAGTATACTTTATGCAGTATTATTCATTGTTTTACGATATACGTACCTTTAGACTTAAAAGAAACAAAGTCCATAAAGAGACTGTATGTCGTCTCTACACAAGTTTTCGGTGAAAATAATAACTTCCGTGTTCATAGTTCTGAAACATATTCGGTTGTATTGTCCCCGACTGGTTCCAATTATTTTGGTATCATCCTAATAATCAAAATAAAAATAAAACGGTCGATGTAACTAAAACTAAGTTTTAGATCAGATTTTTACAAGTTCGTATGGATCAAGTTAGTAGTAGTTCATTTATTCAGAAAATATCATACAATTTTGTTTGAATGCATAACAATTAATAATGATGCAATAAATTAAAAAATAATAACATAATAATCAAAAATAAATTAATTAGATTTATCAATATGTCATGCAAAATACAAAAAAAAACATATATAAAGGCATTTCATGATTTAAATAATATGTTTTGGATATAGGTTGTTCAAACAAAAACACAATCTCATTTCGCTTTATTTTACTAATCAACATACCGACCTATACTTTTGAATAGCATTACGGTAAAAGTACATTTATAATATGCAAGTAATAACAGTTCCATGCGATGACTAAATATAAATTATGCAAATTAATTAAAATTATTAGGTACTTTCAATTAATAATTTATAAACTGTTTCACGCATTCACGGTCGTAACGTTTCATTAATTACCTAAATAATTACCTTTATGCGTTAGGTATGTAATTATTAGGGTGTAGTTTTATAGGCCGTATATAAAACCAACTCACTCAAGGTAATAAATGTGTGTAAATATCGATTAAACTGTCGTCGAATGGACCGTGTGACGATTTAATAATTTATCGGGATATTGTCTACACTTTTCTTTATTTACGTTCTAGACTGTTCGCCGCCTGCCTGTGCTTACGGTCGCTACTCCGCTCCTAAGGGTTGTATCGAGACGATAAACAGTCTTTCTTAAGATTGGGACTTCCAAATTAAAAAACGATATTTAGGACGTTATATAGCCTATAGTTTTTCTTAAGATTCGGACTTCCAAATTCAAAAACGATTGGTAGTTTCAGAGATAAACGAGTTCAACCATAAAAAAACTATTCGACTAGCTGTTGCCTGTGACATCGTTCGCGTGGACATTTTGAAGAAATCTTTTCCACGGGAAGCGTACATTTTTTGGGATAAAAAATAGCCTATGTGCTATTCCAGACTATAATCTATCTAGGTGTCAAAAGGTGCGTAAAAGAGTAACAAACATCCATTCATAGAACCATCCCGTGGTCTATCTATCCATCCATCCTCACAAACTTTTACTTTTATAGTATTAGTACTCGTAGACTACCAATTAATTGTGAATCAAAGCGAAATCAGGATTAATAAATAAGAACAATTCTATAGTAGACTATAAACCACCCATTTTGAACACAATTCTTGACATATTGACTTATCGCTTTTTAATTAAGAAAAGAACATACATATACAGATAAAAAATAGTTTCCTGGTGGATAAAATAGGAAATAAAACCACAAGGGCAAAAATATCGAACAATACGTAGGCTTCTATGATTACTAAAATAACTAAGTAAGTAGGTACATATTTAGCTTTAACCGTTCATAGATACATATGTAATTACAATTGCCCTTAAATGAAGTTTATTAAGTAATTAAAACATTCTTAAATAATTTATTTCTGTATCCATTTATCGAACTGTAAGGAATTTTAAGGTTAATTAATGCCGCGCTTTATAAAGGGTGCCATACCTACATACCTTGGCTCGATCGGGAAGTCTAAAAAGGTTGTTTATGCTTCTCATAGGAAGGACCATACAATAACACATAAACTCGCCACCATATTATATGTGGAAGTGTATTAATTATATTTAAAAAAAAACACTTATTACAACCTCAACGAAAACACATGACAACTAATAAAAAGGTCTTTTTTTATATGCCTCTGGAATCATGCCATAAATAAATATAATAAAAGTTATCTTCTCTTTTTAAAAAAAATAACAGCAGGCCTTATTCCACTTGCTTACCTAATTCAAATTTATTGTAATTTCATGACTAAAATTAAGATTATAATATAATCTTAATTTTAGTCATTAACTAAAATTAAGGTTATAATATAATCTTAATTTTAGTCATTATTTACTGCACGGTGCATTAGTTTAAGTTGTCGTTTACCAACTGCCTCGAAGTCGCTTTATTTGTTGTGCTCGGTCCATAGGTGATGCCAGGGGTTGTAGGTTGTATGACTAAAGGACTTGGTCACTGGGGCATTGATTCAATATGTTAAAGCTGCCTTCACCCGTAAAGTAATGTTTTCTAGATTTGAAATGAAAGAATTAACTTTGCCAGTATTGTACGTCTCCTGAATAACGAGAGGTTTAGGGCAAGGGGAGGTGATATATGTAGTCAAAATGGCGTTTGTTATATCACAGTACCTTTTGCCGGCGGCTTTGTTCGAGTAAAAGTATTTTTTTCATCTAACAGAACCTTTGTTTTTCTAGAAAGGGTACCCTATATCCTTTACTTTATCGGTTGAACGGTACGTCTCAAATGTTCACTTGGCGACCAGGAGTTCTACATCAGGCCGCAGATAAGCTTCCACTTGCTCACTGGTGCCTGTTGTCCAGCCAGAATCAAAACTACGTGTGCTATACTCATATTTAGAAACATCTCTTCATTGTTGCCAAATACAAAACTTTTTGGGTTTTCCTCATTTTTTACCCCCTTTTTCAACAGTAGATGCAAAAAAAAATACATAAATACTCTTAGTATTTATTATTATTAGGGCATGTGTAGTAAGATGGACCTACCTATAAGAATTATTGAGCATTAAAAAAAACGATATTTTTCATGAGATCCCATGATACACAAAGGCAATGTAGGTAGGTACTATTTAATATTTTTACTTATCAAAACGTATCTAAGACATGTCATAAAACCAGTTTATTATCTTTTTATTTACACATTATTACAACACATTAGACCTATATTCAAATTTACTTATAACTCGGGTTTTCTTTGACATAATATTATTGGACAACTTCTTGAAAATTACCTTCTCCCCTTCATTCTCTGATTAAGAAAAAATATAATTGCAATATAATTATAACAGCCGCAAAACGTACAGTAGCTTGCAAACTTATATTACAAAATTAATGTCTTATGAGTGAAGTATAATAAGATTTAACTGATAAGTAACGACTATTTCCATGATGCCTTAACAAAGTTGTTCGGGGCATGTGGTGCTTAAAGGTTACATATTTCCGCCATTTTTAGACTTGAAGTAAATATAAACCAGTTATCCTACTTTACCTGTTCATAAGAATGTATTACAATTCCGTTCAAAGTAATAAAATATCTTTAAAATAACCTTACAGGACAGTAATCTACTATTTGCGAATTCATTCGGTCTGGCAAAGGCGACTGTCTGGCCCGCCTGTACCATGAACTGAGACAGACAGATACAATGGCTTTTCAAAACCTACGATGAAAGAAACTAAAAATTATCCAAAACAATACCTTTATTGGGGAAAAAAATGGCTGTAGTAGGTATTATAATATAAAGGTATAATCAAAAATAATAGGATTCGATAAGTAATTAGATTAGTTTAAAAAATTTGATTAGTGAAAAAATACCGAAATGGTGATTTGCGAATTAGGTATTGAAATGACCCTATAATGGTGGCAATGGAAATCGTCACCCTATCACTCGTGTTGTATAGTTTTCTCGGCCATTGGGTGTAGGCATAAACTTTGTATTACACCATGAAGTCTCTCTTTTCAAGTGAAGCTACCGGCAGTTGACACATAATTTTTTTTTTAATGTGTCACTAAAACGTCATTACATATTTACAGTTTAAAATTGACTGTATCAATGCCTTCAAATGTTTTAAAGACATTAAATAACATCGTTTGTTTCTTCTTAGTGTTATTTTGTATATTAAATGAGTTTTATTGACTTAAGTTACAAATACCAGTGCTTTTCTTTCTACACTGCATAAATTAAGGATATCCTTTTCTAACCAATCAATCTTAAGTAAATAAAATTATAATATAAAACAGAAAATAACCCCCAAGATACTTGTTTTCTTTTTTCTGTGTTGTAAGTGAGTGTTGAGTGATGAGTTGGTGATGAGTGTTGATCCCTTTTTTTGCAATAGGTGTCTTTAAACACAAACTTTATAAAAAAAAACGATAAAAAAATTACCATTTAAGGTCTAGACTTTACCTGCAGCCTAACTACGACCTCAATAATACAAACTGGTCATGAATGACTTTATAGTTAATTTATACGCAGTAGAATATGAAGCTAGCTCGCAGAATATAAGCACGCCTTAAGTGGCAATGGGCCAATGCCGAAGGACTGATGACCGTTGGAGCAAGCGGATCTTAGAGTGGAGACCGTGAATCGGTAAACAGAAGGTAGAACGCCCCCCAGCCAGATGGACCGACGACGTGAGGAAGGTAGCTGGGAGGGACTGGATGCAGAAGGCGGAGGACCGGGTGCTATGGCGCACGTTGAGAGAGGCCTATATCCAACAGTCTACTAGAATAGGCTGATTGATTGAGAAGATGAAGCGAGGATTATAACAGTAGAATCCCGAATGTACTAATAGGATCTAGGGACTAGGATCTTGACCTACCAGGAGTTGCCACAAACTCTCTACGAACGACCATAAAATTCGGTATTGGTAGGATTGTTCGGCTACTACACTCAGTTATGAGCTGCAGGTGTCACGGTAAAATTCTCCTCACACTGCAACGGACACCTATCACGGAGAACTGCTTATTCTCAGTTCTGTGATATTTTGTCTATAAAAAGATGAAGATAAGTCTTTGCTATTTGATCATACTCTGTAAATAAATAATAAATATTGACAAAATTATTTTAAAACTAGAAATAAATTGTGAGGCTCGCATGGTCATTTATTGTACACCTGCGTTGCCGCACAGAAACATTCAATTATGGCGAAGTAAGCGGTATTGTGGTATAAAGTTAATTAGACACTATATAAATTGAGTGGCTCGTAACGAATTACTTCCAATAACACATTATTTATCTGTGGTAAGCACGACCAACTTGTTGCTGTTGTGAGTGTTGTTTTTTTATTTATGACTACATTTGATATCGTTTTAACACGTATTGTATGGGGCTGTTTAATGGTTCTGTAAGGTACGTAAAATTAAAACGAGTTTTTCGAATTGTAATTCGAAATTCGAAATATTCAAACAATTTTCTTTATAATTTTTTTTAACATATTTATGCTAGGTGTTTTGCAAGAAGGTAATAATAACGATGTGGAACAGACCAAAAATGCTCTATTATCTGTCATGTAGGCGGATGCGCAACTTAACTAAAACCACCTGTACTCTGTGCTTAAACATATATGTAGTGGGAGAGCCATGCTTCGGCACGTATGGGCCGGCTCCACCGGAGTGATACCACGGTCTCACAGAAAACCGGTAGTGAAGAAGAAGTGAACTTCGCCGCGTGAGTGAAGTTACCGGAGGCCCTAACACTTCACTCTCCCCTTCTTCCCTCCTTCTTCCCCTCTTCCCGCTCTTTCCTCCTCTCCTTCCCCCTTAAAGGCATATGGGCGGCGGTAGTCATTTACCAGCAGGTGACCCGTCTGCTCGTCCTCCCTATACCATAAAAAAACACACAAACAAAACAAAATTATGTTCAATGAAATTGCCGTTCTGCAGTACTGGCTATTTCAAATCAAAATATTCAGAGTTGCAAGAGCTGGGATTGGAAGCTCTCTGTCATCCGCCATACTCACCAAACCTTGCGCCTACAGACTTTTTCCAGAATTTAGATAACTTCTTGGCGGGAGAAAAAACTCAATACCCGAGAGGCAGTACAAAATACCTTTGAAGAAATTGTTGCCTCCGGTCCAGCTGATTTCTTCAAGAAGGGCATCAATAAACGCGTTGGCAAAGACGAATCGATTGCATGCGTGATTACTATGATTAATAGAATTAAAAAATATAGAAAAAAATATAGTTTGATTTTTTTCTTACAAAACGACAATTACATAGTTAAAGAAAATATCTTTGTGTTTGTTAAATGATGTAATACATAATATCACTACATATTATAAAACAAAGTCCCCCGCCGCGTCTGTCTATCTGTCTGTTCGCGATAAACTGAAAAACTACTGAATGTATTTTCATGCGGTTTTCACTAATAGACAGAGTCATTCCTGAGGAAGGTTTAGGTGTATAATTTGTTAAGATTTTGTGTAAATTGAATAAAATATGTTGATGAATGTTGAAGATGTCTCTGCTACCCGTGCGAAGCCGGGGCGGGTTGCTAGTGTAAAATATAAAGGTCGAGATCAGATGTCCATTCTTTATTAATATTAATGTTTTAACTAAAGACTATTTCTTCCCAGGACATGCTATTCTGGGAATAGACCATGCGTCTGCGAGGTAAATATAAACTTCCTAGCAATTAGAAACCAGTTTCACAATAATTGCAGACCCGTTACCTGTTTAACATCGCTTTGGAGGATCCTCTGTCTATTATAGATAGATATAGATCTTTGTCTAAGTATATTGTATGATAAAATCCATCATATACATATAGAAAGTGTTGGAGAACGGTGTGGTCAAAATAAGGGTTTGTAGTAGACCTCGTGAATAAAATAAAGCGCCAGCAATTTTAGGAAAGTTAGTGATTTTTATCATATAGAAAACTGATTTTGAACCAACAAATTGAACCTAAAAATTGACCGATTAAGCTTATACTTCGTAATAGAGAGGGCTAACGTGCATAAAACTATAAGTATTTCATATCAAGAATGTTTAGAAATGGAATATGTCCACATAAAAAATATTAAATCGTTGAAATGGATATTTAAAATTAATATGTAATGTGTGATTTAGAAATGTACACCTACACCAGGTTTATTTTTATTTAATATTCTTTTATTTTCAGCCGAATTCAACTAATTTTCGGCTACACGTAACGCTTCTAAAATTTGACTACACCTTTATGTGACACCTGTAGAGTCTGTGCGAAAAGAGAACCGACTTAGGATTTGAGGTCGCAGCAGAGCTAAATTACCTTTTTACAATGTTACGTCATTATTGTTTTCTGTATTGTGCAGTATTGTTTACTGTCGAACTATAATGACGTAACAGTGTTATCAACATAAAAATATAACATAAGAAGGTAATTTAACACTGCTGCGACCTCAAATCTTACAACGGTTCCCTTTCCGCACAGACTGTAGTGTATATGCAGCTTATAGCGATGGTAAGTTGGTGTTCATAATGTGTTAAATAACCGCTTGAGAGAAAAGGCCAGCTGGTTGTGGGAATAGAGCACTCTTTCTGGAAGTCCTTAAGAGAGATCTATTTTCAGCACTTGACGTCAATCATCAACATACATCCGATTCCTAAAGATACTTATTACAGAAAAAGGCAGAAGTCTACTTTATTAAAAGCATTATATTATACTTATTGTGTAGACATAAATACAACGTGGGCGTTTAATGCGTCTATGCCTACCCCTTTAAGGATGCAAGCGTGATTTTATATTTGTATAGACACAATAAATGAAAATTCCACAGGCACATGAAAAGAACTTTCATCATCCACCTATGAAAATTAGACATGCGTATGTTACCAAGAATAAAAACCTTGGGATCACAGTTTCTCGTATATATGAGGAGAATACTTGCTATATAGTAAACGTCGCGGAACTCCTCATACCTAATTGTGGATCTTGTTCTTGTTTTTAAAACGCTTTTTTAGCTTCACTTGTAACTAGTGAAATAACTAGCTAACTATATAAACAAAGCTTGAATGACAATTTTAACCTACTTCTACTTGTCTATTAACTTAGTTAATAGACAAGTAGACGTAGTTGTTGTGAAGACATATAAAGTTTTATTTTGAGGCTTGTCGTATTGAAATGAAACGTTACATGTAAATGTAATTTGGATGAGAGTACTATAATTTGGTATCTTTAAGCTGATCTGATGATAGAGCGAGGAAGTGGATAGTGCAACTGTTCAGTGGCTAGTAGTAAACCACTGTAGTTTGCGCTCATATGATTCGTTTTAACGAGTGCAAGACTTTGGGCTTGGTAACAATGATTATGAAAAAGAAAGGTCAGGAGGTAGATACTGGGTCAATATTTACGTGTGTTTTTAGTTTTAAGAAACTATATTTTTTTTTTTTTGAGGCCGGACCCATAGTCAGGATAAATTATTCAAGGAGAGTAGGGTTAAATTGACTTTTTTTTTTTACTTCTTAATCATTTGCGGCAGCAAACAGAAACGTTTTCAAATCCAATGTCTCATGCAAAATTAATTGAAATGCATCTTATGTTATTAATTAGGTGTATCAGTAAGATCAACATTGCTCATACTCACAACATATTTTTGTCAGGCGACGTATGACGCAAACGATTAAAAAGTAAAAAAAGTACAAGTCCAGTAACCAGACTAAAAATAATACAAAGATAAATAGTTTACGAATATAATTTTATTAACAATTTTAATTTAATGACTGTAATGTAAGTCGATATCGTATTTACAATTTGATTTGTTTATTTATATGATACATTTTTACAAAGTTCTCACCTACTACTAACTAAACCTAACCTGCGGGACGCAGGAGCGAGAAATTTACAAAAAAAAATACAACTGTAAAATGTTGCCAGTTAAAAAAGGTATAAAACTGTTTGTATTTTCGTTCTTTAACGTTTATGGTTGTAGAAATGCTGCAAGAGGTTTATTTTTCGTTTAAAATACATTTGTGAGTTAAAATGTAAAGTGGTATTGTAAGCGATTGGAACGATTTTGAAATAAATAAGTTGTTTTAGGCCTATCGCACATAAACAACTTAAATACTTTACAAAGTTAGTAGAGTAAATAAATGTCAGTCGCATCAAAGAATTTGAATCAAAGAGATAGCAGACCATGATAGAAAGAAGTATTTTGACGTCACACATTTTCAGACCTATGAAGTAGGTACCTACTATGCATTATGGTCTAACCCTTCTATTCAAAAAATTGATTTCAATACCGTAAAATCCATAGACCGATACCATTCATAATTACTAAAATAAATATGTCGATAAAAAATTATACTATTTTTTTCTAAAAATTGCTACATATATTATAAGCTGGTTTAATAGAAATACACATTTAATTTTATATATTTTTGATAAAACCACAAAAAGGTACAAAATAATATTATTGATGACCAAAGTTACCTTTCTTCCACATGACGAACCTACCTTCAGTCATCGTGGTTTAGTAAGTTATTATGAGCTATAATGAAATCATTTAAGTGCATTTTAGTCCAACATCCAAATAGTAGTGAATCTGGATTGTCATTACACTAACAATGAAAAAAAAATATTGTATAGGCTAGACAGATAGGATCATTAAAAAATTCTAGGAATAGATCTTTGTTGGCTGAGACTTCTAAGAATAATGAAGGATTATCGAATTTTTTAAATGTATACTAGCTAATGACACCACAACTAAAATAAAATCAAAACGGATTACAAGAAAAGATAGTTGATTATACATAACATCTGGGCATATGTCATCAATATATTTCATGAAATAAATAATCTATACATCTTTTTAAATTAAGATAAAAAAATGCACCTATTTGAGATTATCATGACATTGACAAAAAAAAATCCCACTGCAATTTAAATTTGGAATAATATCTATCATCAATTCTGTATTCAAAAAAGGCGCGAAAATGGTATCTTCTGCTTTCACAATATAATACCAACATTGCTGGAGGATCTTTAAAAGGGATTAAAACTAAACTAGGTTATTTCTGAAAAAGATTAGGTCTATTAGCTACATACTTAGATAAAATACGTAATATACTTACGAACATTATACTAAACATGTGCTATGGTTACATTTTAATAATAATACTATTACAACAGAGTGGTACAATATTAATCTTTATTTCTCTAATTCTAACATACCTAGGTAGGTATTTCTTAGGTTGGTATTCGTATGTAATATTTTTTTTTAATGACATATGATAAAGGCGTTTGTCTTCTTTCACTCACTTAATGGAAAGTGACGATGAAGACCAAAATGGTACGCGCCTATCCAAGAGAAACCTATTCACTGTACACTTAAGCGCTCCAGGATTATAATTAATTGTAAAAATAGACGCAGGAAACATTAACGTTTAAATTTTTTTTTATATTAAAATGTTTTTCGCTTTCAGATAATTTTAAGAGTCAGGTGGCCTACAGCAACCGTCATGAAAGTTGAACACAAATGACGTTCCATTATAACTTTTTTTGGGCCTAATCTCGCCAAAACCTTTTTATGTAAACATCAAGCACGATATTCTCAGAGTCAAAATTACTGGGGCTTACTCGCTACTAATTTAAGCAGAAGTGATTTACCTAGAGGAGTTTGAAATACAATGAATCCACATTTAACAAAAAGAGATAAAAGTACAGGTGCAAAACATGTGAAAAACACTTTTAACCATAAAATTCGCTCTAACAGATACAAGACCCGCATTGTCTATCACTTCAGATTTCACCTGTAAACTATTCAACACCACTGTTACACTTAACGTTCATTTTTTTCTCAAAGACTGCGTATGTCAGTCTATTCTAGGCTCATCATCATCTGAATACCCTTGTCCCAATTTTATTTGGGGTCGGTGCAATGTGTTTTATTCTTCCATTCTACTCTATCGTTCGTCATTTCACTGCTTACTCCATTTCTAACCATATCTTCTCTCACACAGACCATCCATATTTTCTTTGGTAAAACATATTATATTTGCTGTAACAGTTAGCATAGTGTTATAAGTACCTCACCAATTGCCAACGCTTCAAGTGGAGTGGATTCTCACTTGGGATTTTTATGGAAATCATTAATCCCACTAATATTATAAATGTGAAAGTTTGGATGGATGGATGGATGATTGTTACTCTTTTACGCAAAAACCACTGAACCGACTGTGATAAAACTTATGTAGATAGATAGATACGTATGTAGATAGCTGGAGACCCGGATTAACGCATAGGCTACTTTAATCCTGATACTCAGACGGGATCGGGACTTACGCGGGTGAAACCGCGTGGCGCTGCTAGTTTCTTATAAATCGGGGTGTACTTTCTATCCTTTAATTGTATGTTTATAGAGACAATGCAATGAGTATTTAGTGCTGGCATTTTGTTATTCAAAATCGAAACCAACTTAGTGATATGTGCACTCAAGATTCGTGACGGTAACTATAATATATTTTTTCTTAATGATGGGCCAATTTATATAATTTATTTTGTTATTCGGTCATGCTACCAGTGAGTAGAGATCCAAATCTCATCTGGAATGTTATGGATTAATTCCCCGTTAAAGTAATGAAATAGAATCACGAATATTTAGGTATTTATTTCTTACGATAGGCGTACAACCTATGACATATCGCTTGTTTGAGAGAATATCGACATAATTCAAAATTCAGTCGAATTGAACTAAGTATGCCAAACGATCATAAATCTTTGATATTTTATGGTGAACAAAGATGCAACGCCAATTTCGTGCTAATGTTCGTTAGAAAGCGACAAGTTCATTATATATTTAGAACAAAATACTCTAGCGGATCTCACAAAACATTGCCATTCTCTAAAATCAATAATTTTTAGTTATGTCGCTATTTTCGCAAACGAGCGATATATCAAAATAACGACGAAGAGACGAACGAAGAACGACGCCATCTACGTTATGTATAGAAAGAATTACAGTTTGTTTTTTTTTTTTTCTATGTTGCGCTAGGTTATTTTGGCAAAGATAATAGTCACTCAAAGAGCTTCTAAACAACCCATTTAGTCAAAATTAGCGAGTGTAAAGCGAGAGCTACATTAGGCCGACGCACACGTCTGAGACGTCTTTCACGTGTAAGGTTGGTGTGCACATAAAATCGACGCAACGACTTTTTCGACGTTTTCGACTCTGTTATCATTAGTTACTTAAAAATTAATTAATCGGACAGTGAACAAGAAGAATTCTTTATGTGCACACCAACCTTACACGTGTAATACGTCTCAGACGTGTGCGTCGGCCTAATGTAGCTCTCGCTTAAATCCCGTCCCTTCCAGGAGCCATTTTACTAAAATGACATTGTTATAAATTTTCTGTCAACATTCACACTCGTACTAGCATTTCTTTTACGTGTCAGCAACAAAAGTTTATGAAGATGCCATCACGTTAAACTGCTAATTTGATTAAAAAATACGATGCAATTGATGTCTATTGTGCTCAATATAATACTTGTTGTACAAAGATGTTCTATTTATATGCAAGAGTAACAAAACTTGTATTTAACAAACTTATCACAAAGAACTTATACCTACGTGAAAAAGGGTTTGTAATATTTAGTAGTAGTGTCTTTTTCGAATCTGTTGGACTGTTACAAGTGATTCCTATGCAGGGTTTATCTGACAATGAACACTTACTTAAATCATTGATGGGGCATGACTCTAGCATGCAGTTACAAAAAGATTTTTTTCAAAAAATCTATCCATTTACAAGTTATGACCGTTTGAATTTCCAGGTATGATTACCTCCATTTCTCATAAAAATCAGGTGGACAGTGCATGGGCGTACACAGCTTTTAGCCCAAGGGAACCAAAATTTGTTTTGTCGGTCCAGGGGAGGGCAAATCAAAAATTTGATTAATAATTACCTTAATACTACGTAAGCTTCCTAAAGCCAGGGGGGAGCAGCTTGGGCACGCCACAATAGTGGCGGTAAGGCCCGTCATGGAAGATTGGCTAGGGAGGCGACATGGCAGCCTCTCCTACCGTCTGACGCAGGTACTCACCGGACACGGCTGCTTCGGTAAGTACCTGTGTCGTATAGGACGGGAGCCAACGTCTGCGTGCCACCACTGCGGAGGCTGTCGCGAGGACACTGCACTCCATACCTTAGTGGAGTGTTCAGCGTGGGTGCAGCAGCGCCTCAACCTCGCGATGGCTATCGGTGGGGGAAGCCTCTCGCTGGAGACCATAGTTCTGTCTACGGTCCGAATCGAGAGTGCGTGGAATTCCGCTGCCTCATTTTGCGAGGAGGTGATGTTGGCTAAAGAGGCGGCGGAAAGGGTACGGGAGAGGACGAGTACTCTCCCGTCCCGCAGAAGACGCACCAGGCGCCGGAGAGTGCACAACGACCTCCGGCCTCCATGAGCGCTGGCCTGGGGGTAACGGATAGGGCTGTCCGTTATCCTAGCAGAAGCAGGCCTGAGAAGGTGGCGCGACGTGTTCCGCGTGCGCCTCTCTAACCCGGAGGCGAGCAAGGCCCCCGTACTCTATGGTGTGGCCGCCTACTGACCAAAAGACCTTGGCCGCCGCCAAGGTCTGCAGGAGTTCCCGGAGGCTTCTTTCTTAGGGTATTCCCGGGTCCCCTGCAATACACCCACTTGTGACGGAACACCGTGTGGTTTTAGTCGGTTCGATTCCGACATACCACTTCACAATTAGCTCAGGTGAGGTGATGACCCGTGGGGGTTTCCACACGAAAAAAAAAAAAAAAGAAAATTAGGGGGGAGCAGCTGCCCATCAATACGCCAATGGGAATGTGTAAAGTCAAAGATTTTAAATAGTACATATTTTTTAATTTTAGAATAATTCACTGTTATTGAGAAAATAAACAAAAAATAGCTTAAAAAGTTTTTGCAGTTAGTTTTTATGGATTTTCTTAGTAACGGAATGAAAAATTCGAAAAAAAAAATATGAACAATTTCAAACCTTTCACTTTACACATTTGAGCTGCTTTTATGAGAAACGGAGGTAAAAATACCTGGAAATTCAAACCTTTTAGTGATTTCAGTAAGTGTTCCATTGTTATATACGACCTGTATACAACAACACCATTTCTTTCTTAACAAAATGTGTAATGTGTATCTACTTATTAAGAAATAATTTAGCAATTAACTATCCCAATAAAATCAATTACAAATGTATTTTAGTATCAAATGAACCAACAGTTGTCAACGCATTCTTCAATTTTTATTCAAACTATACATTTGACAACAATATAACTTTCAATAATGACAAATGTCAATTTAAAACAGTATGAATAGGCAAAGATCACATACAGAGTTACAGAGAGTTACAGATAATAAAGTACATTTAGGCCGCACGGCCTAAATGTACTTTATTATCTGTAACTCACATAGATACCTAATACCACAATGTGGGTGTATCGAGGTCTGTATGACAGCACAATGATGCCATGTACTACTATTATTGCGACAGGTTGTACAATTCACTATTAATTTACTAGGAATTGGTAATGTCTACTTTTATACATGGCTCAAAGTAAAATGGAGGATCAATCACAGACCTTTCGCATAAGCTTTTGAGGGGTAAATGACCTTAAGTATTCAATCATATTAAACACAATCGCCTATTATAAGATTTATGTATCTTCTTTATTGCTTTAAATAACAATGAGTGGATACATGCTACTGTACACTACGATAAAAAAATCGTTAAATACGAGCACCACCTTGGTTAAATTTCGTAGTATCCTAGTGAGCTCCTGTGTTAAATAAAGTTCATAAATTTTAAAATATTATTATATATATTTTTCTTGGATTGAGTCCAGTTCCAGTTGTAATGGTTGACAATTTGAAAAGCAAAAGAAAATAACGGATTATATGTACCTTAACTGTTGGATTGGATAGCCAAATTACCTAATAGTTGAACTTTTGTTGCGTTATTTGCAATAAAATATGCAAAGAAGATACATATTATTAAAATGTTAATATTTACTTGTTACCATAGAAATGTCTGACAAAAAGAAGATATTGAAAAATATTTTAATAGAAAGAAAATTTATTTATTTGACTTCTACTAGATATATATATGACTTTATCTTTACGGTATATTTAGTTACAATTAAAATCATAGAATTATTGAATTTATGATATAAATTATATATTAAAATATTAAACTGACAAATATAAAAGTAGAATGATTTAAGTTTCGTTTCATACTCACTTATTTTTAATTATTTATTCAAAATAGCCGTAGGTAGTGTAAGTAATTATTTTTTTAATGCTAAATGTATATTATGTTGAAATCTGTAGTGTTTGAAATTATTGACATATTTTAAATCACTTGAAAAATATATAACAATATAATCAGGGATAACTAATTAATTATGATTGACAAGCCTGATTGACAGATAAAGCGGCCATTATAAGTTGCAATAATGTGACAGAATGGCGGATAGGTACATATGGTCATAGATAAATAAAGTACGACTAACCTAGATGGCATTGTCCTAGTTTAATTATTTTTTTATTGGCTCCTTTGTCTACGCATACGAGACAACATTTTATACTCCTGCAGAAGTAAGTAGTGGTGTTGTATAGACATGTTTATAGAATTTCCTTTATGAGTTATTTGCCTATTGAGTTTAGTCGATGTTACCAAAAATCTTGACATTTATTTTTAATGAGAGACAGAAATTTACATTTTATGTTAAGTGTTATTTTTACATTAGATACTTAGCATTTTTTTTTATTTTACCAATGTATTAGTGTTGATTTCATAGGTGAAGCGATAGTTTACATATTAATTTAATTTTGTGAAGAGATAAAATTACGAAGTTAAATTTTGTGTAAGTAGACCTACCGTCTTATTGCTAGAAACTTGCTGTTATAGCCACTGCAGCTGCAGGGAGGGTAGGCCCCCAATTTTAGTGATTACAAAAAAATTATAGTTATTATTTAATTTATTAGTTAATAATTTTTTTTATATATCCTACCTACCTACTTGTCTTAACTGGTTCTCTGTTCGACTATATTTTTCCTGTGTGCTACAATTTTAATAAATTTATTAAAAATTAATATCGACTTAATCATCAAAAAAAATGTAACCGTCAACTACTTTCCACGTCCGATATTAATTTTTATTAAACTAATTCCAAATTTAAAATACCTTAAAAATGGAATAGAATAATCTTTATTGTACACCAACGACATTGCTTAAAATAAATACACAAAGGGGTAAGTACAATGGGCGGCCTTATCGCTAAGAGCGGTCTTTTACAGCCAACCTTTAGATACCTACTGTTCGGTGTATGACTGATTTTAAGTCCCTATTCGAAATTTTAAATTCTGGTCGCTACAAATTTCGATTGCATTTATTAAAAATTTAAAAACTATACATTAAAATGTAGATTACATTATCAGATTCTACCGTAAATTCAATTTAGACGCCAGTGTGTTTCCTTTTCAAATACACCCTGTATTTGAAAGGTGAACCATTGAAAGGTATTTTTGTCTCCGTTTTTCATAAAAGTAAAGTTAAAGATTTAAAATCATATCTACGTATTTTTTTATTTTGAAACTATTTACTCAGTTATTGAGAAAATTCATAAAAACGAATTTAAAAAAAATTCGAAGTTGGTTTTTATGGATTAATGCAATGAAAAATTCCAAAATGAAAATTTATGTACCATTTAAAATCTTATCTTTAACTTTACATTCCACCTATTTTTATGAAAAACGGAGGCAAAAATACCTGGAAATTCAAACGGTCATAACTTGTAAACGGATAATTTTTTATAATTTTTTTTATTGTATCTGCATGCTAGAGTCATGCCCTTTCAATGATTTAAGTAAGTGTTCCTTTTTCAAACACACCCTGTTTATAAACGTTCTAAGAATCAAAACTAGTGCCTGTATAAAGTATCGTTTTCTAAGTCCTAGAGCAATTGTTGGTTAGAGCCGTACCTACCTACCTACCTATCTACCTAATTGGTTATTCAAGGCCTCTCTTAAAATGTGACCCATTTAACGTTATTATCTATTAGATTTTATAATTTTTAACAACTTTAGTTTTGACAAAGCAACCTCTTGTTACGGAACCTCTTTGTGTGTGTTAGTTTATCATTTTTAATATTTAAAAAAAAGGACAATTTCGTGTAATTGTTAAGCAATTTTATGAATCAAATATATTATGTGTTTAATTTGAATTTGACAAGAACTGATAGCTACGTGTATTATTTGAATTTCTAAATTACAATCTGCTGGTTACTATGTATAAGGCCTGCCGGACCTACGGTGCCTAAATAAAAGAAAACATATTGAAAATCTCTACTACAATTTGATTGACATATGAACCTTCAATGAACTTTACCTCATTAAGCAAAGAAGTAACTATTTTTTATTCAAAATAAATTCGAAAGTTAATTTTAAGAATAAGTCTATTTATATGATATGCAACTAGATTTAAAATCTAGGTTTATTTATAATATATAGGTAGATAATTGTAATTGGTGGACAATAAAGTTTATTTTTCTATTCTATTCTAGTCTACATAGCTACCTATTGACCTAAAACTTCACCGAATAAATAAAGCTATCAAAAATGGCGTTAAATTAACCGAAAAGTGTTTCATTCAATGCTATTTTTGAAAGGATACTGATATTTGATAGTTATTTTTAGGCAATTTTTTAAATATTTTCAATGTTTTTATAATATTCAGACAGATAAAAATAAACTGTCAACGTTATTAACAACAAAATACCAACCTTTTTCTATAGGTCAATTAAACACCGACATAGGAAGGTACCTAAGCAAGTTTTTATTTTATAACTATTAAAAAATCTTTTGGTAACAAAGCAACTATGAACGATTATTTACATTTGTTTAACTGTCGACTTGATATTATGGCCATAGGTAGGTATAGGTACACCATTTAAAACCTTCTTTAGGTAGGTATATGTTGCCGTAGGTGTCAAAAATCAAAGTTATTAACAATCTGCTCAGAATTTTTAAATCTTAATTAAATGTGTATTTCAGAAAACCATTAATAAAGTTTTCTTAAAATTTATTTGAAACGTCTATGGTAGTCAGCTTTAGGCCTATATTTCGCGCAAGATATATCTACTTTTACAAATAAAATAACTCTCTCACAGCATTCCTATTTACAAACAAATATTTACCGTTTATATTAATAAATAATTTACGATAGATATATTTTAATTACACAAAATATGAAACAACAGCACTATGAGTGTCAGTGATTGTACTCAGGTACACACCGTCAGATACAAAATACTTTACATCTAAACGAATGTAATATCTACATTTTTAATTACAACATACAACTAAAAGCCGTTGATATGATAAATAAAATCTATATTTGTTGGTAAAAATAGTAGTAGTCATAAATATTTAAACATGTTTCGGAATATCCACAAAAAAGTTACTCAGAATATAGACACTGTGTTACCTACTTCTTTTTAAAATTTAGAACAGTTTAATTCAAAACGACAGAGGAAACACGATTCAAATAAATAGTTTAAGAATTAATAGCACTATTCATTTGAAATGCCAATATTTCTTTATACAATCAAAATGATATCCTGGAAACACTCTATTCATATAGTTTAAGAATTAATATGATATTCCAAACCATAAGTGGAAGTACCAAAGTATTTCAAACAATCTATCTGGAATATAGAAATATTGTCGTCAAATTGCTTGACAAACCGTGGAGATTTTTTTGTTATAAAAGTTTATTCTAACAATTCAGTCTATATTCTCAAAAACTGTTTCATTGACATTCCGAGGCATGAGTTTAGTAAATGCTTCTCACGAATTGAACGCTCGAAGTGTTCAAATAAATAATCTAAGGAGGAGTATAACGCGAAACAACATGTAAAATGAACCCTGTTGCACCTTCAGAGCGAGTGACAGTCACCGTACATACCTGAGACACACCGCCGCGGAGCACTCGACACTTTCAACGATACTATACGCCCTAATAAACTGGTTTACAACGCATCACTTACATCACGGACTCTGCGCTTTAACTAGGATAAGATAACTGTGTCTATAGTCAGTCACTGAGCGTCCTGTCGCACTGCACGCCGCTATTCTTCGTCCACGTTGATCTCCGAGTCGGCCGAGTCCTCATCGTACGTGGAGGACGATGCGAAGCCTTGTCCCAGCAACGCCGACCGGTTCTTGGCGGCGGCCGCACGGTCTCTCTGCCGCCGGTTTTTGAACCAGTTGCCGACTTGCGTCGGTGTCAATCCCGTCGCCGCCGCCAGTTCACGCTTCTTCGTAGGATTCGGGTAGGGATCCTGAAGGTACCACTCGCGGAGCAATGAACGCGTACGCTCCTTGAAGCAGTGTGTCTTCTGCTCGCCGTCCCAGATAGTTCGAGGAAGCGGGAACTTCTTACGCACACGGTACTTATCTACGGGACCTAGAGGCCTACCGCGGAGCCTCTCCGCCTCCTGGTAATGTGCTTCTAGCCAAAGGGCTTGAAGTTTCGCGTGACTTGATCGCTGGAATCGATGCCGTTCCAGGATCGCGTACAGCTCACGGTGACGGCCGGCGTGGAAAGCGACGACGGCGCGCGCTCGTAGCACGGCTTCGCAACGTTCCAACTCAGCAACGTTGGGGTGAGCCACCGGTAGAGACCACAGAAATCGCGCCAAGCGCTCTACATCACCACTTTCTTCGAGAGTTTCGCAGACGGTCGCCACTTGGGCAGCGCTGAAGCTAAGGGTGGGCAGCGGCAGCAGCGGTGTCGGTGCCGCAAGCTCAACGGCCGGTGCAGGTGGCGGGTCGGCGCAGGCGGCGGGCTCGGCCGCGCGCTCGGGCGCGGGCCCGCGGTGCGCCTCCAGGATGCGCGCGTGCAGCGCCGCCGTGGCGGCCTCGTCCCACGAGCCGCGCATCGGAGCGAGTGTGCGCGCTCCGGCGCGCGCCCCGACTCGCGCCCGCGCCCGCCGCAGGGGGCGGGCCGTGTCGGAGCCGATTGGCTATCGCTTACGGTGCGAGAAGCCCGGCAGCCAATCGCACGCGGCGCGCCCGGGGGCCGGATAGCTTTCAACCGCGGCTCGGCGCGTATCCGGCGGGCGCGTTTAACGAGGGCGGCGGGGCGCGGCCCCCCGCGCCGCCATGATCCGTCACGCACACCGCGCCCCTCCCCGCCGCTCCGCTCGCCCCGCTGCCACCTCCTCTATCGATTACCTGCAAACCTGCAATTAATAGCCTCCATACAACAATCCGGGTGGATTACATGTTAGTGTTTGTCCCGTGTGTCGCGCCTCACCGATAAAATAATTATTTAGCTCGTAAATTGCATACTTAGTGCAACATCAATCACTGGACCGACAGCTCGGTGTGTAACGGCGGGATCATCTCATGTAATAATGATTATTATATGGATTAGACATGTCAAAATGGTGCAATAGGTATACCTAATTTCGTTAAAGTGTCTCAACAAGGTATACTTTGCATTTTGTGTAATATTAAAACTCGTATAGGTACGACACATTCAAGACTTTTAATTATAATTTAAATAAATTCAAACAAATATGTACTACTGCATAAGACAGAAGCAGGCAGAGATTCGAGACAACTCCGGCATAAAGTTATTCAAAGTGCCAAGATTGGTTGGTCGTGTTATAGCCGAGCGAGATTTCAGCGTGAAAGCCTCCCGAGAGTATTAAGTTATTGAACGGCAAACCACACCCTGTAACGGTACACAGGTGGCACCCCACGCCCACTCCCAGCACTGGGGTGTGAGTCCACGGCGCGACATTACGTATTGTCATCGTGTACGCTTTTTATCTACGAGGTACTTTTAATATTTGTAGAGAAGTATTCTATCTTTGTCTCGCTGAAAGATTATATCTTCGCTCTGGTTGTTTGATAGGGCCTGGGCAGGTGCCGTAGGTGTCAATTTACTAGTGATGTACCTATGACATTATATCTACAGATCTCTGAATAAAGAGGGATTTGATAGGTGGTGGCAGTGCATTTTCCGTAAAGCGAAGTTGAATTAAATATTCAACTTTCGAGACCACGGATTTTAATAATTATTTTTTATTTAAAGAGAGTCCCATACCTACCTAAAGTTATTACAAAAACATTTCCAACTAAGCCTCTAGGATGGCCTCGGTAATCTGTTAAATATAAAAATTTATATTTGTTTGTTCGTGTTTTATGCGCAGCCGTACCTAGCTACCATTTAGCCGATCAGCATGACATTGTGCATAAGTAAACGTTGCCAGAATACGTCAGTGTTCATTTTTTTTTTCATGAAGGTACGCTTCATGAAAAAAAACGTTTCGTTCAAAAACTAAAATTTTGCGGGCACGGACAAAAGCTAGAAAAGATAAATAATTTTAAATGACATTATTTACACACATTATAGTCAGTAGTACTAGGTATTTAAATCTGAATTACTAAGTTTTTTACACCTTTGTAAACATTTTGGAAGGCATAATATAGAATTGAATTAAATAGCACTTCCTTTAAATGATCTATTCCATTCGAATAACAGTCATGTCAGTGACAGTCATAATACTATTAGTAATTGTTGCAGTCATATTAATTTCGTATTCACGACTCTTTTAACTTATTAAATTAACCAAACTTATTAAGACCAGACCAGTAGTACCATAATATGACTTTTGGCACTACTAGTCTGGAAACTGAAAATAGTAGATGACAAAATTTTAATACATTGAATATCATGTTGAAATTTATTGCTAAATGATTTTACTAATAGTTGATTAGATACCTGTGATATTTTTATATTTCAACTAAATTCTTACTTATTATTAATTACTTATTGTTTTTTATATAGTTTTTCTACCATGGGATAGTGAGTGCATGTTCAATGTTTTTGAAGTGAAAACTTCTTTAGACACGTTGGGCACTTTTGCTATGGGGAATAACCACTGAACTCGTGTGACCGTCACGCTCAGGCACATATTATACAGATGTGTATGTGTGTATATATAAAAAAGTTATGTTTTCGCTTCTGAGGTGCAATACTACGACTGTAATTTTTTTTATTTTAATACCTACAGAAAATTTTGTGAAAATATACCTAACGCTATAAAACCACCCAAAGCATTTTTACTGACTGTACATAATACTTATAAACTAGTTTTGGTATTCGTTTTAAAAAGTGGTATCCGTTTGGAAAACAAAATAAAAATTACTACAAAGAATACCAACGCTATTAGAATGTATTCCAATGAAATTAGATTCTTTAAATTATATATATTTGAACTAAGTATTAATTCGATGTTGTGACTGTAAGGAAGTCAGGTTCTCGACACCGAGGCATCTATCCCACCGCGGCAGTTAGGTAGGCATAACCTATGCTTCCTTCATATATGAACGAGTGATTTTTTTTTCAATGGCCAATAATGCCGAAATGCAGATTTGAGCTGAGCCGATTTTGTCAGTAGAAAATGACGTTTGTGACTTAAGGTCTTTCGAGTGCAGTTCCTTATTACTGACAATAAAACATTGCCACGGTTTCGCCATGTGCAATAGCTTTTTTTAATAATTTTTTGGATAAAGTTCTATTATAAATAACTTTAAAATAGTATCACCGAATTCAATGCGCCTAAATTATGATAAATATGTAATAAGTTGTGTTCTTCATCCCTTAATTTTCTACCCTTAAAAGTGTAAAATTTAGGCTTAAGAGGGGCTCGTTCCTAAGTGGTAACCGAGTAGGTTAGAAAATTACAAGGTCTTAGAATGGGTGACCATTCTTAACACATTGAGACCCCTCCGTGCCTCGGAGAGCACGTTAAACCGTCGGTCTCGGTTGCCATACAAACATCTGTGGCTTTCGTTACGGTTAGTTGGAGCCCTAAAATAATCCAACAACCTGGTCTAACTACAGAACTTCGATATCGTCTAGTACTTGGGTTGTGGAGGTCTGATGGCAGTCGCTTCACGTAAAATATCAAAGTTTGGCAGTTTCGTAATTAGACGGAAAGCCGACCTCAACTTAGTTGGGAAAAGACGCGGTGGATGATGATGAAAAGTGTGACCAATCAATTGAGTGAGAATTGAGCACAACCAATTCAATTATAAAACTGGCTAAGTGCGCGTCGGACTCACGCATGAAGGGTTCCGCACCATCGAACAAGATTTTATACTTTTTAATTTACACAAGTAAACAGAAATACACATTCCTGGTTATTAGGGTTCATGAGAAACAGCCCATCCAACAGACAGGCGGATGGACGGACAGCGGAGGCTTAGTAATAGAGTCCCGTTGGTTACCCTTCGGGTACGGAACCCTTAAAAATAGTTATTGAAATCGGATCTCAAACTTTGGCACCTAAGTACCAACTTACACCTACCTACCGATTATTATTTTTTTTATGTTATAAGAGGCAAACGAGCAGACGGGGCACCTGATGGTAAATGACTACCGCCGCCCATGGGCACCTACAACTCAAAAGTCACAAGTGCGTTGCCGGTCTTTAAGGTAGGAGTAAGGGAAAGGTGGTAGAGGGGGGGAGGGAATGGGGCCTCGGGTAACCTCACTCACTCGGCGAAAAGCAATGAAAGCATTGCTTCACTGCCGGTTTTCTGAGGCCGTGGTATCACTCCGGTCGAGCCGGCCCATACGCGCCGAACCATGGCTCTCCCACAATTAGCTTCACACACATGTAAACAGATCAAGTCAATTTTAACCTACTCTATTATCGTACCCACATCAAAATTTGGTTATAGTTTAGATGAAAATACTATAATTTGGCATCTTGGAGCTTATGATGGACGTAGGAGGTGGATAGTGGAACTCTTCAGTGGCTAGTAGTAAACCCTTTGAATTTGGGCTCACATGATTCATGTTGACGAGTCCAAGGTTGGGCTTCTACGATGGTCTAATAATTAAGCCAAGAGGTGCATAGTACACCCTTTTTTTACTTTTGAAGTGATAACTTCTTATGGGAGGATAAACCGTTCCGTTACGTAACGCGTTACGGCGCCAGTCTGTCTGGCGTTTAAGTTATCACTTCGATCGGGCGTCCCGAGACGCACACGTTTTGTGAAGTGATAACTTCTTATGGGAGGGTAAACCGCTTCGTTACGTAACGCGTTACATCGTCAGTCTGTCTGGCGTTTAAGTTATTACTTTGATCGGGCGTCCCGAGACGCACACGTTTTTTTGTTTCATGCAGTTTGCTATTAAATCAGTTTTTTTTTTATTTTACTGAATAATTATTTAACTTGTGACGAAACACCGTATATAAATCTCAGCTTTTCTGAAACTTGCGGTGGAACAACATTACTTGGCCTGGGTGTGATGATGGTTGAAATAAAATGCAACTCTTCACCTGAACTGGTGTAATAATATTACTCAAAAAATACAAAGTTCAAACCTTTATATATTGTCCATGTGAACGAAACGAAAGTGACATCTAATTTGAAGCTAACGCCATCTATCGACTTTCGGCTCAAGTGATACATTATTACGTATTGAACACACCGTGTGGCTTTAGTTGGTTCAATTCAGTTTTTTTTTTTAAATATTCAAAATTATCTTTCAAGGATTCGTTTGAATTCACGTTAATAAGTATAAAAGTACATTTCTCACAAATATCAGGTGTGCACAACACACAGACGGCAGGTGGCGCCGCTAATGTATCCTCCGCGCCATCTTGCGTTAATGAGATCGTGACTCCCGCTCTCCTATCAGCTGAGAATATATTGATAAGAGTTTTGGAAATGTACCTAATTTAAATTAGGCTGTGTGCTAATTCGCCATCTTAGCGGTATAAAATAACATATACCCTATACAGAAATGTGGATTAATTAGGTTCCTTATCACTACATATTATAAAATAAAGTCCCCGCTGCGTCTGTCTGTCTGTTCGCAATAAACTCAAAAACTACTGAACGGATTTTATGCAGTTTTCCCCACTAGATAGAGCGATTTATGAGAAAGGTTTAGGTATGTAATTTGTTAAGGTTTTGGGTAAATTGGTTGAAATATAATGATGATGTTGAAGATGTCTCTGCTACCCGTGCGTAGCCGGGACGGGTTGCTAACATAATACAAGTTTAATTCTTAGTCTATGGAATTGTGGCATTTAGACGCGGCGGGGGACTTTGTTTTATAATATGTAGTGACGTGCGTACGTCACTACATCCTACTAATATTATAAACGTGAAAGTTTGTGAGGATGTATGGATGTATGGATGTTTGTTACTCTTTCACGCAAAAACTACTGAATGGATTTTAATGAAACTTTACAATAATATAGCTTATATATTTGAATAACACATAGGCTATAATTTATGAAGATATTGTGTATATTAGCCAATATATAACGATAAGTGTTAAGTCGGAAAAAAATCTGTCATCTGCTAGCTATTCTGGCGTGCGGTGGGAAAACTGTAAGAGTTACACGAATATATCCATACGAATATATAAGCCCAGACAGTCTGTATTTGTTAAGGCTCGTCTTCATTTTGGTGTAAGAGGAACCTGGACACAGGATGGTGTCATCATTGTCAAAACACCGGATGGAGGTCGGGTTAAGATTACCTATCTGGATGAACTGGTAACCCTCATGAAGAAACATCCAAAAGCTGGTTGGGACCCGATCAGTGCACGCGAGCAGTGCTACGGGTGCAGGTTATACGGACAATATCATTAAGAAGAACACAGTCCGTAGAAACTAATTTCTAGTCTGCAAAAGTGTGTTTCGCAATATTTTGAGTTTGCAGTGTTTAGTGAAATGAATATTGCTTTGTTTTGGTTACGGATATTACGCGATTACCTCGTTTTTTAAACTTTTAAAAAATCCACAACAACTAAATTCTACAAATTCTCATTCTTGTTTTGACATGTGTCATGTCAATGTGTCATACTATAGCAAGGTAAGCAGAAAAAGTGTTACGGACGCGTTCCGTGTTCGAACAATTTTTACCTTTTTTACCTTTGAGTAAAAAAGGTAAAAATGTTGAATGTTGAATTCCGCTCCGAAATGTATTAATGACTCCAGGATTTATTTTATTGAATATTGTAAACTATATTTTATATTAGTCTCAGGCCGTATCCAATTTTCGTAATGTGATCTTGTTATTGTTTATATTAAAATCTGTGTCAGTGTAGTCTGGCGGGTGGTGCACAAATGTGAGTATTGCATTCATTCATGCTATTATAATAGTATAAGTCCTTATTTTTTATTTTATATATATATTTTTTTTCATATTTATTTATATTGATAAATAATGTCTGATGTTGATTCCTACTACTCTGCCAATGATTCCGTCTACTCATCAGCTCATGAGAGTTTCAGTTCAGTGAGTGATACTCTCGGAGATATATTGCGTAACAACTTTAACCAAGAATTTAATGGACTCTTCAATGTGTGTCACATAAATGCTCAAAGCATTCCTAGTCACTATAGTGACTTATGGGAAACTTTCAATGGGTCAAACGTACACGCCATCCTGATTTCAGAAACATGGCTCAAACCTCAACTTCTATCTACCACTTACCCCCTTCCAGGTTTCGTTCTCATCCGGAATGATCGGGTGAACAAAAGAGGCGGTGGTGTTGCAATTTACCTACGCTCTGATTTTTCTTACAATGTTTTTTCTAAATCGCAACCTAATTCGTCTGCTGAGTATCTTTTTCTTGAGGTTTGTGTCAAGGGAGCAAAAATCATCACAGGTGTCGTTTACTGTCCACCAACCGTTGATTACTTCACTGAATTCGAATCGGTCTTGGAATCTCTAGGGTCTGAGTATGAGCAACATCATCATGGGCGACTTTAATACTGATCTTCTTTCTCACAACACTCTTCGCTCTCGTAAACTTTTAAACATTTTAGAATCATCAAGTTTACACATCCTACCCCTTCAGGCCACCCACCATAATTTCGATGGGGAAGACACCTTGTTGGACCTGATTATCACTTCATCTCTTGCCCTTGTTTCAATGCATGGACAATACCCAGCACCTGGCTTCTCTCATCACGATCTTATTTTTATTTCTTATAAAGTTAAACTGCTAAAGCCTAAACCTAAAGTGATATTCAGGCGCTGTTTTCGACGTATGAATTTGGAGAGACTTCGGGAAGATGCTTCTAGCATCAACTGGGAACCCCTAACAGCAGCAGTCTCCGTTGACGAAAAGGTTCAAATATTTAACGAAAACATTCTGAGCTTATATAATAATCATGCGCCATTAAAGAAAATTAAAATAAAACATCCACCCGCACCTTGGCTGACGGATGGGATCCGCAGCGTAATGCGAAGCAGGGACCGTGCTTTCCGGCGTTTTAAAAGGGATCGGTGTGAGGATAAATGGTTCGCCTACAAGACTGCCAGAAATAAGTGCAATCAGGTGATACGTAACGCTAAACACCGCTATATTCTTGACAATATCTTTACATCTTCCTCTGCCGACATCTGGAAGTTCCTAGGAACTCTTGGCATCGGTAAAGAGCGCCATCCTGATTTTCCAACGAACATTGCTTTAGATGATATCAATCACCATTTCTCCTCACCCACTATGATGGATCATCAAAGCAAAGTTCGAACTATCGATCATGTAGCCAGTCTGTCTAGGCCCAATGTAGACTTTTTTCAATTTTCTCCAGCTGCAACAGAGGAGGTCAAACAATTTGTACTTTCCATCAAATCTAAGGCTATTGGGTGTGACGACATTAGTCGACACATGGTAACCACTATTATGGATCAGGTTTTACCCGCCATTACTCACATTATTAATTATTCTCTCGACTCAAATGTTTTTCCATCCTTATGGCGAAAAGCTTACGTACGTCCGTTAGCTAAAGTACCTAACCCTTCTCTCCCTAATCACTTTCGTCCTATTTCAATTCTTCCTTTCCTCTCCAAAGTCCTAGAAGCCTGCGTTCACAAGCAACTTTCTCGTTTTGTTCATCAGAACAATTTGCTTAGTATATACCAGTCAGGATTCCGACCTGGACATAGTACAGGATCTGCGTTACTAAAAGTGACTCTCGATATTAAGGCGGCTGTCGAGGAAGGTAAAATAACTGTACTAGTCCTAATTGACTTTTCAAACGCCTTTAATACCGTGAGTCACGACATTTTATTAACAATACTTTCCCACCTCATGATCTCCGATGATGCACTGGAATGGTTCTCGACCTATCTTCGAGGACGCCAGCAGTCTGTCTGAACCGATGAGTCTTCATCGACGTGGCGTGATCTCGACTCTGGCGTTCCACAAGGCGGTATTCTTTCTCCTCTCCTCTTTTCGTTATTTATAAACTTCATAACCCATGAACTTCAGTGTGCGTATCACTTGTATGCAGACGATTTTCAGATCTACTCACATGCAAGAGTAGACAATTTAGATGAAGCTATAGGTAGGATAAATCGCGACTTGGAGACTATAAAAAACTGGTCCATCAGATTCGGTTTAACAGTAAACCCATCTAAATGCCAAGCGATCTTTATAGGGAGCCCTAGGATGATAAGCAGAACCGATAATAATACTATAACTGAAATCATTTTTAATGACTCAGTTTTGCCCATTAGTTCGTCGGTTAAGGATCTCGGTCTGCACATTGACTCAACCCTCAATTGGCAAACTCAGGTATCACACGTTAGCCAGAGAGTAACTTATATATTGTGATGCCTTTATCGACTAAAAAATTTTCTTCCAGTCAAGACAAAGACAATGCTTGTGCAAACTTTGGTTTTCCCAGTCATCGACTATGGTGATGTGTGCTATCTCGACTTGAATGCTGATCTGCTCAACAAACTAGATCGACTTCTCAACAATTGCATTCGATTCATATTCAACTTGCGTAAGTACGACCATGTATCTAATTATCGTACCCAATTGTCATGGCTACCTATAAGACAACGCCGCAGTTTAAGGGCGCTGACTATGTTGTTCTCCCTTCTCCACTCACCTAACTCACCTACTTATCTAACATCTTACTTCCAATATCTCTGCTCTAACCATGCCAAGAATCTCCGCTCTTCTGATAATCTTCTCCTTCTCTGTCCTTCTCACAATTCTAGTATGGTTCATTCTTCCTTTACTGTCCAGGCTGTAAACCTTTGGAATGCGCTACCACAAGAAATCAGGATGTCCACTAACCGGTTCTCTTTTAAGTTTAAAGTACGTAAGCTCTACAGTGGTTTATTGGAGGAGTCATTGGAATAATACTCCACAAGTCTTTATTTTAATCTGTATGTATGTATATAATTATATTAGTTATAACTTTATGTATATGTAGTATATTATATGTAGTAAATTTTATAGAAGCTTATTTACGTAACCAATTCTTAGGATTCTTATCTCATTACTCTTAAATACCCACCTGCCACACACATCACTGCATCGCCCAAAGGTTGACTGGGAGAAAATGCCTACGGCATTAAGTCCGCCTTGTGCATATGTATTTGCAGGAAGTTAAATAAATAAATAAATATAATGTACGGTGGGATTGTTTCTCCTAAATAGTTCTACAAAAAAGGCCGCGACAGTATATATCTATCTTTTATGTGTAAGCAATTATTACCAAAATAGTGAACTATAAATACAATAAAATTTGATTTTTCCTAATTCACATTTAGCAGTAACAAATTGATTTTTATGAAAATAAATACTTTTATCGCTTCTGATATTCAAAGTAGATAAACTGTGTCTTTTGAAGTAAGTAATTTGGTCAAATTTTAATATTTTAAAAGTTACGACCATAATATAAAACTGCGAGCGAGGGGGCGGGGGGGAACATCGCTTACCGCCGCGTGGCATGAGCCACCCGGGACCCGGACGCGGACGCGGGCAGACGCGTGAGGGCAGACGTTGTTGACGGTTGTGTCCGTAATGGGAATTTTCAAGACACTAGCGATTTGTTAAAAGGCTCTGTATATATTCATTTCTATAATATACTAGCAACCCGCCCCTGCCTCGCACAGGTACAAATTATACATATTTCACTAATATATAGAGTGATTCATGATTAAGGTTTACCTTAATCATGAATCACTCTATATATTAGTGAAAACCGCATGAAAATCCGTTCAGTAGTTTTTCTGTTTATCGCGAACAGACAGACAGACAGACGCGGCGGGGGACTTTGTTTTTTATAATATGTAGTGACGATATTGAATGTAAAAAAATTTTTAAAGTTTGTGAGGATGTATCGATGTTTAATACTCTTTCGCGCAAAAACTCCTGAATCGATTGCGATGATACTTCGTATGTAGATAGCTGGAGACCTGGATTAATACATAGGCTACTTTTATCCCGATATTCCCTTGGCCTCTGAGTAACGCGGGTGAAACCGCGGGGCACAGCTAGTATTATAAAACTAGCTAGCCGCGTGGCTAGCCAGCACCATATCTTATCTGTGCCAGCACTTCCTACACCCTACACCTATATTTCTGTTTGATTAATGTCAAAAGGGCTCCATGCGTGTGAATAGGTTTCTTCATACAACCCGTTACGGAGCTTATTGAAATGATGACGTTCAAATAGTTAATGCTTTACGTTTTAAAGGCGTATAAAGCAAGCCAAACAATTCACTGCGCTTGTTCCGATTCGCGCCAGACATCTTTGTTTAATCCTGTACTCACAATTTTCTTTAACTCAAAAGTTATTTAAGAAACTTTTCAATTCAGAGTCGACGGAAAACTCATCTCCATTTACACGGATTACATTGTGCACCCTCTTTTAGTCAGTTGTCTGGGATATAATTATTTAATACATTGGAAGCTACTGTGAGGACTTCAAATATCGGGAACGAGGCGTTTAATTTTTGTTCTTCTGGCAGACGGAACCAACACACTAGAGTCACTAGACCACATTCCTTGTAGTGAAAAGTGTAGTGGCATTTATCATCAATCGTCATAGAAGGTTAGATATTGCCCCGTAGGTAGATACATGTTATGTACATACATAGGACCTATTGTATAGGTAGGTTTGTATAACAAAGAGAGAAAAATGTATGCCTAGTTTCGTAATCCAATACCTAACATTTTATGAAAAAATAGAAGACCTACCTTCAATTTTTACATTTTTCTCTCTTTGTTATACAAACCTACCTATACAATAGGTCCTACAGAGGGCATTATGTATGTACAGACGCCTACAAGACGTAGGCGTCTGTACATACATAATGCCCTCTGTTCTTTTCTGTAGCTCAGACAACATTTTTAAATTACAAGTATGTATGATTTTGTTAATTTTTTTTTTAACTGTAACTCCATTTCTTTCTTTTTTTTCTCATCAGTTACGTTGACAAAGACTAGACTTGGATCGATTTGGATTAAATAATCTATCAAAAAAATAGACGTAAGCTAACTAAAAAGCTTTCAATTTCATTACCCAAGGCACACAAATCCTTTTAACTCTATATAGGTACATACTTATAACGAAAACAGCTTTTTTCTATTACATTTTCAACAATCTATGGTACCAAAAAAAACGATTTCATCAACTTATATCTATTGGTAGGTGAGTTCGCGACTCGCAGGTACAGTCGGGTCGTGATAAATCATAGAAATGGAGGACACTGTTGTGGCAATCACGAGATGCGCTCTTACTGTGACCATGTTTCACAGTCATAAAAAAAATACGGGACAGTCTGAGTACTCTATAACAGAATTATCTTGTCTAAAAGGTATGAGCGTTAAACTTTTTGTGTTTAGTTAACTTTACTTAAAGACAAGCAAGTTGAACAGCATGTTCTAAAGACTTGAGTCCATTTTTTGTAGAGGAAAGGGGCTCGTAGCTAATACGTTTTGCAGGTAAACCTTCTTTTAATTCATCTTTTTTCTTATTTTGATAAGTGCGTTAATGAAGATTCATAAATCGTTTCTTATCAACATTTTATAAGTATCGGTAGAGTGATTAAGGCGTGATATCGTAACAAACAAACAAACTCAAATTCGCATTTATTATATTTAGTAAGGATTAGGATTAAAAACGCGGTGTCGTTTTCTACCGTTCTATCAAAGTTTGTGAGGATGTATGGATGGATGTTTGTTACTCTTTCACGCAAAAACCACTGAACCGATTGCGATGAAACTTGGTATGTAGATAGCTGGAGACCTGGATTAATATATAAGCTACTTTTTATCCCGATATTTCCACGAGATCGGAACTTACGCGGGTGAAACCGCGGGGCGCTGCTAGTATAACATAAGGAAGTGCTCGTGGCTTTCGCTTAAAAAGGAATGAGCATGTGTTTTCTAACATAAGTGATATTCACTCATTATAACGTCACATCACAATCTTGATAGGTATATTAACAGTATGATGTTTAATGTGTAAGATTCCAATTAAGATATACGATGCATACATGTACAGTCAGCAAAAAAAAATGACTGCTAAATGTATTTAAAGATGTTTTATTATGTATTCTATCTAAGTAGAGTAGGTAGTGGTAGGCCGAAGTGTCGCACTCACAAGGATTTCCTTTCTAGGGTGTGCCCTCGTGTACCTCTCAAAAGACAACAGTAGGTATAAATACCAAACTATTAAAAAAAATAGGCAGTAATGGGGCTGCTGACAGAAGTGAAAACTTAAACGAAACGACGAACTGAAAACGTCACGTTAGCAGGTTGGTGACATTAATTAATAAGGAGCTGACAGAACTCAATGTTTAGTGGATCTATATATGTATTATTAGCGTGATGGTCACGAGTTCAGTGCTTGTTCCCTATAGCAAATATGCACAAACGAGCCCAAAAAAGTTTTCACTACAAAAATACAAAAATCCTGTCCTAAACTTACAAGAATTGTGGCCACAACTCCAATAGACCACACCCCCTGAAGATTTTATATGATCCAAACAAAGACAGCGCTGAAAGGGGCCCGTATCGATCGACCCCCACCCTAGAGGGGGGCAGAAGGCTCGCTACCAACACCACTTTGATACGATGTAACCTGCTACTATATAGATAGTTTGGAGAAGGTGGTAATATTGCTAGATACTTTTGTAATACTCTCTACAATAACGCGGTTTTATTGATGATAGATATTTTTAACCCCCAACGCAAACAGAGGGGTGTTATAAGTTTGACGTCGATGTTTGTGTGTGTGTGTGTCTGTCTGTGGTATCGTAGCTCTCAAACGGATAGACCGATTTCGATGCGATTTATTTTCATTTGAAAGCCAGTTTCCTTGCGGTGGTTCTTAGCTATGTTTGGTTAATATCGATAGAGCAGTGTAAGAGTATCAGCTCTTTTCGACAATGATGTTAGCCATTTTTGTTATTATTTTGTGTCGGGGGTTTTTTAAATTTTAAATTTATAGTTATTTAACTAAAGTTAAAAAGCTATCTAATTCTGAATCTTTGGATTTGAGATTATGTATATATTATCTATATCACTACATATTATAAAACAAAGTATCCCGCCGCGTCTGTCTGTCTGTCTATTCGCGATAAACTGAAAAACTAGTGAACGGATATTCATGCGGTTTTCACTAATAGCTGTCTATTAGTGAAAACCGCATGAAAATCCGTTCACTGATTCATGAGGAAGGTGTATAATTTGTTAAGATTTTGTGTAAACTAATTGAAATATATTGATGAAGATGTCTCTGCTACCCGTGCGAAGCCGGGGCGGGTTGCTAGTAGAAAATAAGTTATAGATCACCCACTACCCTATGTAATGTGTGGTCAATTCCACATTGCTTTAGTCAGCTGCTATTTGCGTCACGGATAATGTCTCTTAATATTGAAATAAATTAAATTATTATTGTTATAATTTAACTTACCAGGGGCTCAGCATAGACGTACCCAGCAGTTCAAACATTTTTTTGTCAGTCCAGGTGGTCAAAATCCACTAAGTTCCAGAAGATGGATGAACAATAAGCGGTGGTAGCATGGTGGCTAACAAAATAATTGTTAAAGTTTGTTTGTTTGTTTTTTGTTCGTGTAAATTAGCAATCAAGCAGTGGCTACTCGCAAAATGGACTTTTAAACCACTACACCCGTCTACGCATTTTATTATTTGAAAATTTGTTTAAACAAAACTATTTGCTATCATAAAAAAATATAAGCGTAAGAAGAATATTCTTACAGCTTCACACCACATATTCGCATCAATTTCCTAAGATCAAAGTAACTCCAAAACAATACACATTTCTTCAACACGACAGCCTAAAATATTTCCTAAAAGCAATCACCATTTCGCCGTCAAACAATGCGACAAACGAAAGACATCATCCAACTTCCATCTCCTCACAATAGACCATTTGGAACTTGGAAAAATACCTTTGAATGAAGAGTTCACATCTAACGTTGCAACGGCGTAATAATAAAACACTAAAATCGCCAACCACCACGAATACAATATGCTATTCTGCAATTGTAAATTTGAAAGTACAATCTTTTGAGCTACTGTGTCGCAGCTCTGTACAAAACAACTTTTATTTACAAACAATACATCGATAGAAACACACCTTATGACGTTCAGTTAACCCTTACGATGCATACAGTGGGTTATTCCGACCGGCATGGGTAAAATTGTCAGTCAAACAATACATAATACGTCATGAGAGCAGTTTACGGTCGCGAGGTATCGCTAGCGGTTTGACACATCGCTTAGCGTACATGATTTGTGAGGGGGTTAAAATCCTTGGATGTGAGTGATCGTTCTGCTGGTTGTCTGTTTGGGTCAAGCAGGAGAGAAATATATATATATATCTTTACAGTCAGTATTTGTCGTTTATTACAAATGCCTTAATCAGCATCTGGATATTTAAAGCTGATTTTTTATGAATCTGAAACTAAAAACCAAAGAAACCTAATAGTTGTGTATACTGTATAGATTTACCAAAAAAATATTGTCTTTGGTATTGTCAACCTTGTAGAGAGACCCAATTTTATGATTCACAACTAAAACATCAGCAGAGAAACAAAAACTACCCATTTTAATGGCTGGTTAGATATGTGCATAAGTACATCTATCGTATTTTGTAAAGACAAACCTACTACCGTTACATATTAGGCAAAAGTGCAACAACTACCATTTGTTAAAGCTCAAGCCAAACCCCACAAAACTTTCACAAACAAATTCCGTAAGTCAACTGCCTGAAATGTAATCATCTATCGAAGTCCACCTACACTTCACGCATCACCGAACTTAACCCTCGCATGGTCGCATAATAAGAATACCAAAAATGAAACTAGCATGACGATGATCACAGACCCTAACCCTTGCCACGGTTAGTTACCGGCAGGGTTAAGTGTAATCGTACATAAAATCACCCGGAGTGCAGTTAAATGCGTTTCAATAGCTCGTTGGGGACTTCAAAGATCAATTTATGAGTAGTTACATTGTTTCCAATAGGAATGGGGTTTTGTTGAATGGTTATTCTCGGTTTGAGACTATGTTATCATTGCAATTAATAAAAATATTATTATTATTGATAATGATGGAAATGAAAAACTGTTGCGCGACTTCGCTACGTCGCCGCGTAGCAATCTATCCTACATATGGTATTCTATACTATAATCTATCTGTGTGCCAAATATCATCCAGATCCATTAAGCTGTTTTTGCATAAAAAAGTAACATCCATCCATTCATCCATCCTCACTAACTTTCGCCTTTACAATATTAGTAAGAAATAGCTTTTGGCCGCGGCTTAGCTCGCGTAAAAGAATTTTTTTCTTTGGAAACAGTACTTCTTTCTGGGTGAAGGGTACCCTATGTTCTTCTCTGTACCCCTGACAACGTATAGTGAAAATTTCATGGCGATCGGATAAGTAGTTAAGGCAGACAGACAGACAGTTACTTTCACATTTATAATATTAGCATAAATTATTCATACATTCACATAACATAATAATCAAGAAGTGTACATACTAAACTGTTGATACATCTATTGGAACAAATATCGCACGTTACAATTCAGACGCTCGCGCGGAAAGGGGCTAGGGGAATAGGGGCTAGGCGGAAAAAAGGATTAGCGCAACGAAAAATGCTGATCGCGCATTGATTTTTTATTTACACTCACGTCTGTAGCCTCGAAGGAGTAGCCAGAGTCTTATTAAACACCCACATTACAAGAATAATTAGGTCCCAATTATGTAATATGTGGGCAAGCCAATTACCGCCAACCGGGCACTTTGGGAATTAACAATGGGAAAATTGTTAATATATTAAAAGGGATACGTAGTTAAGAAGCGAAACGCAATGGAAGGAAAAGGTTAGCCTTCAAGTCCGAGCCCTCTTGTTTATATAAGACCAGGTGTGTGTTCCGATATGCACTGAGAGCACTGTAAGGTGTGACGTCGATTTAGTATAATTATATAATTTACTTGGGAGAGCCATGCTTCGGCACGTATGGTGAAACAATGCTTGCATTGTATAGGGGGCAAACGAGCAGACGGGTCACCTGATGGTAAATGACTACCGCCGCCCACCTGTAACTCAAGAATCACAAGTGCGTTGCCGCCCTTTAAGGTGGGAAAAGGGGAAGAGGGGGAGAGAGGGGAAGAGCGGGAGGACGGGAGAGGGGGATTAGAGGAGAGGAGAGGGGAAGGACGGGAATAGGGGAGAGGGAAGGGTTAGGGCCTCCGGTAATCTCACTCACGCGGTGAAAAGCAATGCAAGCATTGTTTATTATATTGTATATTATGCGATTTGAGCATTGGGTCAAATCGCATAATAAAAGTGACAGTGTGACAGCACTGAGAGCACCTTATCTCGAAAATTCCAGCGCTCACAGTACAGACACGGGATTTTATTTGCGCATTGTCAAGAGGCTCTAATTGCAGCAGAAATCTGAAGTCCTCTAGTGGTGTTACAAAACTGTTTACGATGAAGAAACTGCCTCCTCTCATATTATTAGCATGACAATGGCAATAGGTACGGGTTGTGAATAGAAATACCTGGAGTACGGAACACCCACAAAGGCACATTCGATGGCCAGCGCCTTCCGCAGTTACGCACTGTGTTGTTATCGCTTGTAGCGTGGTCTAAAGTGCAAGAGGTAGCGGAAAGCAATTTTAGAAACACTCAAGAACAGTATATAATTGTAATAGCAGAGAATTTTTAACTCTCGACGCAAAAAGGAGGGATTGTTATTAAATTAACGCGTGATCGTGTCTGTCTATGACATTATAGATTCTAAACGGATGGAAAGATTTTGATTAATTTTTCCCATCCCATTGATCCCATTGACTTGAATCGTGAAATTTGGTAAGAAACAAGGTCTAACAGCACAAGTAAAGGAAAAAATAAGAGAAGAGAGAAGCCTCGCACTTGTCTGTTTTTTTTTATTTTAATAGATCTTTTTGAGAAGTTTTAGTAAAAAATACAATACATGTAACAATATACCTACATACGAAAATAACTCAAAAAAAGAACAAACCATATGGTTGTCTGCATCGAAGTGTTCCGTCTATGCAGTGTAAAATAAGTAAATGAAATGTGCTTACATAAATAACGGAGTACCAGTGGTGGCCGAGGATCGTACCAAGCTGAGGAGTTTGTTGTATATATATATTATACATAATTTTTTTTATGTTATAGAGGGCAAACGAGTAGACGGATCACCTGATGGTAAATGACTACCGCCGCCTATGGGCACTTGCAACACTAGAGTCACAAGTACGTTGCCGGCCATTAAGGTGAGAGTAGGGGTAGAGGGGGAGAGGAAGAGAAAGAAGGAAGGATTAGGGCATCCGGTAACCTCACTCACTCGGCGAAAAGCAATGTAAGCATTGCTTCACTGTCAGGCTTATGTAAGGCCGTGGTATCACTCCGGTCGAGCCGGCCCATACGTGCCGAAGATTTGCTCTTGTTTGTATGTAACATCAAACGCGGAAAAGGTCTGCCAGAATGACACTCTGCCGTCCATGTGAATTGAAATTTAGATAAGATATTACATTTGTTTATAAGAAACCTAAGCTAAAAGTGACACAAAGTCAACTTTGCACCTATGTAACAGTGTGTATTTTATTTATGTACTTAATGTGTATATTTAGTTCATGGTTTGATTTATCTATCCAAATTATTATTAGACTTTTAAATTCGTATCTTGAAATATTATCCCTCTCTCTCTCTCTTTCCTCTGTTTTCTCTCTTTAACATGTCTTTTGCAACTACCACTTTTATTTCTGCATCACCCGAAGGTTGACTGGCAGAGAATGCCTTAGGCATTAAAACCGCCTTTATACAATCTGTGCATGAAACATTAATAATGAAATAAGTAAAAGTACACCTATGTATACATTAAAATTAAATGCTTTTCGTTCTTCTTACTATTCTAACATTGGGTATATATATTCTAAATCTACAAAATTTTACTAAAAATAGCCAGAAAATTGAGATCATCAATAATGTATTGTACAACCCGCAAGTAAATATTTTAGACCCTAAACATTCAGCGACGAACGAACCTGGACTGTGATTACCGTGAATAAAATTCCCGTTAAAGCCGTAGTAAGTAATTTGAATATCAAATGTCAGAATATCGCCATCTCTTCTCCCTTGCACCACACCTCAACCCCATACATTCCGCAAGCGTCCTTTGTTCAAGCTGCAGTTTAGCAAAAGCAATTTTGTGTTTTATGCTTCCAACAGATACAACGACGAGATGTGAATACTTGCTCAAAGTTCAAACACGGTCAATAAAAAGCAATGTATAGCTAACAATATATTATCTGTGATAATTATGATACTTTTTGTTATAAGCGGCAAGATGCATTTAGATATTCCTGAGATGAGCGCATTCAAACAAACCAACTCTTTGGCTTTATAATATTAGTATAGATATCCCTTTTATTTCCTTCTCTACTTACTTACAATTCTCATCTCATCCTCCTATTTTCCCATCTATAATTCCCAAAGTGCCCGGTTGACGGCAATAGGTATTTAGTAGACTATGACGTAAATGGGACCAAATTATAATTGCACTAATGTGGGTGTTTAATACCCATTACCATTACCATTACCCACCCATACCAAGTACCCATTTCTATAGAGGAGTAATCACCCGGGTTAAATCCAAAAACCCGGGTTACTCATCTCTACGTGTGATGATTCCTGTGTCGCGGGGGACATTACAAGCATTGAAACAACGGACACATAGAACACCCCGGCTCTGGACCACTATTTGTAGTTCACACACACGTGGTAATCGACACTCGACGTGGCTTGGTGGCAAGGCGACCACTTTAACCATTGCGCCATGCGTGCAATCAACTTTTTTTACTATCGTTGACTGAGCTTTATTTTTATCAATAACTAAATGAATTACGGTCGATATGCGACCTGTGGCCGACCACTAGTCTGATTAAACCGACCACCAATGCGGTGCATCATTTAATATATTTATTTCCCTCACATTTACCATATCGGTGATGAACAAAGGGCGATTGAGGCGAGAAGGCACTCCTATTAGAGAAGCGTCGTCGTATATCTGCGCGTGATTAGTTTATGAGACGGTTGAGTTAAGGTGCGAAAGTTGCGGTTTGGTGTGAACTTTGTTACGTATGGAGAAGGAAAGCGATGTCAATGTCAATTCTATTATAGAATTGTGTTTTTGAAAGTGAACTTTTAAAAAATTATAGACTGTTCTCTTTTAGGTAGATTTTTCGACATTTTTTAAGTATGACTCTTGACACGACCAATCATTGTAGGAGTCTTAAGCCACCCTAAGACCTACAATGAGTGGTTTGAATTAGATATGTTCTGAGATGATGATTATGACGAATGATGGAGCCTTAACTGTCAAAACACTATCTAATGGTAACCGACAAAATATTGTATTATCTATTTAATGACCTTAGAGTAAGCACTTACGCGTGTAGTATTCACATATATTAAAGCAAAGCAACCTGCCTAGTCGGAATCATGGACCACGTTAAAACTAGCCGGGCATCTCCAAACTAAATGGGTGAATAAAATATTTTAATAAAATCATTCCCGTTTTATTTTTTTTTATAAATTAATCATCTTTCATTTTGCTACTTTCAGCAGACGTATTAAATTTTTCCTCTTCCATTGATTTGAAATGCCAACGTGTAATAAGGCCCTCACGAGTTTTATGACAAAGATCCCAGTTCGCATGAATCTCTCTGTAACATTGTGGTCAGCAGACGTCATGGCGTACGTCCTACCTACGTTATGGTGACATTTTTATATTGCCCCGAGTTCTAACGAGATCTCCTTTGTGACGGTTAATATTTTATTTGAAACAGTTTTTTTACTTTTGAAATTTGTAAGTTATGACTTCGCGTATAGCAAAGGTTTTGCGAATTGGCTTCATCAAAGTAGATCTTGGAAAAGCATTCGACAGAGTAAACCACGGTGCGTTACTAATTATTATACTTACCGTGTTGTTCAAAAACTCACAACATTTAGCAGAAAATGAAAACATTAGAAATCAAATACGTTTATGAAAAGGTTTTGTTTACTCTTAATAAATGTTACCCAACTTACAATACTTTTTCTATTCTAATTTTGTTTTACTGGTCTCTTCTTCTGGCTGTTATCTGTAGGCAAGTCTCTGTTGTTATCTGTACTGCTTATTAAAAGCCTGGGGGTTAGCACTGATTCTCCTTAATACGGACTACTCCGTTGTCTAGCTAGGAGAACTTTGTAAGATAGTTGTATGTGTTATATTGTGCCTACTCAAATTGTAAAAAAGTTGAAAGATTTTGTAAACATGTTGGAAATAAACGATTATCATTATTATTATTCAATGCACAGGATGGAGTTACCCAGGGACCCGAATTAGGTCTTGTCTTGAACTTTCAATTGCGATTTTCGTCAATGACTGCTGTTGATCCAGGCGCATAAGTACCACAACAGTTGGAGCGCGACCACTGGCTTGTAGATTTATTATTAATAATAATAATAATAATAATAATAATATAACTCTTTATTGTACACCAGGAACATTAAAAAGCAAAATTTCTTAAAATTACGGTTAATACAATTGGCGGCCTTATCGCTCTATGGCAATCTCTTACAGGCAACCATGAGATGGAGAAAAAGAAATGGAGATAAATTAGGGCAGTATGGTGCACTTTACTAAATTATTTAATGACGTAAAATATCTTACTAGTATACATACAAGTAAACTTTAAACATATAAAAATATAAGTACATGTGGGAATATAAACGATAGGTAATATATAATATAGGATACAGCGGCACAGTGACTTTAAGGAAAGGGCAAAAGGGAAATTATGTGCTGACATCACCTAGTGATAGGTAGTAGTTCTTGACTAGTTTTTTAAAGACAGGTAGTGATTGTGCGCGTATTATTTGTTATTTTTTATATTTTTTTTATTCTTTTATTCTCTATTCATTTTTTAAACGCCTCTAGAGACACCTCACTACACTGCTCACACGAGATGTGGCCGGGCGCAGACCCTATCAGAATACCAGCGCTGCAGTCTCTAAGGCTGCAGCAATATGCTGAGATGGTGCCTTTTCTGGCGTTGCACAGGGCAATAGTTATTTGCAGTTCTTTTTATTTTTATTGTAATCATTGTGTGCGGTCCCCTGAATGTCAGAATAAATGTTTCTCTTTCCCTTTTCTTTCTTTCTCTTTCTTTAAAATAAACAATAGACTCTTTATTTTTAACACGCTTTTACCTATTACCTTCACCTGTAAACAACTAACTATACTCTATTCAACTTCCTCTGAGACAAAAGGTAAACAAAGAAACCAATGTTTCTCAACGAGTTGATCGATAGTAAAGATGGCCGGTGTAACCAAACTAATTACAAAATTTCATATTTCTACGTAAATTATTTACCTTATCACTACTCCTCAATTTAGTAGTGTTATAATACGTTCAATGTTTGAGAACAGCTACAGTTTTAGGTGTTTTTAATGTCACTTTTTTTTTATTTATTCTAGATGCATATAAAATGTGACCTATTAATAAACCTTTTTCTGGTTTGTTTACCTTTTGTCTCAGAGGAAGTTGAATAGACTATAGCTAACTATGTAACAAATCTTGTAAGCATTTAACCAAGTTCTAATTGCCGTACGAATTAGAAACTTCTCAAATATATGTAATACCTACCGATGACAATACGAAAATTAGGTTCCATTGAGTTGATCTGATCATAGAATCAGGAGACTGATAGTGGAACTCTTTAATGGTTAGTAGTAAACCCCTGGAGTTTTACCTCATTTGGTTTGTTTTAACGAGTCAAATTTAATTTTTTTTTTTTTATGGTATAGCGGGCAAAAGAGCAGACGGGTCACCTGATGGTAAATGACTACCGCCGCCCACGGGCACCTGTAACTCAAGAGTGACAATTGCGTTGCTACCCTTTAAGGTGGGAATAGGAGAAGAGGGGAGAGGTAGGAAGAGCGGGAAGACGGGCGAGGGGGATTAGAGGGGAGGAGAGGGGGAGAGGGGAAGGACGGGAATAGGGGAGAGGGAATGGTTAGGGCCTCCGGTAACCTCACTCACCCGGCGAAAAGCAATGCAAGCATTGTTTCACTGCCGGTTTTCTGTGAGGCCGTGGTATCGAGCGGAGTCGAGCCAGCCCATATTATCCAAACATTAAATTTGGTGACAAGGGTCTGTAAAGCGTGTTTTTTAGTGTTTTAAGCCATGGTAATTTATCCTCTATCTCCGTATTGCGTACTCCCTTAGCCCTACGAGTCGGTGATTACAAATAACGGTTTGTAGCATTAACTGAGTGCATTAACATGCAGTAAATAAACTCGCGCACACGTTTCACGCCTGATCTGTTAATCTGATGTGTACGAGTCCACTGTCGAAGTTGACACGATAACTTAGATTTTCTATCACAAAAGCTAAACTTAACGTAAATTCGCTGTACCGTAGAAGGTTTCAACATCAAGGATGACACTTGAGAGCAATGAATCTGGGTCACATAAAGGTACCTGAAAATGTCGGAAGCTAATACTGCTAGCTTAGTGAAATGAAACTTAAATAAAATTAAAATATTATATTGATAAAAATTTACGGAAAGAAAAAAAAAAATATCCAATCTCATTTTAAAACAAAAATAGAAAAACACCATATTTTATTAAAATTTAAGGTATTTTTAATTGACCCTAGATTCATCGCTCTTGACTTTATTTCTTTATACTATAACCATCACCACCACCATCACCACCTACTTATCACTACATATTATAAAACAAAGTCCCCCGCTGCGTCTGTCTGTCTGTCTGTTCGCAATAAACTGGAAAACTACTGAACGGATCTTCATGCGGTTTTCACTAATAAACAGAGTAATTCATGAGGAAGGTTTAAGTGTATAATTTCATAAGATTTTGTGTAAATTGATTGAAATATGTTGATGATTGTTGAAGATGTCTCTGCTACCCGTGCGAAGCTGGGGCGGGTTGCTAGTTGTGTATTTAAAAGACATGATAGATGCAAAAGAAACCCAAATAAGTTTTCTATTTTGAAACCTCTCATGAGATAACCTACACAATCACCAGTAAGCACTCGAAAAACGTATCGTCATTAACAATGTACTCAAACTTCTACAATAATTTCTCTCAGATCCAAGGCTCGCCGGCGGTATTAGCATTCAATAAGCTGTAATAACTTGGAACAACACCGATTTGCACATAACATCAACAGCTCTGTATTAATTTAAAACATTGTTACACTTGTAAAATAATTTACGATAAACAAAATGATGGCATTGTTTTACTATCGACATACAACAGAAAAAATCGGACAAGTATGAGTCTTACTTCCGCACCGAGGGTTCTGTATGCAAACATATTTGTATGTAGATAGTATCCATCTTGGGAATCGATTCTCGAAGAGTTTTGCTCGTCTTTTTTCGAAAGACAAACTTAACTTTGCAGTTCTAAAAATACTCTCTCATACATCGATTTATGAGAAAGTCAACTTTCCAAGCGCAAAATATAAATAAGTTTGTAATAAATTTTACCGAATTTCATGATTCTAGGTCAATGTGAAGTACTCTATTTTACTATACGGTACGTATACGGTTGACTTGCCTCTGAAGTGTTCAAATTTGTTAAAATCGCGTTGAATTAGAAGCCTAATTTTTTTACAGCTTCAAGGGATCGCAGATATAAGTATTTGATGTTCATTTCAACTTGCTACCTTCACGCGTTCCTGAGAAAAAGGGTCTAGACAGACAGACGCCTGTACAACAAAGTGGTCCTATAAGGGTTCCTTTTTTTTGAAGAACGGAACCCTTTAAACAGTCCTGAAATATGTCTTTTGAATGAGGTTGGGCACTGTGATAATTTTACATAAATAGGTGTTCACTTACTGAATGTGTCGGACAAGAAAATTTACAACCAGAGAGAGATGAAAAGAGAATCTACTAGACTTTTTAAAGAAATGAAGAGAACTTGTCACTATATGGATACATTTCTATACCGTTGGACTATCTTTAAACTGCTTTACCGGTGCTGGTATAGTGAGAATTGAAAAAGCTTCACTAGTCTTCAATAATATTGTGAAGAATTCTCAGTTTTACCGGTGTCCTCATGATTTCATCGTCATCATAAAAATTTATTACTTAAACCCTATCATTCGTCATTTCACTGCTTACTCAGTTTGTAGCCATACGCATTTCACTCATTTGTGTAAGTCTTTTAGTAGTCAAAATCATACTAGTTTGACATAATCGAAGTTCACAGTCTTGGTGAATTCGACCAGCCCACCGTCAAGACCGCCTGCCTCTACAGCAACTGACTCCCCATAGCCATATCCTCATTCGCACAATCCATCCATCTTCGGGAGAGCACTAAAAGGTACACGTATGTACGTGTACCTTTTAGTGCTCTCCCGAAGATGGATGGATTGGACCTTTAAATGTCGTTAAATATACCAATAGATCGTCAATGTATCGATCCCAGTTCGCACTGCATTCTAAGTATCACAATATAGACGTTGGCACATCGTCGCCCCTGCCGTTGTCAGCTGTCAATCATACCAGTAAGCGGATTTGTAGGTACGCCTCTTTTGGACAGGATGTGATGTAAGAGAGGAAGCGGAAAAATTATGCTATAAACAATTGTGAAGGTTCTTTTATGGTAACAGTTTAAACTAATGCTCGTAAATATGGTTTTGAGGTACGTCTTGGCAGTCATTGTTTTATATGGAGTAAGGGTACAGATTTCACTGGACTAAGTATTACTATTTTTTTCTACTGGGGTAAAGGATTACCACCATAGGGTTTGCAACGAATAACATAACATGTGTTACGAATATTTATAAACGTACCTGTAATCGCTTACTATCGTGTGCTAGTTTACCGAAACAAAGTAGCCCAAGTATAACCATTAATAATAATAATAACTCCACACATCTCACACACGGCCGTCTGATCCCAAACTAGGCAGAGCCTGTACTATGGTAACCAGACTGCTGATAAACATACTTATATATTTCTAAATACAGACATATTATAGATAAATTACACCCAGACACAGAACAAATGATCGTGCTCATCACACAATTATTTGTCCTGGGTGGGAATCGAACCGACGACCTCTGGCTTAGTAATCAGGGTCACCAACCACTAGACCAACAGGCCAGTCAACTATTATATCAGAGAACATCTCTCTTTTCTATTCAATTTTCGTTGTAACAATGTCGTCGTCAATGTATTTTTTATTATTTACAAATGTGTGACTATGGGCGTAAAGCTCATAGGAGGGGGGCCAAATTTTAATGCCAAATCAAAAATTGGACTCTAAATTACTTTAATACTACAAAATGACTACGTAGGCATACGAAAGCGAGGGGGCCTGCTGCCCTTCCTTGCCCGGTACGCCCAGCAAAGTTACAGCTCTGAAACTGCCGAGGAAGATGACACTATGTTCTCATCGGATAACGATTACGGGTGTCGTCAGACGGTCTGCGTCTCTATGGAGAATGTGAGTATCATACATGTATTTGGGGCCATATTAGTAAAATAAAGAATGTACTTAACACGAATGTTTTTTTTTCAAACCTTGTGAGGTTCATCAAAAGGTCATTTTCTCTAAGAGGGTTGCCAACTCCTAGCGTTGCATCTATAGCCTGTGATGATAAAATTTCAATCAAACCGCCATTGTATTTGCTTGTCAAGGCATTTTTCTCCGCTGATTTCTTTTCACATACGACATACTATCGCAATACAACGTATTGCAATATTCCTTTGTTCAGCTACCAGCAACTCTCCCGCGCTTCTGTTTCGATAACTACATCTAAGTTTATTTATATACCAACTACGTACGTACACGACATTAATATCAACGCATGAATATATGACCCATCTTAATCAGATGTACCGAAACTTACACCAAACAAGTTTGGTGTATAGATGCTTTGATCTGGCTAATTACGCAAAAATAAGTACAAATTACTTACTTAAGAGTGTACTTACTCTGAAAAAATCAGCTTTGGATTCATGATCATCATCTTCTGAGATTTTTATAGATATACTTGCAACCCACCCCGGTTTTGCACGGGTAGCAAAGCATATATTGATTTTTTTCGAGCTCTTCAACAATTATCGTCATATTTCAGCCATTTTACACAAAACCTTAATGAATTAGACACCTAAACCTTCCTCATGAATCACTCTGTATATTGGTGGATACCGTATGAAAATCCGTTCGATAGCTATTGAGTTTATCGGGAACAGACAGACAGACAGACAGACACGCCGGCGGACTTTGTTCAACAAAAATAAATTAAAACGAGTTTTGTATTTTATGAAAGCTTTGAGATTGCGTTCCAATTGCGATATTATTATTTTGTGATAGTTACTAATTAACTATTACGTTTTTATTAATATATCCTAGACTTACCTTAAGAAATAATTTCACTAAATTTAATTGAAATTAAATTAATTTTAAGCGACTTATGACGAAGGTTCATCATTCCATTATTAAGTTATTTGTGGCTAACAAAAAACTTATTATAAATAATTATTTGTGTTCTATTTTGTTGTGTTATGTAAATAATACCTACATTAAAAAATCACTTCCCAACAGATTTTGTAGAGGGCATTTTTAACAATCGATTTGCTAATCTCTACAAGTTTTTACAAATTAATTAAGAAGCTGTGATGTACGTCAAAACTAGGGTGGATTAACTAGTATTAAATACATATACTAATATGTGACACATTCAATATTCAACCATAAATAAGTATAGATAAAAGTCCTAATGCAACAGCCAACCATTCCCAAAATGCACAAAGAAACAAACTGATATCAAATGCTAAAGAAATTTGAACTCTAATGCTTTGATATATTACCACATGCATTCTTGGATATTTATGTCCAGTTTTAATATCTATACCGACAAATACAAACATAATATAACATACAAAACCGCTGAAATAAACCTTATTTCCTCAACAATAAGATCAAAGATAGCCAGAATGCGGGTAACTTTGTCCAAAAATAAAAACACGGGGTTGCAGCTAATCATTTGTGGGACTCTACTAAGCTCATCGGGTTACTAAAATAATGTTTATGTTTACACTAAGCTTATATTTGGCATAGGGTCGCCATTAAAACCATAAACCCATAGGATTCACACACAACCCTTGTCGCCCTCCCCTTGCAATGTAAATACGTTTTGGTTAAGTCTGCTAATAGATTCTGTTAAATTAAACTGCTTGTTAATAAAATATAACGCTTTTTAAGACTTATTTATAATATGCGGAAATGTTTGCACGCTGCTATGAGGTCCTAGTTTCGATTCCCGGGTCCCGACGTCGATACTTATAATACTTAGTAGCAGTACGGAGTCTGGAAATATGTCCGGTAGATGGCAAAGAGCATACCAGTCGACTGGTCAAACTCATCACATTGCAATGACATGATAGTTTCTGCTAAAACAATGATTTAACACTTTTATTATACTTGTATCCTTTTTGAGTGACTACAGAATCTTTATATTTCTTCGTGGGAGAGCCATGCTTTGGCACGTATGGGCCGGCTCGACCGGAGTGATACCACGGCCTCACAGAAAACCGGCAGTCAAGCAATGTTTGCAGGTGCCCATGGGCGGCAGTAGTCATTTACCATCAGGTGACCCATCTGCTCGTTTGAAATCTATACAATAAAAAAAAAACTATAGGTACCTATAATTCCTCGACCATGGAGTTTTCAACACAAACATCATAGCTTCTTCCTTACAGTATGACCAAAACATACGACATAAAAAAACAGATTATAGCCTCTCAATGACGCGATTCTGTATAAATGCATTAAGCCACAACTCGCAACGATAAACTTAAATGCGGATAATCTGTTAAGATGTGCTAAAATGTGTCAACCGCGGCAGGTATCCGTGTCCACAACAATGGCTTCACACATCCATTGGCTAGTGTTTAAAAGTATTCGATGTTATACTTGTTGTAAGTTAAAAGCTTTAACGATTAAGTATTGTAACCCTAAGCGAAGAAAGCAGGTGCTTCTCGGTAGAGCTCTCGTCTGATAAGTATGTAGGGTCTGACTCTTTAGGCAGGAGAAGTGCCTCAGGAAAAAGAGTGTTACAAGGCTACCAAGATCGTAATGCCTATTTATTTACAGAAATTTACAAAATATACGGAGACGGCACAATCCTTGTCGCGCACCGAGGTTATATGAATAACCCGCTGCTTTGGACGTCGCCTTCATTTCGATTCTCTCGACGATGGCTACATATATAGAGATACGTTTCCCACAAGTATCTACCGATAGGAGGAAGGCAACGGAAGGGATATACGCATGGCTTGGGGGGTTCAGAGTAGCTCGAGCAGACGGAAGTGCAAACCTTCTAACTCCAAGTAACGTTATAAATGTCAAAATTGTCGTTCAACCTTGTTAGGTTAGTTACTAAATCGCTCTACGCCTACACCTTAACCGTCAAGTGTATTTGTCTGAACTAAGCTTGGCCAGTGGCCGGACATTATCACAGTCCGACGCCTCCGTTGTACTCTCGTGTCATTATCCCCACGGTGACACCAGGTGACTAATAATCCACTACGTCATAATGATACTTGGGTTTAAAGGATACAATTATTTTTTTCTTATTCTTTTGTAGTAATATGTGTAGTAGTATTTTCTCAAACAGTACTTCGTGTTACCTCTTAAAGTAGAGAAAATTGTAAATTTACAGAAAAATGTGGTGTTTTAATATTATTTACGTATTAACGGGAATTAACGCGATCACGAAAAGGTATTACATACCTCTGAATTACCTGACGTTTCGACCAGGTTGCACTGGCCGTGGTCACAGGCTGACTCCTGTGACAGCTTGTGACCACGGCCAGTGCAACCTGGTCGAAACGTCAGGCAATTCAGAGGTATGTAATACCTTTTCGTGATCGCGTTAATTCCCGTTAATACGTAAATAATATTATATTATGGAACGCGAAAGTTTAAAAGTTAGTAAATGTAGTGTTTGTCTATTGTTCTTTTAAGATGAGATTGGTTATGTTTTACAAAGTTTCAAAAAAAAAAATATTAATTTAGGACACCCAGACTAGGGTGGGAATCGAACCCACGACCTCTGGCTCAGCAGTCAGGGTCACTAACCACTAGACCAACAGGCCAGTCATAGAACTATACAACAAATGTGTATACAACAACTGATTTCACTAAGCCAGTACGATTATTATCAGTTTTCATATTTCTTTATTGAGATTTTCAGGAATCTTTATGTGACCCGGATATAATGCTTTCGAGTCTATTTACCTAGCGCAAAAAAAATTGTGTTAACTTAACTGTTTTTGGGCCAATAAAGATATGTTATTATAACCTCACATTTATCAAGGATGGATTTTCTTTACAAAAGAATTGAGTAGCTTCCGACCGTATAAACAAATAAACAACTGTGTTACACAACTAACACAGCTTTCTGTACAGAATTTTGTACATTCAAAGTATGGATCCAGCGGCTCCAATTCGAGCGAGAATCTACTTTACTGTATCTTTTTCCAAAACATTGATTTCAGCTTCATTTGGTTATATTTAAGTACTGTATTTGCTAAATCCCTTTTAAAGCCTGATCGAAAATATATATTGGCCTGTTAGAGTCAAGGAAACAGAAAAGTCAAAGAGCCCAAACTCTCTACGTTATTACAATGTTAAACAAACAAACAAACAAACAAAAAAGTCTTCAGTTTTATTCTATTTACTCGTATAGATTTCAGTCACAGCAGTCGGATGTCAGCAACTACTTGAAAATGATAAGATACAACATTTTGAAAAAAGAAAAAGAAACTATTAAAAAGACAAGCTTTTGAATCAAGTTTAGTCTACCAGTGATTACGATCGCGATTGCTACAATCATAATATCGTGAATGAAGCCGGGAAGTTGATATAAGTCTCTTCTTAACTAGTGTTCCCAAACTTAAGAAAGTCTTTTGCGACCATTACTTCCGGGAATAACTAAATACTATGAGTATTTAGTTATCAAACCGACGCATACAATTTTATACATAATACATACCCATCTCTTTTTAAAAATCATAATGTTAACCGTGAACATTTTTAGTTGGCCTTCACCATGGTATTAATGTATTTATTGAAAGAATTTTAGCTGTAAGTTTTCTAAATAATGTAAAATAAAAATTTTTATTTATTATTTTATAAAACTAATGTTAAAACAACAGTTGGCATAATAATAGCTAGTACAGTAGGGAGTAACAAGAGCTGGTGTAAACCGGCTCCATCCAGATTACCCGGTTACCCGGTAACGGCTAGCAACAGCCGGTAATGACGGGTAATTGGACGGAATAACCACGTTAAATTGTAACGCGATCTCCTTGTTTAGCTAACCATTTTGGACATCAATTTACTATAACGAATGGCATATGGGTAGTTTAAAATATCTATTGGGTCAGTAACAGAACAAAAATCACTTTAAGATTGTTCACGGATTACAGCATTAAGGGCCATGGTTGTTTAAAAATTGTCTGCTGTAATATGCAAAGCTGCTAGGATTGTGACGTATGTGACTACTGATGAATGGGGTTAGGTCAATCATATGGAAAAAAAACTCCGGAAATTTATTTTCCTCTAATAATACACTTACGTGTAGTTTTTATCAACTGCAAGCCGTTTGATTAACTTGAAAATTTGCATGTCAAGGACCAATGACAAGACAAAGCTAAAAAATAAGAAAAAGAAAAAAATTGTTACAAACTAAAATGTACAAAATACCTTTTGATTAAAAAAATGCGTACGGTTCTTGACACATCACATGTTATATGCCGCGTCCAGAGGCTTGCCAAACCTTAACAAGCAGTCACAAATTCAAACGTGTGGATAGTCTGTTTGCTCGATTTGCCAAACGTTTGGCTTGGCTTGCCGTCGATCCGAACTGTTGATTTTTGACACCTAAATCAAAGAAAGCTTGTGGCAAGCGCTTGCGATGCATCCACATGTTTTTACGTTTGTAGAGGTTTGTAGTTTGTGGCAAGTGGCAAACATGCGGATTCGGCTTTAGGTACAAATAGTTCATTGGTAGCTATTTATGAAAGTAGAGTTATTATAAAAAATATAGTTAAGTACAAAGCACCCCACAACTTATTTTCTACTTTGTAGTGCGGTTAAAGGAAGTTTTTTTTTTATATTTTTGACTAGATATATTTTTTTAATTTTTAAAACTTACATTTCCGGTTGAATCCGGATCTTGTATCAACATCCTTAGAATGTATTGCTTTACGGTATTCACGATGTCTTTTACACGGCCCTAAATTATGACCACGGAACACGTTGTGTCATAGACAAATTATAAAAATATATTTCTCAGACCATTATTAAAAATTCTCACAATTTTAACCAACAGTATTTTATCATAACATAAATAGTCTTAACACTAAAAATAATAATATCACTCTGAATCACATTACGAAAATCACATTGAACGAATAACTTTTACACCCCAACGGTTGTTAAAGTGACAAAATGGCGGCCCCATCCCTCCATACCTATGAATAACACATAGCTACATAATTACGACCGCGCACAATGGGGGCAGCACAATGGGCGCAGTGAGACGACTGGTGACACTGGTGCTTTGGTATTATAAATAATATGGCGAATGGGTCACAGTCAATGATATTATATAAGTACAACTTTTTTTAGTTTAGCATTAAGTCATGGACGCATTAAAATTTGCAAACGCTGAAAAAATGTGTTATTAATTTTAATGTAAATGTGTTATTAATTTTAATATAATGTATTGTTTCTGAAAAAGATAGTAAGAAATACATTCTGTCTGTCATTTTAGACTATAACTTAAGAAGTAACTATTATCTTATCTGTGCTATAACTTAAGAAGACAACTTTGGCAGTAGGAAAAGATCTCGGATTTAAAAATTAAAGTTGATCTCACAGGATGCTTGATTATAAATAATAATGTTAAAATATGAAACGATAATATCTCGACAGACCCAATACCGTGTTATTTTATCGAAAATACTAACAAATATGATATCAGGAAAGAGAACTTTACCTCTAGTGAAATATACTTATCTAACCTACACATGTCATTGTGTCACTATCACCATAAATAATGCGTTTCCCTCAATGCCTTCCTATAGACACATTGTACATATAAGCCATATGGCTCCCGCAAAAGTAACTACCGACCAATATACTATAATTTAATTAATCAATTACTACCCCATGGGGCCTGACTCACGATTACTAGTTGCAATAAACCCGCTGTGAGGCGCTATTGTTACGAAATACAAATGATTTTCCCGCCAAATGTTGACACAAGATTTAAATTTAAAAAAAAATGTGTTTTGTGCTTATTGGCAGAGAAATTGGCTTTACGGCCTATATCTGTGGTCATGAAGCCAATATCTAGGCTCAAGAATAGAATATGTGTCGTCATAACCATTAGGCCAAAACCACTGGTAAAAACTAAAACTCTTGATACTTAATATAATATTGCATTAGAATCATATCTGTCTGTGTGTTTATGTACGAGTACTTATGTAGGTTAAACTAACACAAAATATTCGAGTCGTTAGTCATTTTACTTTAAAAATATTATATGAACGTTATACAATTAGCGTAGAAAATGCTTTACTCTCATATATCGTTATCTTAGTAGGTAATTATAATAATAATAACTTATAATTACTTGACATATGTCACACACGGCCGTCTGATCCCAAACTAGGCAGGGCCTGTACTATGGCAACCAGACTACTGATAAACATACTTACATATTTCTATATACACAACAGACACAGACACAGAACAAATTATCGTGCTCATCACACAATTTATTTGTCCTGGGTGGGTATCGTACCCACGACCTCTGGCTCAGCAGTCAGGGTCACTAACCACTAGACCAACAGGCCAGTCTATGTAATAGACTGTATTGTTTATTAAATTAATTTATCATAATTAATTCCTATCCTAAGCCCCTGTCCTTTATATGCTATTGGTGTAAACACTGATCCGAAGTTTATTATAAATTAGCAGAAGTATTCGGATAATTCATTCAATTCAATTCGGATTTTTTTTTTGATCTCTCAGTTCAAAAATAAAGATATCTTCGTACTCCATATTATGTCAATTTTTTTATTGGACAAAAGACTGAAACTGAACACCGTGCGGCCGCACCGCCACAGATAATTTTGTAATTGAGCATTTTTGTACAGAACCACAATTTTCATCTGTGTCGTGTTACTAGTGGTGTAACCGGATACTGCCGGGTACTCTTGATTCATGTACAATAGGACATGTCTCGAGGAATTAAGGAATTTTTGGAATCTGATAAAACTGTGTTGGATCTTTGGAAAGTTTTTTTGTACTCATTGATGTATAACCACCAAACAATGATTTACTATCATTGTATGGTGGCGTTAGTACAATAAATACCCAGTCCCTAATAAAATAGGCAGATATGAAAGATGTGTTTAAAATGGATACACAGAAAATTAACAACATGTTAACAAAGCTCATTAATACATTGCAAAAGATAGTTTTGAGAGAGCCGAATGCGTCCCAAACCGGGTACCTATGGCTTAAGTTCGATCTCCGGTCACTTGCACGCCTCTTTGTCATGAAAAGTCATTATTTATCTATTATTAAAATGCATTTCATCTCATTCTCCAAAAAGACGATTTGTATTGAATATGACAGAAGTAATAAACAATACACATACCTACCAAAATGTTCTATCATCATTAATTTCAAGACAAATATGACTTACCCCTTTTTCACATATATCCGAAAAAGGGGTATCTTTATATACCTATATATCCTACTAATATTATAAACGTGAAAGTTTGTGAGGATGTATAGGTGTATGGATGTTTGTTACTCTTTCACGCAAAAACTACTGAACCGATTGCGATAAAACTTGGTATGTAGATAGCTGGAGATTTGGATTAACGCACAGGCTACTTTTTATTCCGATATTCGCACGGCATCGGGACTTACGCGGGCGAAACCGCGGGGAGCAGCTAGTTTATTATATTATTATATCAATTGGTGTAAATATTTTGAAAAACCACACCATCAACTTACTTAGGTATCATTCCTGTACCTACTTCTCTCTATCCCAAGTTCATAATTTTCTCGGAGCTGATAAATAATTTCTATGAACCAATATTGCCTCACAAAAACATTGTACCAGAGACGGAGCTTGGTGATTAAAAGTACGAGTGTTAAAAGCGGTACAATATAATGACTTCACTAATTCATTCACTCACTTGTTCACGTCACAGTGAATGGTTTACAAGGGCGATGTGGAGCCATGTCTTTTTTTATTAGAAAACTAGCAGACCCGCGCAACCTCATCTGCGTTTGTGAATTTGCCCCCCTTTTGCAATATTTTTATTGATGCTCCGCTCCTATTCGTTATATAGCCTATAGCCTTCCTCGATAAATAGACTATCCAACACAAAAATAGTTTTTCACTTTTACATCGTTCGTTTTATGTAATTTAATAAGTACCTATAGTAGATATTTTTATACATGCAACGCTTCTAATTCAATCACTGCATTATTCTACTGATTTGACTACAGAAATACGTTGTAAATAATCTTAATGTATAATACTAGCTGAATAAAAAAGTTATGTCTATTATAGGTGACAATACAACTGATCCATGTTTATTATATTTATCAGAAAATATAACGGAATATGAAAAAAAACTTTTTAACAAAAAATTAAACCGATAAAAGAGGAAATAAACTGAAAAGTGAAGAGTAAACTCGTTAGCCTAACTAAACTCCCACACTAAGGTAAATCCTTTTACCTAAATAAATTAGAGTTGGCGTCAGTTTTCAGTTTCTTTCTTCCGTTAATTTTTTTGTTAAAAAAAAAATATTTTTAGTTTTTTGTGGCTAAAACAATGAATTACAGGACTCCGTCATGTTGTAGTATCATTAGAACTACATATGTTTGCTAAGTTTCAACAAAATCGGGTCACAGGTGAAATGTCAATGTGTAAACAATCATTCGTCCCCTTTTTTCACCCTTAGGGTTGAAATATTTTTATGAAATTTAATTGGGACCAATTTCGAAGTATGCCCTTCCAAAAAAATAGTTATCGAATCTGTCTGTTCGCGATAAACTCCATAACTAACGAACGGATTTTCATACGGTTTTCACCAATAGACGGAGTGATTCATGAGAAAGGTTTAGGTGTATAATTCATTAAGGTTTTGTGTAAAATGGCTGAAATATGAGGATGATTGTTGAAGTTGTCGGAAAAAATCAATACCTATGTGCTTTGCTACCCGTGCCTGAAGCCGGGGCGGTTTGCTAGTATAAAATAAATAAAAAACAAATATAGAAACGGGTTGACTTGAAAAAGTCATCCATTTTTTCGTCGGTTTAAAAATTGGAGAAATGTGTAGCAGCACAACTTACTGATTTTATAAAAAATAGTAAACAAGAATTGATTTTATTAGAATATGAGCATCATATGAATATATGGGTTGTGTTTTGTGAATTTTATAATACTCGTAGCCACAACAAAATTTGATACGTAAGGAAGTTAAACTAAGAAAAATGTTAATAAACGAGATTACCCCAAAAAAATAACAAAAATAGAGATAAACATTCTTAAATTATTAAAAATAAAAGTTTAGGTACCTATTCGTTGAAAAATATAATGTGTTGATAACAATGAAATTAATGATACAGTTTTTTGACACATCCGTTAAATACCACCATGACAGGAAAAGTAAAATGAAATCTAAGTATATACAAATATAATTACTAGCTGCGCCCCGCGCTTTCACCCACGTAAGTACCGATGCCGCGCCTTTGGAATATCGGGATAAAAATTAACCTATATGTTAATCCAGGTGTCTAGCTATCTACATACCAAGTTTCATCGCAATCGGTTTAGTACTTTTTGCGTGAAAGAGCAACAAACATCGATACATCCATACATCCTCACACTTTCAATTTTATAAAATTAGTAGATAGGATTTATAAACAGACAAAGACAAGAACAGTTTGTTATTTTTGTCAAACGATTTGCTTTACATTTCTACCTCTAGGCTGAATAAACGAATGCTTATGCCTACATCAAGCCTGAGAACCACAACCATTGTTCTAGTTTTTTTCTCTACGTAATCGTACATGTTGTAATTAAAACTGTGATCAGATAAAAGTATTACACGTTGTCGGGTGCTTGTAGTAATCAACGAAAAAAGGTGGAAATTCTAAAAGTACTCACATTTCGTATTGTTTTAACCATCTTGATAAGTTTACATGATATTAATGTAGATGTATCTTGATGAAATAATGTCGAAAAAACTACGTTCGGATATACTCACAGAATGCTATTAATTCTTATTAATATAATCGTAAGTAGAAGATGAATTACATAAACCGAGTGTATTGCAATATGGTAAAGAATTGGATTGGGGAACCCATGACAAGGAAACGAAGGTTACGTAAGTCTTATGTACCTACAGTTTCATATTTACATTAACAAAGATTGGCTGCGAGGTATCAAAGCTGTCATTACCATAGACTTACAATCTTTGCATTTTTTAACACGCTTTTATTAGCTTGGTATGTAGGTACCTATATCTATCTATGTATCTACGTATATTATGTATCTATGTAACGGAATCTTTGAACGTGATTTTCACCCACTTTAAAACGTCGGATTGAATTTCAACTTTGCGCACTTAACAAGGACCAATGACAATACAATATTAAAAATTATAGTTTAAAAAACTAGAAAACCACGCATTTGGAGCTAGCTAAACTAAAAAGTAGCTATTTAGTTGCTTAATAGCTTTGTATAATGTATCTACTCGTAACTATGTACTTTTATAATATATCATATTGGTAATTCTATGTGGATTAATATTAATTATAGTTTTTAGTATGTATTTGCTCCAAATAAATAGTACCTATGCTTTATATCAGATTTGAAATCAAAATAATGCATGTTCTTTCTTACAAATGAACCTATGTTCATTTGCTACCATACAATGTAAAGTGCAGTAGCGTAAGAAACCCTTTTGATCTAGATGTCACTTAACAACATTTTTTTTTGGAGTAGCTATGAATGTGGATTACACGTTGGTTGAGTATTTTGAATGAATTCAAAAAGCATTAATTGTTGTTGATTGTAGCTGCTTTCCTCTTAATTGCGTACACATTTACCTAGCGGAACCTGTAACTGAGAAATAAAAACTAAAAAACAATCTTGGACAATTAACATAAATATTTAGTTAAGTTAAAAATCTGAGTACGCTATGGACCCGAAGATTATAGGTATTTGTGAGCTAACGGCGATACTGTCACTTGCCCTTATCTGTCATAGTTATTTAGCTGTATAAACACTTCAACTATTGAGTAGATATTATGACTGCCGAAGATTTACTTTCAACTAAATAATGAAGTAATCGAATGGTGTTCCTTATTTGTTAATATTTTTTTTATATACATATAGTCACCACGCTAACGGCGCGGTGTAGACAGGGTTTTACAGAAGTATTAGAAGTGTTAATCCATGGAAAAAAAAAAAATTTAAAAAAAAATTATAAACAGCTCTAACGCTAGAGTAGATCTAGTATTGTAGGTTCAATCTCTACATACTATTTTTTATACAACAAATTTGAAAAAACCCGCCCGATAAACGGTTGCCTATAAATAAATATTTATAAAAAAAGCGAGCTGCGCTGATTGCGTGAAGCAATGCGTGCATTGCTTTTCGCAGAGTGAGTGAGGCCTATCTGCTCGTTTGTCCCCTATTCCATATAAAAAAAAAACGTAGTCGTGAAACTATATGTTTGGAGAATACTTTCAACATGGTTATAACTACTTAGTGCTTAAAAATGTAACGTCACGATATCGTTTTACAAAAAAATACAAACCTTTTACTTGGCATTCCAATAGGCTACCACTCCCTCAAAATTTAGTACGGTCTTTAAAAACACTTAATGTCATTTTCTATTGCAGCGTTTTCCCTCGCAACGATTATTGACATAAGCACATAATATCGAACGTACCATCAGACATGATAGCGGTTCCAAGTGTCCCGCAAATATTTGTCGTCAGCAATCATCGAGCCGATTTGTTCCTAATCCCGACAGACACCATAAAAACATTATCGCAAACCATACAATGATCTCACAAAGCGCGGGGACAAAGCCATTCATCCCTACACTCTATTTATTTACACTGAATAATATACAGATAATATTTTTTTTTTTTATTTCTATTCTGAACGCAGCCGTTGGTGTCAGAATTGACGCCTCGCACCGTGGCTTAGTGTCGCCAGGATAGCGGGGATTTTGACGGGATAAATAAATTGTATTATACTTTTAATGTGAATCTTTTAAACATTTAGGTAATACATCTTTCGTTTTAATTAGGTACCTACTTTTGATATTTTATAAAGTTTGCATGCGATTGTATACTTAATTGATAAGTATTTGCTATGGCTTGGTGAGTTTCATGTTATAAGTAACAAGCAATACCTACTAATATTTTTGTCTCCTAGGAAAGAGCTCCCTTACATTCGATCGCTACTTATAAAAAAGATAATAATTATCTAGACACTTACAATAAACTAAATTACTGTGGATACACTTATTTCACGTTTTAACCCACATTACCGCATTTAGGATAGAAAAGTATTATAGTTAAATATTGTCCCATAAAATTCCCATCGTGTCGTAGCACTGGAAGGTATAGGATTATTCCAAGATATTGATCTCAGGTCGATCAGCAGCCAAACTTCGCCATTTGTCCGATACGAACACGCACACACACACAAAAGAAGATTACTTCACGATATTTTGATTGCAGTCTTAACACATGATATTAAAACCTTAGCAAGAAATAAAACAACATTTTAATCCTTATTTTGAACTTTATATTTATGTATTTAAGAGTTGTAGAATTTAGTATAACATTTTGAAAATTACTGATGCGTAATGTTTTAACAACTCAACGCTTCTGGGAAGATTACCGCAGACATCTTTGTGTCAAATGTGTTGTGTTTTGGGTACTTAGAGGCTTAAGATTGTGGAAACAAGGGTTTGTGATACAAATCTGACGTAGACTCAGTGTCGACTTAAAAAAAATAATTGCTGCCAGTGATTTGCTATTATATTATCTTTCTATATCTAATGATATTTACATATAACAAAGAATCACGCTTTTTAAAGAAATTACTATTAAAATAATATCATTTTATACAGGATCTTAAAGAACAGTGTGGTCATATATTAGGGTCGTTTGTTAGAAAATAAAAAAACAATCAAAAATTGGCAACTTTTCGTTTTTTTTTTTGACGTGTGGTGATGTGTGTACCTCACCGGTAAACGGTAAGGTGGTATGTAGGACTCGAACCACCTAAAACTACACGGTGTTCCGTCCTGGAGTTTTATTGTCAGAGCCTCAGGTGTACCCTCGAAAAGAAACCTATGTGAAGCCCAGGTTACACATAACGCTACTAAAATTTGTCCACAACTCTCTGTAAGATTCTGTAAATTACATTGGAGATCACATCGTCGCTATTTATTATTTAAAGGTATAGCTACGCCTACTTATATGTTAGACAATATACTTCCCGCAGCTTTATTTAAGCTACCGAAGCTTAAATACTCGTAAAGCTGCCGACGGTAATCACGTTCTCAACATCTTTTTTATAAATATATGTATCATGTGTGTATGTTTGGATATAAGGAATAATCTCTGAAACTACAGATCTGACCTTGGAAATACTTTCCCTAATAGTTAGCCACGTTGAACAACGTGTTTTTACTTAAAAATGACAATACATGTACGAATTGGCGCATTCAAATCAGAAAAAAAACTATGAGCGGGTTCTCAGTATCCCAACGGTTTTAAGAGGTGAATAGGTAAAATGAGCATATAATCAAGTTTAAAGACAATATTATTACAATAAAACCAGTAAATATCACTGCGTGCCTTGTCATAAAATTCATCGCACAACAAATCCACAATCAGAGTTGCCACATTTAAAATATCTATGCAGAAGTCATGCATTTCGTACAATAGTCTACCCACAATGGATTCGACCAAATCTTATCATTAGGACGCTAATCCCTCAAGCAATAGTGATAATAATCCGTAATCCCCTGAACAATTGCACTGAACGAAAACAGGAAGACGATGGCTACCGAAGGGACTTGTTGACGAAGCTTAGAAAATAGATAAAAGGGTTACTTTATCTTTGAGTGTGAGAATTAGGTTGAGCATCGTTAAAATCGTGATAAATTATTCTTACTGACATGGTTTTCCCAAAAGAATACTTTATGGGGTTTTTTTAAGTTTTTTAAGTTATTTTATGAATCAGTGGCGAAATATGTAATCTCTGGAATTCATATCAAATCGTGATTGTTACGAGTATACACTTCTGACTAACGTTTCGGGAAAAAAGGGCGTGAATCTTGATAAAGTTATGAATCTGAAGTAAAAACGTTCATAGTCTTATTGAAACATAAGACGAACAATAGGGGACTGGGAACGTTATTTACCAGCAATAATGAAATGAGAGCATCAAAAAGATGTCGAAAATAACTAAATTACATGCATACCTATTTATTAAAGGCGGGCTGACAACACTAAACACACACAAAATTATTTGGTTGAATTTTCTAGGAAGTATAGACTGATACTTTAACCGTCCGACAGTTCTAAATTTAAATTTCGATATATATTTATCAAAAATATAAAGTTCTTAGTTTAAAGGTTTTCTTAGAACGTCTTGTGTCAAAGTAGGCTAGTTGTTGGCTGGACATAATCCCTCCACGTCCGGCATCGATTACTTGCGTGTACAACACAATGTTTAAGTCCCCTTTTGTACGAAAAATATGTCAAAATAAAGTATTGTTCGCTCCGGAAGGATTAGCTTAAGAAATAGATAACATTTCTAATTAGGCATTATGCTGTTTTGCGTAACTATCTGGATAATCTATAATCGTTTGATAAGTCAATAACTTTCGAAGAATTATTAAGTGCAATCCTAGTTTTCTGTAATTCTTCGAAATATTTGGATCATCTTTCGTGGGAAAGTAAAATGCGTTTATCTATTCTTCTTTGAGATATAATAACAAAGTACAAGCTTTAAGCTTTATTAATAATACTGTTAATAATACTCTTTTGATAAATCAAACCTGGAATCAAAAATTAAAGCAGTCGCTGGTCATATGGTCTAAACTATCGTCTATGCACACTCGAGTGACTTACTCTGTAAAAAAACCCCGGAAACTCTATGGTAAAGGCTAAATAAAAAATAATTTATTAACTTAAGAATTACTTAATTCACATTTAAACATACTATACACAAATACCTTACTAAGTACATATTCGAAATAAATTGGTTTAAAAAGTTCAAAAGTTAAATATTACAGAATTAAAATGTCAATTCAAATCAGTTCCTTTTGCTAGGCGCCAAAACGGTCGATACGTTTCCTAGAAACTTGTATCAAAGGGTTTATGACGTCACATCCCGCTATTGGCAAATGAAACAATTAAAAACTAATAATAAATTTGAAAATAACAATCTTTCAGAGTCCTATATGTATAACACTTAATTTTCTGAGGAGTGTTAGGCGCATAAGTTATTTTAACCGCAGTCAACTACCTCCTCTTAAAGACCTAAGTAAGTACCTACCAACATTCATATAGCACAAATAGCAGCTTCCAAACAACCTCGTTGACCGTTTTGTCCTTAAGAATGCTTATAATGACATAATTTCTAACATATTATCTCCTTATTATGCGTTTGAAAAACTTGCCGTGTACAGCGAAGGCTAGCTAGGTACAATTCTTCAACACATAATCACGTCTCTTACCGGACACCTATCAATTATCCCGTCAATCTGATGATATGTCACAGTGAAACTTGACCACTGACATTATTAACACGAAGAAAGCCGTATACCATTTAATAACACATTAGTCTAACGAACTACCGTAACAAAACTCCATGATTTAGACCAGCGATCCGCCATGATTAGCGAGCACTTTCGCGCCATTTTCGTTCAGTAATGGCGCCATACACTGCTCCCGTTACATGGTAGGTGTAATTACGGCCCTTTGAGAGTGGAGCCGAGAATTGCCGGTAAACACCGTTTTGTGCCACGAACACGATAGTTATCCGAGCTAGGTTAGTTTTACTTTTAATAAGAGCTTAAGTTAGGGATAATTTTTTAGGTTCCGGATGTCTTAATAAAAGCTGTTCCCGGATCCCTCCTACTTAAGGCGCAGTACGGCACACCGTGTGGTTTTAGTCGGTTCGATTCCGACACACCGAAAACGGGCGTGGGGTGACGGCCCGAGGGAGTTTCCACACGCACAAAAAAAAAGAAAAAAGATTTAATGCAATTCGGTTCACCTGGACGTGGTTTTTCTTTAATAATCAAGTCCTTTGTTACCTTCTACCGTACCTAATGTAGATAGTCACAGTGTCACAGATTAGATGGTGATGATAACTTGTGCTCTACCAAAACAGTTCACGGCGTAAATTAATAACCAAAGTTTGAATCTACAGTAGTCAGAGTTTCTACACAATTATTAGATTATTATTCTTAGTTTTACAAGACAGCAAACATTACGATTATTTTTTTTTTATTATGAACAAAACATAGACCTAGATAAGTATATTATCTGGTTCCCGGAGGCTTTCTTCTTAGGGTATCCCGGGTCCCTTGCAATATATCCACGTGACGGAACACCGTGTGGTTTTAGTCGGTTCCATTCCGACATTTCACTTCAACATTAGCTCCGGTGAGGTTTCCACACAAAAAAAAAAGGTAGGTATATTATCTGGTACAAGTCATATCTGACACAAGTTTTTGTAACTTCTGAAGGTAAGTATCCCAATCGCATTGAATGCTAGACAGACTGTTAACACCAGTCACACCCTTTTACATACATCTGCCTTAATTAAGGCTCAATTGAGCTGAGGACCAATTAAACGGGTATGAATTTCACAGTTTAAGTTTACCATTAACGTAATCGATCTCACCAAAAAGCAAATAATGAAAACAAGGCATGGACTCATGGAGAGAATCAACAAACATCATAATTTATAATAGGTAGTAGTACAAAGCTAGCTTTCTAATACAAATAAATAAATTACGATATGACCATATACGATTAGTGAAATAGTAGGCCGTGGATATCTGATTTCCTATTAATTAAACTCTTCTATCAGACCTAAGCGGTTTTCGGTTTGAAACCCTAGTCTTTTGTCTGTACCTACCAATGACTTATTACATAACTGCGAACTACGACCGTCTTAAAATAAATCTTTCCAGACCCAAACCAAGCAGAGTTATGATCATATACAAATACTTCTTACATTGCAAGTTCTGTAACTGTTGTTAACTAAAATAGCAAATAATCAGATCTAATCATTCACACACCACTATAGGTTCCTGTAGCTTGCACTTAATTAATGTGTAAGTCAGGCCTAATAAAACTTTACATAGGTACGAGTTCTTTCTGCATTATTTTTGGTAGCGACCTCTATGTATACAGCAAGTAGATACACACAGCGATAATGCCTTAAAGTTTCGCGAGATAGAGCCACATTATACTGTTCAATGATTCCTCACGATAATAAATTACAATCACAATTATATTCATAATTTAATTCATATTAATAATTATATTATTTTTTGTCTTTTTGTTCAAGATTTTCATGTTATATAGTGTAAAGAGGTGATAAGTTCAGAAATTGTCGATTTGACACATATGAGTAAGGTACTGCTACTGCTTGAGACTGTTCCCCAGACTGGGGGAAAATACGTAATGCCCAGGTTTAACATAAATATCCTTAAAAGAAACTCAATTTGGCTCAATTTTTTCTTCATGTCATGTTTCGGTTGTCATGGTTTTGAAACATGCACATAAAAAACTTTTAGGCTATTGTCTAATTTTTTATATCTTATGCTATAAGGCATTAGAAGCTAGATATACGACAAATATTATAATTAAGTTCTTTGTTTACAATAGTATCCCCTTCTCCTCCAACAAATGTTCCCCGTTAAAAGGCCTTGTTTTTTAAAAGTTTTTGAACGGATTTTAGGGGGACAACGAATCCAAGAGTTGACAACACTGATTAAATTATCAATTGTCATTCATGTTATTAAAGAAATCTATTCCGGTGGCTTGCCGACTAGCGTATATGCATAAAAAAATAAAATCTCATTAATATAATGATCGGCGTTAGACTAAATACATTTAATGATAATTCCATAGAACCGGAACAGGATGCTAATTCTGCTCTAACAGAACTAGACAAAGGTAAACATCTACCTAAAAGCATGTTGTATTAAATAAAATCGTAAAACACTAACCATGCGAATATATTTCTATAGGTCTACGTTCAGGAAAAGTAGGTGAACAATGCGAGGCAATTGTCCGTTTCCCGCGTCTCTTCGAGAAATATCCTTTTCCAATTCTTATCAACTCTTCATTTCTGAAACTAGCCGATGTGTTTCGTATGGGCAACAACTTCCTACGTTTGTGGGTTTTACGTGTATGTCAACAGAGCGAGAAGCATCTAGACAAGATTCTGAATGTAGATGAGTTTCTTAGAAGAGTGTTTAGTGTGCTACACTCTAATGATCCAGTTGCCAGGGCATTGGCGCTAAGAACTCTCGGTGCTGTTGCGGGTATCATACCAGAGAGACAAAATGTACACCATGCTATTCGGAGAGGGTTGGACAGCCATGATAATGTGGAGGTGGATGCAGCTATTTACGCAACTACAAGATTTGCTGCGCATTCCAAGTAAGGCCTGGAATTTTTGTTATTGGATTTGAAATGATCTTGAAATCATGTTAGCCCCAATGTAGAAGATTATCTCAACATTATTTAGCATGAGAACTTACATCTTAATATGTTTAGGGATGAAATGATACCACTGAGGTATCAATACTTTTACTCGAAACAGTATCGATCGTAACATATCTATACTTACTCGGTATTTATTAAAAAGTGTCAATACATACTTTTCCATACCCAAAGGGTAAAATGGGAACCTATTACTAAGACTCCGATGTCCATCCGTCTGTCACCAGGCTGTATCTCATGATCTGTAATATGTAGACAGTCAAAATTTTCTCAGAATGTATATATCTGTTGCCGCTATAACAACATCATCAGCCTTTCACTATCCACTGCTGGACATAGGCCTCTCCTAATGTACGCCACTGAGCTTGATCGTCAGCTCTCCTCATCCAGTTTTTCCCCTCCGTTTTGCGCAGATCGTCACTCCACAGGGCCGCAGGGCGTCCCACACTATGTTTCCCTTGATGTGGTCTCCACTCCAGAACTCGTCTACCCCAGCGGTTATCTGTTCTACGGGCAATGTGGCCAGCCCATTGCCACTTCAGCTTTCAAATTCTCTGAGCTATGTCGGTTACCTTGACACACGGACTCACTGATTTTGCTATAACAACAAATAATAAAAATAGAAATAAATTAAAAATGGCTCCCCTACTAGAGACATATTTTTTTTGGCTCATAGTATTAAATCTTGTACAATACTGCGGAACCATTAATGCGCGTGTCCGACTCGCACTTGGCCGGTTTTTATAGAATTTGAGATAAATAAAAACAGTAGCTTGGCTATAAAAAAGGCTGTTTTTGTAGTGCTCCCCAATAATTTTTCTAAATGTTTGCGAGTTAAACATATTCTGGATGCAGTGGCTGTTGCCCCAGCTTTTAACGCAAACTACACCCATGCATTTTGAAGTCCTGCCACTAACCACATCTAGGTGTGATCTTCCTGCTTAGAATTGGTTACTGGTGCTTTGAATTATAAGCAATAAAATAAATTAAATTACTCATTGCTGATGCTATCTTAGATTTAACCCTATAATATTAAAATACTTTTATTGCAAAACAGAGATGAAAATTTTACATATAAAATAATCAACAATACTCGAAAGTGGTTTTTATGGAAAATTAAAATGCTTGGGATTACATTGTTTTAGATTGCAGGCTATTTCCAATACTTAGTAGAAATATAATGCAATCTTATGTTTTTCTTTTCATCCTTTTTTACTAGCTGTAAAACAGGATGAAAAAGAATATTTTTTATAGCTTAATTTTAGTTTATTCATTGAATATTGTAATACCTATCTGGTGATTTCAAAGGGCTATGAGCCAGTTGCCTGAGTTTTTCTCACAAAGCTCAACTATTTGGAAACATGTGGTTATACATTGACATAGGCAGATATCAATCTCAACTACTTACAACACGGTAATATATATATATGTTATCCATTGTTTTTAATAATTTACTTTTTACAATGCAACATATTGTATGTGTTAACCTATAATTAAAAAAGTTATTAAAAAAAGACAATTTCAAACTATTGTTGATGTTTGAGATATAAGGATTACTTTAATTTGACTGGTGATTTTTCAAGTAAAACGACGTGTAGTTATTACGAAGGTTTATTTGCAACTAACTCAAATCATTCGATACAGTGGACTGTAAACACGTAAAAGTATATATCCGTATGTACATGGCTCATACCACACAAAACTATAATCTATTTGGACAGTTGATCAATTTTATAAAATAAAGAGATTGAATATAAATATGTATTGTTTTTTCAGTACTTTTGCTGTTGCTATGTGCAACAAATTGTGGGATATGGTTGACTGTGAGAGTACTGCTGCAGAACGTAGAGCTAAACTCGTCCGAGCTTTGCGTACTGTTCATGGTGGAGGTAAGGGTTATTTACTTATTTTACAATTAATATTTATCCAAAATCTCACATTTATCTAAACAGTATGTGTATGTACTGAAATCATAGTTTTTGTAAATTACATTTTAAGTTGAATAAGCTTGAGGGTTTATTGAGAGGGTAAATAAACTTGTAAACATGTTATTATATTTTATCACCTTCAAATTATATTTCCGCGACTAAAAGTAGCTTATGTACTTCTCCAGTACCCCCTGTATCTCTATACCAAAATTCATTACAATTTGGGCAGTGGTTTAGGTGTGAGAAAGACAGACAGACTGTAGGTCTGACAGACAGACCTAAAAGCAGACAGACAGACCTACAAGCAGACAGACAGAGCTACAAGCAGACAGACAGAGCTACTTTCGCATTTATAATATACTAGCAGCGCCCCGCTTTTTCACCCGCGTAAGTCGCGATCCGGTTGGAATATCGGGATAAAAAGTAGCCTATATGTTAATCCAGGTCTCAAGCTATCTACATACCATGTTTCATGGCAATCGGTTCAGTAGTTTTTGCGTGAAAGAGTAACAAACATCCATACATTCTCACAAACTTTCACGTTTATAATATTAGTAGGATACTAGCTTTTGCCTGTGACTTCGTTCACATAGAAATTTTGGTGAAATCTATCCCATGGGATATAAATAATTTTTTCCAGGATAAAAGTGGTAACCAAGTAGGTTAGCACATTATAAGGTTATGTAATACTAGCCAGGTCAGTCTTAAGATGGGTGACCATTCTTAACACATTGAGACCCCTCCGTGCCTCGAATAGCACGTTCAGCCGTCGGTCCCGGTTACCATGCGAACATCTGTGTTAGAGCCCTAAAAAGTACGACAACCTGGTCTAACTACAGAACTTCGATATCGCCTAGTACTTGGGCTGGCCGATGGCAGCCGCTTCACATAAAATATCGTAGTTCTGCCGTTTCGTAGTTGGACTGACAGAAAGCTGACCCATACTTAGTTGTGAAAAGGCTCGGAGGAATTTGAGTGTATTACCTAACTATATGAAGGCTAATTTATCAATAGATTTTTTTTGTTTACTATTTTAAAATATGCTTTTCGTTGTTACAAACATTTATTTTATTAGTATGTGAGACACCTACTGAGTGAAGATGTAACTCTATTTTAAGGTATTATACCTATCTATACATTTATTCCATCAGCGGTTCGAGCGCAAGGTGTGCTAAAGCTACTCCATTCATTGCTAGAACGGTTCCCGTCATCCAACACAGTGCGCGCTGCTATCATCGCCCTTACGCATATTGCGGCTGACACTGTCGTACACGTTCCGGACCAGGTAATGCATAACCTAACATCCATACCATCACATAGATCTTTGACACAAAACAAACTTTAGATCACCGATTTGGATTCAGACTACAACCCTCCACAATATAGCAGGTCTACTGAGTGAAAAAAAGTAAAAAGAGTGTTCATAATCTTTCATCGACATTCAACAAGCCTTCGACTGATTCTGACACATTGGACTAATCTTCAACATGTGAACTATGGTCTCCTGCAGCTATTTGAATCTTTCTTGCTTAGCAAAACTGTAATTCTAAGTGAAGGAAAGTCTCCACTTTCATTTCTAACATCGTAATTCTATCAAATCACAGCAGAGTGCCTCAGGGATCTATGTTGGGCCCTATTGAGTATGTAATAAATATATCAGACTTACTCTTAAAACTTAATGCCACACGATAGTCGCTGGTAAACGCATATTTCGCACCAGGATAAAATGGAATACCTCCGCTTATAGTCAGTGACTGATTGAAGACCACCAAAAAGAAAACCATCTGCAGTAAAGGGAATTGTTAGGAGATAGGGGACTTAAATAACTAGAGAAATAGCTATACCTGATAATCCATTTAAAGTTACATTTCTTTTAAGTGTGTGAGATTTGGTGTCTCCTCCATAGTGCATGAAAATTGCTTACCACGAATCGTTCGGCAATAGCGTACGGTTTCATCGTACAACAATAATATTTTTTTCTTAGGTTGAATTACTGCTAAGCATTGCAATGAACGATGCTCGTTCGTCTGTACGTCGCGCAGCTCTCGTGGGGCTACGCAAGCTGGCCGAACATGCTGCCTTGTGGCCGGCTGAATGCATAGAGAATCTTGTCAGAGCAGCCACCGACAGCCAAGAGATGGAGCACACTATGTTGTGTCTCCAAGTTATGCAAGTAGGACTCGGAATTGAATTATATAAATTTTTTGTTGCTTTTTTTTTATTTCATTTTTTAGAATTCATTGTGATTTAGCTTATATCTTCAATCATAATGTTTTTAAAAAAGAATTTCCTAGAACAAGAGAGTGGTATTAATACTTTTAAAGGATATACGGTATATCACGTTCTGAAAGACAAAAAGTACCTAACAACATTGCGGAAAGACGCTCCACTCCTTGAAAAGGGACCCCCGTTGGGTTGGTCGGGCGTCCCCAAAATATACAAGTCAGTAAAACCGTATATCCTTTATAAATTTATTTCTTGTATTGAAATATGTATGTCTCAAATATTGTTTTAATTGTCTTATTAACAGTAACTATATAGTATTTGTAAAATACTGCTTGTGTTGTTCACGGGTGACAAAGTTTAGATAACAATTGTCAATGACTTCATAACAATGTTATTTTCATTTTGTCCGTCTACACTAGTTCTGTGGGCAGGGTGGGTGTCGGTAGGAAATAAATTAAACACGAAATTAAAGTCAAATGAGCTTTAGTCCCGAGCAATTACGTAATCAAGAAATATCTGTCTAACTATGTAGGTATTTAGGCAAATGCGGAACGCGAGACAGTCTACGACGACTGTTCTGCACCACGAAAGATCAGGCACATCTCCATATATTATGTATGATGGTATGATGTATAACCAACAGAAGCTAGTGTCGTGCCCGGCGGTATGCGCGGCGGCCGCCTCCCCCACCGGCGCGTGCGCAGCGCTGCGGCGCTACTGCAGCGACATCGCGCTCAGCGCCGACCTCGGCCGCGCCGCTACAGCCGCGGACGTCCTTACCATGCTGCTCGTCCACTGGTAACGTAATACATACACTCACGTCTGTACATACGCTCACGACGGGGTAAGCAGAGGAGTATTGAACACTATAATTTTGGCAACTTAAACTTAGTAAAAATGTCATCAACCGTGCACTTTTGGAATTAATTAATCCTTTGGACGCCAGAGCTTTAACGCATGGCGTGTCCCCTACGCCAAGCCATAAATTCACCTTAAATACCAAGAACACACCATCCATCCATCTATCTATCTGTCTATCTATCTATATCCATCCATCCATCCAGCCATCCATCCGTCCATCCGTCCATCCATCCATCCGTCCATCCTCAGAAACTTTTCAGAATATTAGTAAGATTAGTTAGAATTATATTTTGTTCCCCTTCGTCATTTGTCAAATAATAATTTCATTTATTTCTCCCAGTTACGAGGAGTGTCTACCCGTGGACGGTTCTGACTTGATGCTAGCGTTGGAAACTCTGGTCATCGCCACTGGTGCAGACGACAATCCAAATAATATGAAACCTCTGAGGATTGCTTTACGCTGTTTGGTAAGTTAAAAACATACATAGTATATTTCTTAAAAGGCTTGTTTACGTCCTTCCAATTTTAAAAGCATCTATATCAGATGAAACTTAAATTATTTAGACACTTTTTTGTTAGTATCGTATTCCTGTGGAAGACAATCTTCGGAAGAAATTTGATGTCTACTATACTGTTTAAGAACAACGAACTCCACTAGTACCCGTTAACGAACACGAAGAGCACCATATTGGAGAAAGAGAATAGCCGATCCCACAACCGAAAGAATAAGTTACACCACACAAGACTCTAACGATGGTTTTACAACGAAGTGGCATTATCCCGTTGAGTGGTTTATCACATTTTGGATTAAAAAGAACCTTTTCATTTATCCAAATTTTAGAATAGATCAGTAATAGCTGCTCTCCTCTCCATGTTATTTATTACTCTATATTAATTCAATTAATTAAAATATTTTTAAACTAAGGTAATTTAAAAATATTTAAATTACCTGGCCAGGTCCACTCCGCACTTAAGGTATGTACAATGGGTAATTGTCATGGTAGGTGCAACTCAGCAAGGCTTCGTCCCCCACATATGCATCTCGCACGGCCGAGGTAGTGAGCACGCAGCTCCAACTATGCCGCCATGCTTCGGCGCAGCGCCCCGCAGCGCTTCTCGAAGCGCTGGCGGCACTGGGTGGAGCCCCACATTCCGCGCAACACCTCGCGCCCGCCATGGGAGCGCTACACCACGCCATGGACCTTTACCTGCAAACACATAAGTAAGCATCATTTAATTACCCAGGAATCAGTTTGGTGGTGCCCAGATAAAATTTAAGAAAACTGGAGAAAATATTGGTTAGATGTTTCACGATTAGGCCAAGCAATCTGCAAGTGCATGCTACAATTAAATTAAGTAGGCAAGGTAAACTAAAAAAACAAATATGTAATGGTGCTTAAAGAAATACTGAATTTAAACACGATAAAACATCAGCCTGTTATGAACGGTTTTGGATTAAAATTGGTATTTGTTTTAATTGAAATCAATGCTAGTGTAGACACCACATCGATAAAATATTATTTTGTAGATGTTTATAAACACCACTGATTTCTTGTAGCCACATTTTATGGGCAGAACGAAAATTCATCGTACGTGTGACTGCGATGGCAGATCGGTTAGAGTTGTGGAGCTCTCTAAGATGTAGTTGAGTTCTGTGATTACCGACTAATCTAGTCTACTGGATGTCGTGACTGGTCAGCTCAAAACTGAAATGATTCTTTCATATAAAGACCACCCCGGACGCCTACATGGCACGTGCACAGTTTGAATTTATGTAGACTTGGATCTATGAGTTCGACGAAATCGACGTGTATAAGTGTCTGAAAAGATCTATTTGCAAAAATAAATTCATTTATCCATTGCAACAGTGGGGTGCTTACCTATCCTTACAGAAACACAGACAATCCAAATGATGATGGCACAGCACTCGTGCTTCTTTGCACGGTGCTATTTCAAGAGCGAGCTGGTAAAGCTCTGACACATAAGCTGAACCCAGCATGGCAAGACAAGATACTCAAAACTATTGCGTCTTCCGACGGATGGGTGCGATACAGGGTCGGCAGAGCGGCACTACGGTGAGTACTCTCAATATGACGTTTTCTATAGCCTTAATTATAACATTTCACAGATAATTTTCACATTCTAAAGCGCGTAAATACACACATGGACATATTTAGAGGAACGACAAAAAATAGGTAGATTACCATAAAAAACCTTTGTAAATGTTTATTATGATTACCAAAAAAAGCTTTGATAATGTTTATTATGATTACCAAAAAAAGCTTTGTAAATGTTTATTATGATTACCAAAAAAAGCTTTGTTAATGTTTATTATGGTTACCAAAACAAGCTTTGTTAATGTTTATTATGATTACCAAAAAAAGCTTTGTTAATGTTTATTATGATTACCAAAAAAAGCTTTGTTAATGTTTATTATGATTATCAAAAAAAGCTTTGTTAATGTTTATTATGCTTTTATTAAAATAGGCTTTAAGACGATTTAAGTCTTCTTATGCTTTCAGTGTGTTTTGTGTTACGATATCTTAATACGCCACTTACAATTAATCTGTCGTCCCTAGCTGTAGTTACGCTTTTCTACCTTGCCTTGCGTTTCGTATAAAACGCGAAGACTTGGCAACATTTGAGCCACTTGATTGTAAGTGTAACCGTGTTAAATATAGTTACAGCTTTAGACACTTGAGCTACACAGGGATCCGGCATTATCACTTCAACCTTTTAAATGGTCTGTAAGTAACACCACGACAATGATTTTTTGTGAAAAAAATAAAAATAAACTGGAAATTGTCAAATACAACAAATATCTGTTAATTTTCTTACAAAACACAATTATTAAATTATCACGTTTGCGAAAGAAAAAGAAATGAAACTCGTCCATAAAAAATGGTTAAAATCTTCTTTTTTCAAGTTACATAATGCTGATATAGGTGGCCAGTGCGCAAGAAGAACATGATTAACAAAATCGAACCTTTTTGTCCATGTGTCCATGTTGATATTAAAATATAATATTTCTATCCCGAACTGGTTAAAGTTGTTTTGATATAAAATCCTATGAAGGTGTTTTGTTCAATATTTTGTATATGTCTAAATTTGCTATCTATAATAACGCGCTGTCTCACCAATTCAGACATGTATGTTTAATTTTCGTAGTCATAATATACATAATACTGAAGGCTCCAAATGGGCGCCTTGTGGTACTCCAAGTGGTATAATGTATTTCATATGATTGAAAGCCATGTAATAGGGAATATGCATGTTGTTTAAATTTACTTGATTAATTTTCCCTTGAATCTTTATTGTTCAGATATTATGCCTAAACAATTATTTTCTTATTTAGTTCGTGTTTAATTGCAAAAAATATTAATTAAAATATGCAAAGTAAGGGCGCGAAATTCAATTTTGCAAAACGCTTCACCATTGGTCTAAACAAAACATGACGTGACATTCCACGTTCTGTCATTTATCGGCGCCTATATTCGTAGTGTTACGGAGAAAGATAGGTGTTCCTGTGGTTTTTGCTCTTAGCTAGTGCAATTAAAGCATTCTAGTGATATTAGAAATCATCTAGGACAATGACTGAATGTAGTTTTGTCAAAGCACAATCGGACATTCTACCAAAAATAGGTGCATTCATGATGACTATGTACCTTGCATCAAATCCAGATTTTACGTCTAAGGAGTGAAAGCCGCAAGGTAATTATTATAATACTTGTTATATTATAATCTAAAGGATAGGTAAGAAGAAAGAAAGAAATTTTCTTTCTTTCTTTTTTCTTCTAATATGCTTACCTTGAAGTGATCTTCACAACAATATAAACACGATATTAAAGATACTTCATCTTTTCTCATTAATGTACACCATTTTCGTATTTTACATTATTATTTTGTACAGGAAAAAAATACTGTATTGGGTGTACTTCTTATAGTGTTTTTACACTTAGGGACAAGGCAATACCTATAAAATGGTTTTTTAGCTTTATCCATCGTCTATTAATTACAATAAATAGTAATTACAACTGGAAATCGGTATAAAATTACTGTAACACTTCAAGTAAGTTTATGAAACAAACACTGAGCGTGGAACGTGACGTCATCCAAAGCCCGCGAAATATGGCGGCGTTCAAACAGATCAAATTTTATCGATGTTTTCAATGTTATTTTAAAAATTAATTTGAACATTGCCAAGGTTGTTTATATTTTTTATTATGGTAGAATGATGGAACAAGTCAATATAATAAAAAAAAAAATACATGCATATTCCCTATTGAACTATTGTGACCTAGTTTTAAAATTAAAGTTACATTAATGTCGTATTACTTCATGGGCTCGCATGACCTCTAGCTTGTAAATGTAGTTGTAACTAATAGAATATACTGGATTAGGAAATCAAAAGCTTGGCAAATCGCATAACCTTAATATTGTGAGCATCTTTCCTGTTATTATTATTGAATGTAAATTGGCGGTTTTGTAAGTAAACATTTTATTTCTAGTTATGGTCACCATAGTTTGGCGGCATCTATTCTAAAACGTTTGTCTGAAGAGGCACCTAGCGAAGCTGCTCAAAGGTGGCTGACGGCGTTATACCGCGCGGCTGTCGCTGACGCTAAACTTCTAGAAGAAGGTAATTTATTTAAAAGTAGGAGATATTTAATTCGACTATACAATATATATAAACTACTACACAAGCTATATGTATATTCAAATTATTATTTCAAATATATATATATATATATTTGAATATACATATAGCTTGTGTAGTAGTTTTTATTGTATAAAGTATTGCTGTCTATGTTTTTAACTTAATAATAATGAAAGTTAACGAACATGAATAGGTAACATGGACCTGTGTTATAAAACTTATAAATTATATTACTTTACTAAATTATATTATATTATTCGATTATATTACTCGAATTGATATCGATTTTCTTTTTCACAAATGTAATGGTCTACGTGTTTGTTTCGTCGTCTTGTCTTATATGTGACAATGGCGTTCAAAAGTTTTTGTTGGTTGTTCATCAAAGATGTACTGAGTAATTTAAATCGCATTCTAAAATATATAATTAAATATGAGAGGACACGTGTACAGGTATAACAGGCTTGGAGGAAGCTAGCGCGGGATGGGAAGTGTGCTCGGGCTGGGGCGGCGCGGGCGGGGCGGGCGGCGGGGGCGTGGGCGGGTGCGCGGCGGGGTGCGGGGGGTGCGGCGCGTGCTCGTCGCTGGCGCCGGCGTGGATGCGCGCGCGCGCGCACGCGCTGGCCGCCCTGGCGCGCACGCTGCACGCCGCGCGCGCGCTCTGCACGCAGCCCCCGCCCGCCATTGCACATACTTACGCACAGGTACTGTTCTATCGATGGTCTGGCTGGTAACTACTCTTTCTGCATCCGTATCTATTAATAAATATACAACTTCCCAATATCATCCGTCGAGTCGCGGCCCGCCAGGCATCATCGCCTTGCCTGGTTCAAGATCTTTCCTTTGTGTTAGAGAGACATAACATCTGTTCTTTCATATGTATACGTTGCAAATAATTGGAAAGGAATAATATAGTGTGACTTCATTTCTTTTTACAAAGAATATTTAAGATATTTAAAAAAAAAATGAAGTGTTGATTATTTGGAATTTACACCTTATTCGATTAAGGAGTAAATAAAAAAATCAACACTTCATTTTTTTTTTTAATAATGTCTTATATATTGGTTTTTATAATTTTTATGACAAATGAAATCAAAAAAAGCGTTACGTTTTCTGTCATTTTGAAATTATGTACGTGTATAAAAACGTATGTGTGTGTGTAAATGTAATCGTATTGTATGGTAAACTTCAGTCTTGCGTCGAATAAAAGATAGGGAGGTAGAAGGCGTAGAAAGAGAGAGGGAGATGTAAGTATAAAATTGAATAGAAACATACATTGCACCGACTTCAAATAACACGGGCAGAAGGAAAGGCAGACAATGCTCGATGTTTAGCCGTGTGTGTGTGCGCAGAGCACTCGCGACGGCGCGCTGAAGGCGGGCGCCTTCGCCACGGCGCTGCGCCGCGCCGCGCGCGCCGGCGCCGCCGCGGCGCAGCGCTACGGTGCCATCGCGCGCACCGCCTTCCACGCGGACGACTCCACGCTGCGACATCTGCACATGTATCCTTTGTACTGGGGACACATACTCGCCGATTACGGGGCGTACGACGTTTGCGCAAACTACTTTTGTGTGCGACGATTGTGAAAACTGATTAAAAGTGTGAGGCTATTTAATATTCCCAACGTAAGTCGTTGTATTTAATGCCTAAAATAGCCAATAGGTATTCAAAATAATTTTCCTGTAGGTAATTTAATATCTAAACCCGATTGAATTTCTATAATTTAACTTATTTATGAGCGCATTTTAGCAATTTTTCCATGTATGTTTTTGCTTTTCCACGACTTCGTAATATTTTATAAAACTGTATTTTAAAATAATTATATGTGTACGAAGTGTTAAAAATAATAAAAGTTTTTAGACACAACAAAAACCATACAAAAAAAATTAACTTAGTCATAAAAAATTTGCTAATCATAAAGAACAACAGACAAATTTCCTTAGCAAAACACAGCTCTCAATATACCTACGCCCAGCTTGCCCAATTCTTAGATCGCATCACCTCAAGCCAACAGGAACGTCCCCCAGAGCTGGACAACATGGACTTGAAACCAACTTCGCTCGAGGAGATGATTGCACTGTCACCCAGCACCGCGCTTGCGGACATCTCAACAAAACTGTTTGACAATCCCACCACTGGACCTGGCATCACACATAGGGTAAATAGATACTGATAAATGACTCCTAATGGTAGCATTAATATAAAACAAACCCCCTTTTGTAAATATATCCTAAGTCATTCATAGCGCAATATGGTAAATTCCAACAGATTGACATTACTGAGTTGACCAAGTTACGTGCTGAAATAGTTTTATTACACAAATTTTCTGTACGTCCCGTAGATATTCGAGCTTAAATGATTTTTGTGAGTACATTCGAGAGGCACTTATTGTATTTTCGTATATTACCATAGCCTTTAATTGCATTAAACATACTAAACTCTTGTGAATAATACAGTATATGTTATCAGATAAGGATGCTGGATAAATTCACACATTTCTTTTCCCTTTGCGATGCAAAACAACAGGTAGTTACTATAGATTTGGTAATAGTTCCCTTTTGGAGCACCTATTGATGTAGGCGTCCCACAAGGACCTATCCTTGATCCCTTTACTTTTAAATATTATATGTCAGTCAACGGTATATACCCCACCTGCCTCGTCCCCATCGTGTCTCTCCTCTTTGAATGGAAATATTGCGCTAGTAAAACTAGCCCGTAGTCTTCTTCAGAATGGACATACTTCTACCCTGAAATAATTATATTCTTTATACACTTTGATACTATGCATACAGCATGCGGAGGCGGTGATAGCCGCAGTACGCGCGCTGTGCGTGGGCGCGGTGTGGCCGCGGGGCGCGTGCGCGGGGCGCGGCGGGGGCGCGCTGTGCCGCGTGTCGCTGAGCCCGGCGTGGCCGCCCGCGCCACCCGACCACGCCGCCACGCTGCCGCTCAGCCACCGCCTCGCGCTCAAGCTGGAGGGGGTCGTGCTGCCGCCCGTGCCGCTCAGGTACTGTGTCAGTATGTACGCGCTCGCCGGACCCGGCGTGGCCGCCCGCGCCGCCCGACCACGCCGCCACGCTGCCGCTCAGCCACCGCCTCGCGCTCAAGCTGGAGGGGGTCGTGCTGCCGCCCGTGCCGCTCAGGTACTGTGTCAGTATGTACGCGCTCGCCGGGCCCGGCGTGGCCGCCCGACCACGCCGCCACGCTGCCGCTCAGCCACCGCCTCGCGCTCAAGCTGGAGGGGGTCGTGCTGCCGCCCGTGCCGCTCAGGTACTGTGTCAGTATGTACGCGCTCGCCGGGCCCGGCGTGGCCGCCCGACCACGCCGCCACGCTGCCGCTCAGCCACCGCCTCGCGCTCAAGCTGGAGGGGGTCGTGCTGCCGCCCGTGCCGCTCAGGTACTGTGTCAGTATGTACGCGCTCGCCGGGCCCGGCGTAGCCGACCACGCCGCCACGCTGCCGCTCAGCCACCGCCTCGCGCTCAAGCTGGAGGGGGTCGTGCTGCCGCCCGTGCCGCTCAGGTACTGTGTCAGTATGTACGCGCTCGCCGGGCCCGGCGTGGTCGGGCGGCCACGCCGCCACGCTGCCGCTCAGCCACCGCCTCGCGCTCAAGCTGGAGGGGGTCGTGCTGCCGCCCGTGCCGCTCAGGTACTGTGTCAGTATGTACGCGCTCGCCGGGCCCGGCGTGGCCGCCCGACCACGCCGCCACGCTGCCGCTCAGCCACCGCCTCGCGCTCAAGCTGGAGGGGGTCGTGCTGCCGCCCGTGCCGCTCAGGTACTGTGTCAGTATGTACGCGCTCGCCAGGCCCGGTGTGGCCGCCCGGAACCCACATAATAGTCATTCGAGCATACTCGCTCCTTTGATTTCTATCTCAAGTATATTTACTTGTTGTTGTTGAAACATGTAAACGTATTGGTCCCTCGTTTGAGGGACAGGAACATTAAAAAAAAAACAAAACGCTTAAACATTTTATCATCTCTGTGTTCTATAGCAAGCGTCAGCGCCAACGTCAAGTGAAAGGTGTCCAAATCACGGTCACTGCCACACCACATCCTCGCACGAATGAGAAGGTAAATGCTTATACGACATCGTATATTCAACATTTACTTAATGAACTAAATCTGATGTCGCATGTCATTTAATGTTAAATTTAATATAATTCTAGTATATAGACACAAGACATTGAGATACAGTCATCTCCCTCAGCTCTCTAACAGACAACTAGTAAAAAAAAACCCTTCATTTTTAGATCCTAAGAATATTGGCGTTTATCTAAAAGGTTAACGTACAAGTTATTACTCTACAGCAATCTTTTTCCACCAGAACAATAGCATCGATATTATTTCTTGTAGTAGGACACACTTTAAACTTGAAGATCAATTAAAAGAAAACCTGCCAGTAATGGCAATAATTCTATAGTTCCATACACCTTGAATAAGAACATAAAACATATATAGCCCAGAAAAGTAGACCCACAAATATAATATTTAGATAAATCCCATCTTTAAAATAATGTCATTCTGGCATGGGCAGTTGCCCCCCTCACCTGGATATTGTATGCTTACATAGTATTAAGTTCAAACTTTTGAGGGAGTTTGTTTTTATCTACTCCCCCCTCCCCCCTTCCCTCCCTGGAAAGACAAAAAGAAAGTTGTCCATGAATGTGGCTCCTGGTGGTAAACGTGTCTTTACTCTTACGTCTTAAAACGGACTGTTTTAAATAGTACTTCTTCGGAAAGTGCATATCTCGTATACAACTTTTCCAAAGTTCAAAATTGGATACACAATGACTAGAGCCGAAGGAGTCGAGCGTAGGGGCGACTGTTCGCCTCTTCATAAATGTTTTCATCTGACAGACAGTGGAGCTGACGAACGTGCCGGCGGTGCTGACGGCCGTGCAGACCGTGGCGCCGGTGCGCGACTACTTCTCGGCGCAGCAGCTCGTGTCGGTGAGCGCGCCCGGCCTCTACACCGTGGCCGTGGAGGCCGCCTTCGTCGACGAGAAGGGCGAGCTGTGGAACACTGGACCCAGGACTAGTATCGTTATTAAGGTGGGTACTATTACTGTTTAATCTATCTTGTGAATATTCCTTCTTTTTTAATCTTTATTTGTCTGCGTCGTTGCTCTTCTGCGGAAATATAATTCATCGCGTTGCCAACAATGACCCGGCAGGAATAAGAGCGAAGAGTTCTTTATCTATCTTATCCTTTAGACCGTAGAAGTGGTCCAAAAGTCATGATATCATATTGTGTATATCATAGGTAACTTTAACATTATAATCCTTCTTAAAACGTTCTATGATTATTATCTGGAGTATTAGACCTCACATTCCTTTTTATCTATTTCAAACTAAAATAGTTGCTCTAAACTTGTTGGAATATTTTGTTGTGATTGTCTACAAAGTGATTACTGAAGAACTATTGCTACAAATTGTTTATAAATCCCACTAATATTATAAATCTGAAGGTTTGGATAGATGGATGTTTGTTACTCTTTCACGCCAAAACTACTGAACCGATTGCGATGAAACTATGGTATGTAGACAGCTGGAGAACTGGTTTAACATATAGGCTACTTTTTATCCCGATATTCCCACGGGATCGGGACTTACGCAGGTGAAACCGCGGGGCGCTGCTAGTGTTTTATATTCGCTAAAATAACGTACAATATTAAAGGCAAATGGTTTAACAAAATGATTGTTCCAGGCTCACGAAGACCCCTCTACAAAGGGCAATACACAGGCCTCACGTAGCAGATTTTGATAATCTCATGTTATGCAAAAATCGGATCGGAAAAATAATATTAAGACCGTAGTTGTTCCTTAGAACTAATTAAAAATTTGTTTATACATGTCATAGTTTAGGAAGAGAATTATAAGCCTTTTTGCAATGAAAGAAACATATTTCCTGAGGTCGAAAAATAAACGATTCATCACTAGAAATAAAGACTTAACTGTTAATCATTAGGTCATGTATGCATACACCTAATATGGTAAGAGAACACAATAAAATTTATAGAGGATTATGAGGATGTTTTATTTTTACTCCAAACGTCATTGTTAGTTAAAAGCTTGATGAGGTAAATGATTTAACACGTGTTTCTGTAAAAAAACCTTCACGGGTCATACCTCAACGGTAAAAATAATAATATGATTAACCTGTCTCCTTAAGGCCTTGTATAGATGGATTGATTTCATGTAAACCAGTGAATTTGATGTTCACAATGCGTCGCAATGCTGTGTTACATACATTTTTGGATAATATCGATCTCAAGACGAATTCCGCGTTTGGTGGTCCTTCGAGCAATTAGGTTAATATAATTTTTCCAATTTTGAAATTTGGTCGAAATTCGCCCATTATCGTTACTGAAAGTTCATATACTTCGTGTAAGTTTCGGCGTCGCGAAGAACTTACAAAAATGTATTCCTGTGAATACTTATCACAATGCAAAATTCAATTCATCATAACAACGCGAGATTAAGGATTTGCAGTGATTAGTTTGATTTTGCGCTAAGCAATATAAATTTTTTGCCTCGCACAACCAATCTATGGAACAAATTGTCGCCTGCGGTATTTCCGGACCGATACGACCTTCAAACCTTCAAGAAAAGAGCGTACTCCTATCTCAAAGGCCGGCAACGCACTTGTGACTCTTGAGTTGCAGGTGTCCATGGGCGACGGTAGTCACTTACCATCAGGTGACCCGTCTACTCGTTTGCCCCCTATAATATAAAAAAAAAAAAACGTGGGTATAATTTTTGTGCGGTACGGTGAATGACCTTAAACATTCGACGCCGTCGAAATAGCTGATTGAATAAATGTTTTAAATTGATGACACTGCAGTTTTTGGGGTGTTTATTGTTTTTTTTTCGGTAAAATGTTCTGTTTACTCATGTGATACTTTAAACAAAAAAAAGATGAATTTTCTGGCAGATAGTTCGAATGATTTTCGACTCGGAATGATGATCTGAATGAGTTGTCATTTAGAAAATTGTCTTTATAGATAAATTAATTAAACGATTCCGACATTTTATTTTTTGGGAACAAATAAAATGTTTTAAAGTGTCTGTACATGTGTATTTACGTTACAATTTTATTAGTTTATGTAAAAAAAAAAAAGTACATGTAAGCCGGCGACTTGTAAGTGTAAAGAAACAAAAAACATCGGATGACTAAATAAATACATTAACGCTACAATATTGAGAATACAATACTCGAGATAAAAATATAAGTAGGTCACACCGATAAACAGTGGGTTTGTCGGATTATGTTTTACTTACATTGCAATCTAGAAACACCCTAGCCATGGTTGAACATTTCGATAGGCTGACGTCTTTCTATGATAAATTGTTGTAATAGCTGGATACTATGAGGTTCCTGGTTGGAACCCCACCCAGTGTACTATCAACGTTAACATCACGTGTTAGCAAATGCAGTACTTAGGTAGCTACCTAGCCTCCTAGTAGTACTCCTAGTGAAACCTAGTGAAACTCGAAAAAAACACTTAGTTTAAGTAGTTAAAAGATAGTATTTTCTTTTGGTTTAAAAAAAAATATGCTTATCTGTTTATCTTGACATGTGAGTATTAGGTACCAGACTCCTGTACCTACATATTTCTTTAATAAATTGACAGCACCTATCTTAAGATCTGGCAAATCCCGAACAAACCGAGTACGATACTCGTAACTAAATAATTCAATCGATCGGCAACGATTTTGATTCAAAGGTAGATAAAAAAAAAAATTTTTCTTTTTCTTAACCCTATTTGCTAGAGTAGTTACCTAAAGTTGGATATTTTACCATCAAATTGAGTCTATAAAGAGGTAACCGCCTATCACGAAATCCAATTAACGTTTTTTTATCGTTTGCAATCTATCAAGTAAGTCGCATTAACTAATTTGGTAGGTAGCTCGAATTCATTACTTTGACGCGAACATACACACACATACATACTTCACAATTTCATCGACATTAATTGCCTATCTTCGCCCATAAAGACGTAAACAAAGAAATGACCAACAAATACAGATCGATAAGAGCTATCTACCAAACGCGATAATGTTTTTCATACTTATTGCTCAGTACCTGCCTTTAACCCAAGAAAAATGCTCGCTTTTCTAGTAATTTTCACTTTTATTAAACTTGTAAATCCTCTCTCGATTTGTGATACTAAATATTGTGTGTGCCACTACAAAAACGTGCAGAATGAAGACTATGTTGGTGATAACGTTCAGTGCGTATACAGTGACTCGGATATATTGGAAAGAAATTATACATTGCCCGATATAATACATTCGCTTGATTTGTCATCGAATCACATATCAAAGGTACACTCATCCCCTTTGTTGCAATCAACAACAATGGTGGAATTGTTCCTTAGCAATAACGAAATTAGAGATATTAGTACCACGTGTTTTGTGTTACCAAATTTAAAAAGACTCGATTTAAGTCACAATTTACTGACATTCATAGACCGTGAAACGTTTAGAGGAGTCAAAAACTTGGAATATTTGAATTTAGCGGATAACAAATTCACTACATTTTCAAATCTAATGTTTCATCATTTGAGCAGCTTGAATGAAATAATTTTGGATAATAATAACATAGGCCCGAGTTTGCAGCGTGTGAATCTATTCGACAGAAGCGGTTATGGACTGACGCGCAAAATACAAAGAATCGCCATCAGTCGTATCAACTTTGGAAATGTACCACCAAACTTCTTCACTGATGCGTATGATTTAAGAAAACTTACCATAACAAACAATAAAATTACAGACTTGTTCGAAATACCATGCGAACTTCAATATTTAGATCTGTCTGATAATCCTCTTTCTGAAATATCTAATGAAGATTTTGCCAATTTACCAGGTCTGAGAGTCTTAAAACTGAATAATTTGTTAATTAGTGAAGTCCCTGAATACGCTTTCGAACATTTACACAGTTTAACAACACTAGAACTGGCAAGAAATAAAAATCTCACTCAGTTTAGTAGTCTGGCTTTCGGTGAAGATGTTCTGGGCGACGCCGTGGACTTCACTTTAGAGAAAATGTCGTTAAAAGGGTCAAGACTGACAAAACTTGCCCCGGAATTACTCGAGCCTTTTGGACACTTAATAGAATTAGATCTGCAAGGAAACCCTTGGCACTGCGACTGTAATATGAAATGGGTGAAGGACTTACAAATACCTCAACATTATACTGATCATTTTAGGTAAGTTTTTACTTATATTAAAGTAGGTAACCACTGTCAAACAATAACAATTTACTTATGACTACTGAGGCATAGCATAGAGCAACCGATAAAAGAAACTGGAGCGATCAGACTGTTGAATTTTAAATGACATGAGATGGCCTTGACTTGTGGTCTTACGGCGAAATGGTCTTTAGAACTATTGAGTTTTCTTGGTTCTTAGTATATTGTAGTTAGGTGTTCCCATATGTTTTGCAGACTTTCTCAGACACTAACAAGTAAAACAGAACCTACAGGAAATATTGTATTCATTTATTCTATTCTGTTGTATAAAACAAAGCCTTTTGTTTCTGTCATTGTCATTACAATGTTGTTTATTTGATACAAGGTCTCTGATTTCATTGATCTAAATAACAGTTTTAGCGCTGATAATATTGTGTGCATTAACTCCTTGTCATGGGTTATGTTGATCACCGTTATCAAATGTAAATAGCTTAGTTTCAGTACACTGTAGTGGTAAATATTTGCATAGATAAAATACTTAATTTGTGAATAACTCGTACAAGGAAAGTAGGTTAAACATATAGCTACTTCTAATACCTATATACCTCCTATATACCTACTTCTAAATTGTTTTTTAGTAATCGAACCTGTCAATGTATAGTTAGGTATAGACGTTACGAACATGAGGCTTCTCATGCCGCGGTGATAAAATCCTGTATAGGTTGTCCCAATGTCTTTGTAAGAGAATTAGAGAACATACATTTAAGCATAATCGACACACATTAAAGCATTACCTTCTTTATACAACGTCGAATTAGTGGTCTAAGGCGTTCCCTCCATACCGTAGGCCTTACAGTTACAGTTTTTTTTCAATCTTGGATTAACTGTTCCACTCATAAGAAAGATGAGCGCGACCGATATAACAGGACCTAAACGTAAAAGTATTTAAACAATTACTAATTAAAAAAATCGACGACATTTTTTTTTATTTGAAAGTGGCGCCATGCATCCATGCCAAATGGTTTTTTTTTTTTCAAAATAAATATAGCCACTCCGGTCACTCGGGATGATGCAATGATTCTAACGATACATCCAAATCTGTTCAGGCATTTAGAAGTTATGGTAAGTGAAGAAACTCACATAGGTACATTCTTGAATCCTGGAAACATTAGGTACACTCCTTGGGACAGTCGTGTAATAAGATGAATTATCACGATTAAGGCTATGATATTGATTATTAACTATAAGTCCAGGTAATTATGATTTATTAGGATAAATTTATATACACTAGCCTGTATAAATCCAGCAAAATTAAGACATTTCACCAGCTATAGGTAATTTTATCTCACGTAACAGGCAGCGAGTCTATTGCCGTCTAAGAACACGATCAGACTCTGCTACCACTGAGAACTTCATACTTATTTCTTCCCGAAATAATGTTTTAACATCCCTGTCGAAAAATAGTGATAGCTAAGCGGTGTAGCTGTTTGTTTAAGGCCACGTTAGACCGAAGTAGGACCTCGATCGCTCACCTGGCTTAAATTTAATAAATTTATCATAGTAACTTAAACTTTGAATTGATTGGAAAGAACGTTCCCAAAGATTTGTTAGTCTACCAACCCTTACTAGACCAGGTAGATAAACATTGCCCACTTCCTATTGAATCAAAGCTCGTGACCAGCAGAAGCATGGCAGCAGTAGCACATTTCAAAAAACAACGTCATAATATGTATAATTATGTATTTTTTTTAACGTCGGATGAGAATAATACGACTGATATTAATAATATTATCCAACTGCATCTGTGTATTGCCACTAATAATATTATAAATATTGTTAATTTACAGATGCGGTACTCCATCTCCACTGTTCAACGCAAAAATCTTCGACTTGAAAAGTAAATTCTTTACCTGTGAAGGCGAAAAACGTCACATTGGATTCGCAATAGCTCTGTTTACAGTGTGCGTGATTCTCGCCACAATTGCAGTATGGATATTCCTGTGCCTGCCTAAGCGTCAATGCAACCCTGCTATTTTCAGGGATATCTACGGGTCATCAGCTGCGTACAGCGTTTTACCTATGGGTCCTAGCGTGGGTAACAATTAAGGATACAATAACGACTTGTTATAAAATCTTGTGTCATATGAGTACGCTTATTTGGAATTACAGGACTAATATCTATGTGCTTTCTTCGGTATCAGCGATCAGGGGCTGTAGTTGATAAGTGATTGGATACTTATTCCGTCTTAGCAATAAGACAAGTCTTGTTGCTGAGACGCTATTGCGATGCAAAGAAGAGTACGTTGTGCGTTTATCTAAATAGGGGCGTTGTTGTACATGCGCTTCGGTGAGCGTTCTGAAAAAAAAAACAGAGTTGTGCATTGCTATACATGCTGATTAAGATCGACTGGGTAGATAATAAATTAATGCGACGTTGGAACATATTTATTTATTTAAAACTTTATGCACATAGAGTACAGAGGCGGACTTAATGCCATAGGCATTCTCTACCAGTCGACCTTCGACTAACATATATTTACATTCTAAAGTTTTTATCTGTCATTAGAATGCAAATAATATTATATGTAAGTAGTTTTTTTAATTATTTGATTGGTCATACTTATCTACCAACTTTTTTAAAATTACGTTTTCTTAGAAGAAATTCTTTGCAAAAACTTTATTGCTTACTTGATTACCTAATTACTTCTTGCCTCACAAGAATTAAAAACAAAGATTGTCCTGCGTAAGACAAGACATATATATATTTAAAAATATTGTTTGTTGTGTTCAATAACTGTGATAGACTTTTATTAATTAAAATTTACATAGTTAGATTCTTTTTATTTTTATTTTGTGTTAAAACTCATTCAGCATATCTAGGATGAAAACATTAATTTCTATGTAGAGTTATTAATTAGTTTCTGTAACCACTTAAGGCATGAATAATGTGAGTTATAATTGAATATGTATGTCCAGCTTTTGACCCAAGAGGGGCACAAATTTCATAAGCCTTATCCTGCGTATGATTTACGGCCCAGAGTGGCTTGTAACTTTAATGAACTTCAGTAGATAAATAAGCACAAAAGAATCGGGGTTCGCCCTCAACTATGAGTTAAACTTTTTTTGACGTGATAACGTTTTATAAATCGATGAACGCCGGCTGCACGCACGAAAAAGCATGACTCATTGTCACGTTCCGCCTGAGCCAAGCGTGCAAGCGATAGATGCACGATCGGCCTAAGCGTTCGGCTGCTGACGCATCTATCTCTCTTCCACTGTTTTCTTATGACGTTATCACGTAAAATTTGCGTCCGTAAACCGTTTTTTTAAGAGAAATAATAAGTACCTATCACTGCATGTCCAATAGCATGTTTTACTTGTTACAATGTTTAATCACTCACTTATCAGTTTTATAACGATAACAAGAATGGCGACTCGTAAAGTCGTGACGAATTATCGTCGTTTCAACCAGACGCTGATAAAAATACAAAGACCTTACCTAAAGTCTATAGAGCCCAAAAATTTTAATACGATTGCTAATTTTAAGTATAATAACTTTAGGTGTATACTGTTTACATTTATTCATATATATATTATATGTAATGTTATAACTGAGATGCATATATTTAAAATAAAAACAGAATAAATTAAGTATTTTTATAAATTGTATTTATTTTACAAAAAAGATGTAAAGAGGCAACAAATAGTTGGTACTTTACATTAAATAGAAATAGATTTTAATTAAAAATGCCTTTACCGGCTAGATGAACTCCCTAAACAACGGTTAATCATGTATATATACGGTAATTAACGCGATCATGTAACAAGTATTACATACCTCTGAATTGACTGACGTTTCGACCAAGTTGCACTGGTCATGGTCACAGTAATCAATCGGCAATCAATTTTCATGACAGGCGCAAACATACAAACAAACAAATTAATTACTACATAAAATGAAGTGAAGGCAGCGGTAACGAGACGCATTTATTTGTATTTTCGAATTTCATTTTTTGTTTATGTTTGACGCCGACTGAATATTATTTCAACAAAAAGTCAGTGGGTGAACAATCATTCGACTCCTATTTATCTACAGTTAGGGTTGAAATTTTTGGTTGAAATTTAAATAGGACCAACTTCGAAGTATACCCTCTATCCAATAAAGAAAGAATTATTGAAATCGGACTACCCTGTAGAAAGTTATGCATACAAAAAAAAATATTAAAAAGAAAGCAAATATACGAGTTGACTTGAGAACCTCCTCCGTTTTTACGTCGGTTAATAAGGGTAAGAGTGAAAACAGGAAAAAAAAAAACAATTACAAAATCCACTTTAAATATTTAAAAAATACAAAAGTGTAGAAATTGTTTCACAACATTACTATTTTGTGCATTAATTACATCGATAGGCATAACTTTGTGCAATATTTGTGATGACACTTCAATAAACAAATTAGTCTTCAAACATTTCCCATGAAATTTGGCTTGTTTCTCATAATTTCCATTCTTTTTTTTGTCACAAAAAGCTCTTTCAAATATTATACTAAAATATTTTTCAAAACGTTGGCATATTAGCTAATATTTTATAAGTTCTTAACAATAACTAGGCACAAGCATTTTACAAAAGGCTGCTATTTGAGCGAGATGATACTATACTTACCACTTCAACATAGTCTTCTTATTTCAAATGGAATGGCAATCTTCTATTTCTTTTTTTATTAGTCCTATTCCCTTAAATTAAAAAAGAAGGCAACATTCTAATTTCAAATACAACTTTTCTATCAAACACAGTCATTAATAGAACTAAAATGGCCCATTTCTTTTGCTTTTATATTATCCAAATTATAAAATCCTCAGAGCCTTTGACTTTTCTAAACTAAGACTGCCATCAGGCCTCCACAACCCAAGTACTAGGCGATATCGAAGTTCTGTAGTTAGATCAGGTTGTCGGACTTTTTAGGGCTCCAACTACCTGTAACGAATGCCACAAATGTTCGTATGGCAACCGAGATCGAGACGACTTGACGTGCTCTCCGAGGCAAGGAGGGGTCTCAATATGTTAAGAATGGTTACCCATCCTAAGACTGACCTGGCTATTATTATTTAACCCTGCAATGTGCTAACCTACTCGGTTACCACTTAGCCACGAAATTTTGAAATTTTGGTATAATGTTAAAAGATGATTATATGTCGGTATTAGTTTATTTATTGAACTGAACTTTTGAGGTCGAACTTTCATTTATTGTGCAGCAGATTATTGCAGTTTCTTGTAATAACGCCATTTAAGTTAGAAATGAAAACGAAATCTATTGAGTTAATTTCGTTGCGAACATTTACTGCGTCATCTTCCGAATGGATTTACTTTTAAGGCAATTAAAGATTTTCAAATACATTTCTTGACGTTTCTTGAAACACAGACGTTGGGGCGTTCCCAACAAGTAAGTTGGGAAAAGGACAGAAAGAAGAATATGAAACATAGCACATATATCTTCATTAGTGGTAGTGTTGGAAGTTGGAACTTGCCTTTCAAACTAAGATTTTTAACAAACTTAATTCTTTTTTTAAATATCTTACATTTTGCTAGTTGCCATATTAAAAAAAATTAAATTCATCTCCTCGGTTATATATAAAAGCGTCACATTTGCGTATATAATTCCAAACGAATGTCAACTTTATGATATGTTACAATTAGCTATAAATTTTTAAGCGCTCTTTGGTCAGACAGCAACACTCGTACGAACACACACATGACATAATTTGTTCTAAGCACAACCTCAATAATTTGCATTATGTAAAAGGTTCGAAAACTTCATTGAAAACCAGTCTTACAACTGTTTGATTTACGTATATATTTTAAAATGTATTTTCACTGTTTATATAAAACTATAAAATAACTTTCCCATCTAGAGATCCACTCGCCTGCTGAACAACCTTGTGGCCACATCCACATAATAGCTAAGATATGCTTCAGAGCCATCTTGCGAGGACTGCCCGAACTACTAGTAACTACCGATTCTGCATCTCGCAATCAAAGTTCTCGCTTTATTTAGTTTAGTCAATTAGCAATCGAGTGGACCAAACATAGATAGCCTAGATTTAGACCATTGTCATACATCGATATTATCATTAAAAATAGCATTTTAAAATATATCACACAATAATGAACATGAACAGCTTTTCATATTTTATACAATAAATATAGAGTATCCTATGATATGGTATAATTATAACTAGGAATATACAATACAAAACCGAGATTCATTCCACAGTGGAACAAGGCATATGTTCATGAAGCGTAGTGCGAGTACAATCGATACGCAAGAATACGCAATACACGGGTACGCCATTACTAGTTGTAAAATATATGTGTAAATATTTATTCTAACTTACAGCTACCGCTAAATTGTGCTTAAAATATTTTAACTTATATGACACAATGTACAAATTATTCCTAATCTAGTTATAAAACATTAAATGCAGTCTAGTCTTTTCTAATTAAAAATGGCGACAACATGTCTTGGTACTTAAATTAATTGAGATTCACGTAATTTCAATAGATGATCGATATGATAAAATCGAAGAATTAAAATGGTTATTTATAGTCAGATCAAGATGCATATGAAAAATAGAAAGAACATTTACTCAAGTAAAACTGCCTTTTACATTTACAAGAAACGAGAGTTTCTTTAATTAGATTTGAATTCATAACATTTTATCACTGGACCTATATTTCACATTTAAAACTATAATATATAGTAGCCAGGATGAATATTTAGAGTCCTATACAACTATGAATTTTTATCCTGGCAACATTTAGTTTTTTTAGAAGGCATGGATCAGATGCTTAAGCAAGCCTATGTTTCATTATGTTTACTCTAAGGAAATGACAAAATAATTTTGCCCTTTCTTATGTCTGTATGCCGTTTGCCATTAAATATTAACAAATAATATTAAAAAATAGAAACTCTAGTGCCACACATCAGAGCAAATTGCTTTGTTATTTTACTGTATTTACTATTTAAACATATTTTACTCACATAACTATAGCTGCCTTATTTAGAATTCCAAATGAGTCAATATATATTACATATCTATAAAAAGGACACATTGTCAGTGTTTTTTTGTTTCATAAAATTTGATTTGTTTAAAAAATAGGTAATAATTGATTTTATTGTAAGTAATTACCTAGTAATATCCTAGTAATATTATAAACGTGAAAGTTTGTGAGGATGTATGGATGTTTGTTACTCTTTCAAGCAAAAACTACTGAACCGATTGCGACGAAACTTGGTATGTCGATAGCTGGAGACCTAGATCAACACATAGGCTACTTTTTATCCCGATATTCGAACGCATCGGGACCTACGCGGGTGAATCCGCGGGGCACAGCTAGTGTGCAATAAAGTTAAAAAATACTTGAAAACGGCTACATAAAGCTATAGGGATCCAGTATATATTTTGACCTGTCATGCTACAAAAGTCTAATGCAATGACAGTTCAAGTTATACTGATCATTTAAAACGGTTCAAATTCGTCCGTCGGGCGATCTCTACTTCTGATAAATCCCTAAAACGCATAGTAATATACCATTATCTATTACGTATTTATGTATTCATAACAGTAACGTATGTGATCTGTATGAGGTGAAATGCATCCTTTACTCAAATGAATCACACTTATCTTTTTTTTTTTTACCTCATTTACACCGTCAATTGAAAATAAGACAGAGCTTCAAGACAAAGCTACACCATCTGTCCGATGCCTAACCTAAAAATACTCCGTATGTCATACAAGCCTAAAGTCCTCCCTACTACAATACTCCTCCTGTCAAACTGACGTTTCAGAATTTAACCTCAAAATGAACCTGTTACTCTTAGGGTCAACTACCTCTTCCGTCAAACTGAATTTCGGCAGCTGTTTTATCGTACACACGAGAGATATGTCACCTTGTCTTAGTTGGAACTCGATGTTGTCGGTTAGCGGTCTGGCGAGGAGTTCATCGGAGATTAACGACCATCTCTGGATAGGTCTGGACTCCTGGTCGGCGGCTAGGACGGGGCCTTCCACGAGGAAGGGCTCCAGAAATGCTCGGGGCGAGGCGTCCTGGGAGAGGCAACGCGCTAAATGGGCGAGGACCTGTGAACATTCATATACACACATATATACATACATTCACCCTGTATCCCCAAAGAGGTAGGCAGAAGCGTATTAATCACCCACATTTTAACCGTGGGAGAGCCATGCTTCGGTACGTATAGGCCGATACCACGACCTTACAGAAAACCGGTAGTGAAGCAATGCTTACATTGTATTTCGTCGAGTGAGTGAGGTTACCGGAGAACTTAACCCACCTCACCCTTCCCCTTCTCTCACCCTTCCCCTTCTCCCACCTTCCTCAAAGGCGGGCAACACACTTGTGACTCTTGAGTTGCAGGTTTCCATGGGCGACATTTACCATCAGGTGACCTCTCTGCTAGTTTGCTCGTTATACCATAAAAAGAAAACATTTTGCCAACTATAATTTGCTCCCACTCATGTAATAAAGGGTAAGCCTATTGCCGTCAACCGGGCACTTTAGGAATTGAAAGATAGGAGAAATATGGAGTATATAAAAAAAAAAATAGACAGTCGTGGGACTGCCGAGAGAAGTGAAAACTTAAACGAAACCACGAACTTAAAACGTCATATTAGCAGGTTGATGACATTAAGTAATAAGGAGCTGACAGAACTCAATGTTTAGACTAGCGCCCTCTAGTGGATTTATATATGTATTATTAGCGTGACGGTCACGAGTTCAGTGCTTTTTCCCCATAGCAAAAGTGCACAAACGTGGCTAAAGAAGTTTTCATTTCAATAAAGGATATTGCTATATGGATGGATTGAGAATTGAAAGATTACCTATATACATAATACTATACATAACATTAATATGTTGCTGTTATTCCACTACGGTAAGGTATCACAGGTACAGAACACTTACTCTGCAAAATCATTTACATAAATATAGAGACTCTTGCTCCCACACAATGAAGTGCAATTCAGGGTGCGCAGCGCTAATTACCTACAATTATATTCACCTAGAAGTTTCTTCTCGTTCTATTGTGTAACTCAACGACGTTTGGGTTGTCTTCTTTTAAAGAATTGATCTGAAGATTTAATTTCCAGTAATTTATGTGCCTATTACTCTACCTTTGTGAACAAATAACGTTTCAAATAAACCTAGGCTAGGTACTAACTAACTCGATGGTCTAGATACGAACGGACCACGCAAGTGAGTATCGAACTAATGTGCGATCCTACCGGCGCATGGCAGCCCACTGGATTTGGGCCCGACAAGTCGAACCTGTCGAGCAGTTGTAGCTTCATACTTAATTTGCAGAGTTTGCCTGGCTTGATATTAGTTAGGATTACTTTTTATGTCTATCTCGCTCTCGAAAAGCCAGCTGTCTCGTCTCATCTCGTCGTAGGTACTCATCAAACGTAGCTGCTTCTGGAAATATCTTAGTCGTTAGGGCTGAGAGCCAACACCTGCGTACCAGTACGGCGAGGGCCTCTAACTAGAGACAAAAGTTCAATCCAAGGTCCGGATGGATGGTGGGATTCTGTCGCCTTTTGGGACTGAAAACGCGTGGAATGGGAATAGAACTTACAGAATCCGCAGAATGTCTTGGCTGTTGTCTGGTGGCTCGCAGATACTTCTGTAGAGCGCGGGCCAATGAGGGGAACACGGCCTGCGCAGCCTCCCGAGGACCGAGTGCTCCACCTGCCGAGATGATAATTTTTTCTTTTATTGTAATAAATTTCTAAGTAATAATCAAGTCTAGAGAGCATGGAATTCCATTATTTACTCAGAACAATATTCATTAAATTCCAATTTTTTATTTAATTACTAACTTATTCTGTCTGATGGTATGCGGTTACCAGCGCCTGTAAGCATTTTTAACACCAATACCACTGAAATTGGCTCGCGCTCCGCCTCCTCGTAGTACACAGTTTATAGAGAGCATGTGACGTACCATTAGCGGCGGACACCCTGACTCTCCGCACGTGTGCGAAGGCGTCCTCGGCGGCGCAGAGCAGCCTCGCGCGCCGCTTGCGCACGCGCCGCTCGCGCTCCGCCTCCTCGTAGTAGCGCTCGTTGTGCGCAGAGCCCGAGTCGCGCCGCCGGGCACTGCCGCCGCCCACAGAACCCGTCGTCGACCTGCCAAAACCATACCATCAACATAACTCAATTTACTACAATACCATTAAAACGTTTGTCCTTACAACTTTCTGGAATAAAGATTGTCACAGCACAGGCACGAAAAACTTAAGACGATAAAAAAACGATGAATGGACAGCGTAAAAGGGGTATAGCCATAAGGGAGCCAGCAGCGAAATAACGAATAATAGAGTAAAATGGACAAGGAAACATTGCGTCGACTACACATAAAATTGGTAAAAGGGTAAGCAGCTTATAAAAAGGAAAATTAACATGGGATACGCTAACGTCTTTTACAAAAAGTCTAAAAAAATATTGTAAAGGCAACCTAAACTTATTTGAAAACAGATTAGGCACTCTATGCTGTGCTAATAAAGAAACAAAGATGTCTTATATTGATACTGCCTCTATAAAAGTTTGTTAAGTAAGTAAGTAGGTAACAATTAGATTACACAACTTTTTGCGGTAGAAGAAAAGTGTTGTCAGACTTGCATTTTTACATGTAATGTTTTTGATGGGATCTCATTTCTTTACTGTCGGTATATCAAATAAAAACATCGTTCATCTGTGCTGTGACTACTTGCTGTATATTTTAGTTTTTCCTTCCTTTATAGGCTAAACACTACTCTTCAAAATTTTAAGCTTGTGTGTTTGCTAGAAAGAAGCATCTAGGAATTTTGATGATCAATACTATCTGGAAGCATTGCCCTCCGATAATATCTCAACAAATATATTTGTTACTGTTAAGAAAAGGAAGCCTTTAAAATTAATAACCTAGCGACAGACAGTGGAAAAGGCATGGTAATCATGTTTCAGTGTAGTAAATCGATTGGTTAATGACACAATTTTAACAACCGTTACAGTAGATTATCTCACTGCCCAAGCTGCCATAGCTACGGTTAATTGATTACACCGTGAATACTGACGATGAATGCTCACTGATTCAGATCTCATCAGAATTTAAACTTCCTTGATTAAGTTTTATTTTTTTTTTATGTGTAGGAACAATGCTGTGACATTATTTGTAGTAAAAATAAATTAAGGTATTAGAATGATTATATGTAATGACGTTTCAATCACATGTTGAAGAATTGATCACTATAAGTAAAATACAGGTAAAAACCGCGAGAATCAAGTCACAAGGTTTAGTCCCTGAAAAGAAGACACATACTGGCGGAGGGTAATACGCGCCCTCCACAAGAACTTCACAGTAATGTTTATATATTGGGACTAGCTAACCGGCGTTTCATCTGCACCACATAAGAGGTAGAGATAAATTATTAAATTATCCGTTTTTGCAACTCCTCATTGATGCTCCGCCCCTATTGGTCGTAGCGTGATGTTATATAGCCTATAGCCTTCGTTGATAAATGGGCTATTGGCACGCTTTCAAACAAACAAACTCTTAAGCTTTATAATGTTAGTATAGATAGAACAGCAAAGGCTACTTACTATGCGCATTCCACAAAAACTTAAAAGTAATCTATATTATATAGCATCACGCTACAACCAATAGGAACGGAGTCGAAGTTGCGCGGGTCAGCTAGTGTGTATATATTGAGGAAGAGCACCAGAAGCTACTGTGCACCCTCCACAAGAACTTTACAGTAATGCATATATATTAGGACAGAGTGGCATGAGTTATTGCTTGGTTCTATCTCTCATGTTTGCCAAGTATCATGAATTCCTCTTCAATATTATTATAGTTAATCATAAAATTATAGTTTAGCAAAACTAAAAAACACACTTTACCATGCAAATTAAAAAGTAAAATTCTACTATACACCACCTGGCTTCATCATCAGAACACCTCCATGATACCAAATTACAGTATTGTCATTTGACCTACATATACATACAAATTTACATTTCAATACAAAAACCTCGGCCATTGGGCTAAGTTGACTTCTAAGATTTGTTTATGAAGCTAATAACACTGTGTTACCTAAAGTCTTACCTAGCTTGTCCTGGTGGAGCGTTCGCTGACCCATCAACTTCATAAAACTTTATACTGGACTGAGCTTTCCTCTGAGATTTAGATATTGGTATCTTCTCCAAATATGGATTGTATATAGGAAATTCTGTGTAGTACTTCTGTAAAACCCAAACTGCTGCCCTTTGTATACTTAATTGACCAATGGCATAAGACCTGCTTTCACCATCTGGACTTCTTACAATCTTCACATAATATACAGGCTCTAAATGCCTTATTTCCATCAATATAACAGCTATGTAATGTATAAATAATAATGTATCTGCAAAACTGGACACGTAAGACACTAAAGCGTTATAATCCATTGCTTCCTCGCCAACTGCAAGAGCTTTTGTTGCTTCTGTAATCTGTACTATGTAAAACAACCAATATGAAAATATACAAACAGCTAAAATAACAAGTGTCATCGCTCTGAAGACAAATATTCTTGGCAGTATTGCATTTCTTGGCCTAAGAAATACCGCCCACACTCCTATTGCCAGTAAAACTAATTTAAATGCCAAGGAAAGTAGAATTCCTTTACACTCTGCAGTGCACGCAAGCAGTTGTATCCTCTGGCTTGGTTGTAGGGCAATATTATCAGTTAATCCTGGGAAAAAGCCAATCTTTGGTAACACTACCATTGCTAATGGGCTGACAAATGAAACAAATGACAGTCCAAGAGCTATAGTAGTTCCAAAATATCTTGTGCAGACAAAACCTATGCCATTGTCTGATTCTACAGGCCAGTTCCCAACATCCTCCATGGATTGAGATCCTTCTGAGGTGTTGCCAGTCACCGCTGTAGTATTTTCTCCCCAGTTTTCATCTTGTGGTAAAATTTGGACTTCGATAACTTCTTGGCCATCTCTGCCTATTTCAGGGTTAATATTTACACTAGTCTGGAATGGTGCCATAGTATTGTCACTGCTGTCTTTTCTCTGTGATTTGGTGCTCCTAGAATATACAATTAAAATGAATAATATTGATGCTATAGATTATTAACCTCATAATGTATGGCAGCTAAACAATTAAATTATGTAGAGGGGAGTAAGTTTAATCTCAGGCGAGATGAATATGAATAACTATTATAAAATTACATATTTTAAAATTTATATGAGTATTAACTATTTTAATTACCCCTCATTATACACACACAAGAAGAAAGACTTAAAAGCAAGGCTACAAAGAGGGTGATAAAATAATATGGTAAGCTCATAAATAGCAAAAAATATACTTACCATATACTTTGAACTAGGAAAACTGTGGTAAGTAATTGTGGAAACAACTCCCTATTCATTGTGGTAACAGGGATCTTAATTATAAACACCTACATCATAAATATTTATTTGAGTACAAGTTAATAAAATCTGAAGTCCTACCGTGTGCTCCGATGGGTGTGCTGCCGGTGTCTTGAGCTCCGCCGCGATCGGCCACTCAACTCAGACCTTACCGACTCTGTTTCCATTGTTTACCTTCTTCTCCTCGATTCTACCCATCGGCGCCGCACCAAAAGCACCTGAGACACCACACAAAAATGATCACACTAATTTTATAAGCAATTAAAATACTTCACGGGCTATGAACACGACTGCAACAGATCTTTCGAATCTCACACAGAAAACATTTTACTTTTCGTGTAATTTACGTAATATTATAATTTATGTTTTTGGACAAGTTTTAATTGAAAATACCTTTGCATTATAGAGGAAAACGGAAAATTTCTTAATAGAGCGTCTTTTCCGAATGTCGATCAAACGGATTCATTTTGTACTAAGCGAAGAAATTAGAAATGTTTATAGTAGTAATCAAATATCGGAACTCTCTATCTAACAAAAGTGATTTTATGTAAGCCTCTCACTCTAATCGAACTGTCGAACGGTTCGTTGGTTATACAACTTTACAGTATAATACTTTATTTGTTTCGTTCGGGAACTGTTTAGTAATATATCAGTCAAGAATTTTTCAATGCAGCGCAACTACCGCGATAAGATCTTAATTTTTAATTACCATATCCAACAGTTTAGATAAAACACTACTTGTTTCTGTGAAACAGTGTACATATTAAAATATGTTGGGCAGTAGTGTAGTGTTGAAATAATTGGCGCTGATTTCAAATAAATAGAACAAGTGATTACGCGAAAAGATAATGATAAGATAACACGCCCAGTCCATGTAGATAACTTACTGACTAAGCTTGATTTTTACTATGAAGTGATTGTTTGTGTGAATAAAATCATGGAAAACCAACAAAATGCAAGTCCGATTCAGGCTGAAAGAGGTGAAAGTAGAGTGGAGGATTTACATTTGGACAGAATTGTTGCTTCACAGCCCGAAATAGGTCCTACGCCACCAGACGGCGGCTACGGATGGCTAATAGTTGTATCAGCAGTGATCTACCATATTACCGTACCAGCTCTTTTGTCCATGTACGGTATTATCATCCTGAAGGCGATCAGAGAGGAAGATCATGAGCGTGACGAACTAATGAAAATATGGGATGTGGATATTGCGTTAGTGCCTGTTATAGCTCTGGTGATCAGGCTCTTACTAGAGTCCTGGTGCCGGGCTATAGTGAAGATATTTAACATGCCGAGGTTCATGGCCCTTTCTGGTCTGTGCTTTATTGTAGCAGGAGTTCTCCTCTCCAGTAACTCGACTGAGGCTGAGAGCAATGACCACATTGTAAGCATATTTTCTGGGATATTTATAGGTAATATATTTTTGTTTTATTATTTTCTCAAGGTCTCCTTAACAATAGAAATGTCAGTATATTTTATTGTTAAACTAACACGGGTAATGTAGCATTGTAACGTACGTAGTTGAGCGTGTGTGAAATACGATCTGCATCATTGTTCGATATATAAAGAGTTAATGATAACATCGACTTCATCGAGGCACCAAAGTAGATCACGATAATCGTTACTTAAGTGTTCTCTAAATTAAATGATAATTGTAAACGGGTAATTAACCACCTACCTAAATAGTGATTACGTATGTAAGTATTCATTAGGATTCATTTTAATTTGTTATTGTTTAAAAATTATTAAAAACAATATTAAGTAAGTAGTTAATAATATAATAATAAATATTTTATTTAGACCTGGTAAAAACAACGTTGGAAATTGGAAGTTGGCCTTCCACCACAAACTGTTCTCTTCAAGGAAATTCTTTTCTAGTTCGTATGAGTATGTTGCTTTTGCTATATTGGAAGAGTATTTTGCTGAGTCATATAATAAGTCATAAGCATTCAATAACAAATCCACATTCTTTTGAAGTAGGACATTGTTAATGTGACGTCATAAGTTCGTCGTTTCGTTTAAGTTTTCACTTCTGTCAGCAGTCCCATGACTGCCTATTTTAACAACTTAAAAGCGCATACAACATGGTAGAAAGCGATCTGCTTAGTATATCTGCGTGGCTGCCCATATTCTTCTTTTTACTTACGTATCTATTTAATTTTTAATTAATCCCGTATTATAATTTGAGTGTCCGTAGAGGGAAAGTTTCCTTTGAATAACACAATGCTCACATTTCTTTTAATAATATGATAAAATAATAATGGTTTAATCTCATCATATAAAGTCCATACGTTATTATTATAATAATATGTTAAGCAGCACTTTTTTTTTAATGAAAGGGATCTTACCTAAGTCCTTATTCTTGTAAACTTCTGGTAAACGGATTATGGTGCTAAGTACTATTAGGCGAGCCTTGTCTGTCGAGGTTCTCCTAAACCATTTTCGTCGTCTTTAGTTCTATTATATCAAATTTACTATTTATAGTAAACTATATACATATATATGTATGTATATACCTAAGTACCTACCCATCATTAGTATATTTAATTACAGTTAACTACCTACCGATAATTACCCTTTCTTGAACAATGAAACAATTAGATAGGTACTTAGTAAAGCGTATTCTATGAATCGATTCTAAAAAATCTGTTTTATTATTCTGGGATATAACTACTTACGCACATGGGTTGACCCTGTAGAGAGAAGAAAAACGGACTCTTATAACAACATGCACATTATTTAGGTGAATTGAAGTCGGTTTTTTTCTTACTTTAAATAAATTATTACAAAAAAGCATAATTTAGTTAAGTAGATACAATCACCGTTTCAAAGGTTATGATTAAATGCATATGATTATTGATTTTTAATCTACTCCATTGACGTGTACTTCATACTTTTCTGAAGGAAGAACAATGGGAGTGTTTAATAAAAATATGGCGCCATAAACTTAATTTGTGCAGCTGGTAATGTGACACATCTTGTCTAGAGACTTGGTTCATTAAACAATGAACCTTATTTGCATTAATTCATTAATTCTTTTGTCGCTATAGTCTGATGTCAGTAAAGTGATTGAAGTAGTTTTGCATACTGATCGGTTGTACATACTTAGTTGTACACTAACTATATAGCCGTTGTTTTAAGTTTGACCAGCGTAGCGTGATGCTTAATTGTCTACTTAGGGAACGTACCCATACTACGTGATCTGTTCTGAGGGGGGAGGGGTCTTCATAATACCACGCTTGATCACAGGGGCGCGGGGGTAGGATTTCGTCACGTAGTCAATATCCTCAAGGAAAATCTCGTGCTTTTTCGATATGGCGATTCGATATTTATTTAAATATGGCGCACAGCGTTTAGCGATTTTAAACTCACAGGTGGCAACAAGCAAGCGTTTCGCGCTTTTTAACTTTCTGTCGGCATATTTATAAACTACTACGTGAAAATTAGAAGGGGAGGGGGGGAATAAAAAATTGTAAAAAATGGGTCACGTAGTATGAGTACGTTCCCCTATAATCTTCTTCAAGAATCTGGTCTAACAAATGCAATAAAACAAAAAAAATCTTTCTTAGAACTTTTAACTGTTTTGCCAGATCACGTGAACGAATAACCATTACACATATTTTTTTCTGTTTTTGTAATTATTATATAAATCGTAAGACAAGCGTGATGATTGTCAATGGTATAAGATGTCACGAAAAAGTAGAAGGAACATGATAATGAATATGCTATCCACCAATTGAGTAGTATTAAGCGAATGTTGAAACAATAATAATAATAATAACTATCGGAAATATACCCTGAAGGACGGCACAATTGACATTTGTCGGGCGTGTCATCGTCCTGGAGAAACCCTCAGGCATATAATTTCTGGTTGTTCTCGTCTTGCCAACGGCGAGTACTTGCCTATGCAAGTACTCGCCGCATAACCAAGTGGCCAGGATAGTCCATCAGCAACTTGCTCTTAAATATAGCCTTGTGTCTGTCGACTTACCATACTACAGGTATGAACCCGACTCAGTTCTCGAAAATGGTCATGAAACATTGTACTGGGATCGATCTATCATCACTTATCATCTCTGACAGGACTATTGTTGCCAATAAGCCTGATATAGTGGTGATAGACCAATTAGAGCACCGAGCAATGATTATTGACCTCACCGTTCCCCATGAGGACTCTCTTAAAAGCCGAAAAAGACAAAGAAACAAAATATTTGGACTTAGCCCACGAGATTGTCGATATGTGGGATGTGGATTCAGCAATCATTGTGCCGATAGTCATTTCGGCCCATGGGTTAATTGCTAAGAGCCTCGACCAACACCTTCAGAGGTACACGTTAGGCAGCTGGATTAAGAGCCTGATGCAGAAGGCAGTCCTCCTTGTTACGGCACGCATAGTGAGGAGGTTTCTGTCTCTGGAACCCTAACCACCGGTAGCTTGGTCCCTGTACCCGATACCGGTGGGACACTATTTTTTATATTTTTAAATATATTTGTTTTTTTTTTATAGTGAATGTATTTGAAAATGTAATTTATATGTATATTTAAGTGAATAAAGAGAATAATAATAATAATAAAAGTTTATTGTATTAAAAAGAATTTTTCAAAATATGGGTTGGGCTACATTTTTGTTTACATAATGGAGATCATTTACTAATGCGGCTGGTGCTTAAAAAGGTAAACCTGAGGTATAAGCACCAGCACAATGAGCTGAATGAATAATCAAACGAGTGATAACGGATCCTAGATGGAGACCGCGAATCGGTAAATAGAAGGTAGGATGGCCCCCAGCTAGATGGACTAACAAGTAGGATGGATAATGGGATGCGAAAGGCTGAGAACCTTGTCTTGATGAATCTTTTTTTGATACCTTATAGGTATAAAAATAAACCTATACCTACTTACTTAATTTCTTTTTAAAATAATTAAATGTCGTAATATTCATGCAAATGTCTAAGCATATTATAATTTTAATTTAATACAACATATTTTTATTTTATTCATTTTAATTTCTAGATTGCTCGAGGAGGATTTTTACTTAATAATCGGCCAGTACTTTTTTTGCATGTTGAGATATACTACACTACACTATAGCTACACTCCTCATCACGTCGTCCGAGTTTAATTATTTGTTTATACCTACTTATTAGAAAGACAGGACCTCAGTTAGACATCATTATACTGTGACATAAGTATATAAATTTCATACAGAGTGTAAAATCTAAACAGGGTGTAAAACTTAAACAGGGTGGGTTTTATAGAACTTTACGGAGAGTAGTAGAGAGTATTTCTACTTTAGAAACGGAGGTAAAAATACCTAGGAATTCAAATTATAATTTCTGAAAAAAGTTTTTTTTCAGAAATTCTTTTTGTAACTGCATGCTATATAGAAGTCACGCCCTTTCAGTGATTTAACTAAATGTTCCATTGTCATATACACCCTGTATATGGGCAAAAAGCTATTATAAAGGTGGAGGCGTTTTAATTTAGGTGAAATAAAGTTAGTAGAATTTTATTTTAATAATGATTGAAAACCTAAAATATTATTTTCTAGGTGCTGGCTGCGCCCTGACAGGTCAACAAACTGAAGTAATAATGACACATTACTTCAGAGACAAGTTAACCATGGCACTACGGATAGTTAGAATGGCGCCATCTGTTGGCAACTGCCTTATGCCCATTCTCGTCGGCTACTTATGCACAGTCTACACAGGAGACGTTGTAGTCATGGTATATGGGGCCATTGTTATGCAGAACTGTATATTCCTAGCCGCATACTCCCGACCAATTTACATAGAAAGAATCATAAGGCACACCTACAATACCCTACGAGATGCTGTGGAGGACGAAGACGAAGTTATATTTTCCAATCAAAATTCTACACATGACACTGTTCCAAATGAACCTTCGCAAAGTATACCTCCACGTGATGATGATGCCACTGACATTGTAGTTTTCAAATCTAAAATGAACGCTGAAGAGATTTTGGATCCTTCTGTGCAGTATAGAGAAAGCAGGAGCATTTCCAGCAATGCAAGGTTTTCTACAGACTTTAGCACCTTATCCGATGTTACTAGTAATCGTTTCTCTTCTGACTTTGGTGCTCTTGATATTACCAATTACAGTAGAGTTGGCTACCGAGAGCTAGAGAACATTGACACACAGCACCCCCAACCTTTATATAGAGAAACTACAATGAATGCTCCTCATGGCAACGTGGTTTTTGCAGCTGAGGTTTCTCCAGGAACTGCCCGAAGAACAGCTTCAATTAAAAAGAATCTTATCACGATTACCAGTATGCTGCGAGATTTAAATTTCTATTTGTATGCTTTGTTACACCTAAGCACCACCTTCTCTATTTTAGTTTTGGGGGTCGTGTTTCCGCCTTTGATTTGGGAGCAGAATCCATCGATGAATATTATGTCGGTTAGTAATACAGTTTTAACAATTTGAATTATTATTCAGGTATTTATACTTTCACGTTGTGTTTATCGACAAACAAACATACACATTTTAGTATTTCTGCGAAGCAGGGGGAAGTTTTCCCAAAGAATAACTCAATAACGGTTTCACTGCCTCAATAATCAAACCATCAGTACCCTGAAATATAGCACGGGACCAACGAGGCACTGGCAGTCAAATGGTGAATTGTTTCTACTTCTCTCATAATATGTCGTAAGTAGGTAGGTACAAAAAGAAAAATGGTAATCAAGATCGATATAGTTTTGCATCTCTGCCCAATTAAATGGTTCTGAAAAGAATTGTACATATAAGGATAAAAAAGCGTGTCACGAGCAGTAGAGTTTTGCGCCGTTAACGCCGTTTTCACCTCTGAGATATTTATAAGATTAAAGGCCTAATGTGGCCCAGTTTATACTGGGTAATTATGAACCTATAAGTAATATGCGATCTACACCAATTACTATCTTACTGGTGTTTAACAGGCTTCAGAATAAAACATGGGGAATATTTCTCTAACTACCTACAAAATCACTAATGGAGTTCGCCTTCAATTACAGGTGTCAACCCTGATAGCAGTGGCTCACGGGTCAGCATTATGCTTTATCGTGCTCTGTGTTGTGCTGCCTAAGTCTATCAATGAGAAGGCAAGATTGTGTGCAGCATTTTGCGTTGCTGGTGCTGTAGGATTTTATGGTGAGCACTTCTCTAACCATATTTTTATCATCTGGTTTAATTTGCTGCATTTTATTTTGATTTTATAAATGAGAGTCCCTACGTCAGGTCCAAAATGACGATATCAATTCTGACATTTTGTAACATTAATAATGGACTCCAACTTGGACTAATTGAGCAGTAATCTCACAGACGGTCTCTATTACGGTCGGTCAAGTCTATCAGTGTTGAATTCAAGTGTCAATAATCTTGATGTTCCTGTTAGTTTATTGGAACAGCAACATCTGAACAGGCTCACCCAGAGGGTTTTTCAGTGGCAACGGATATAACGTGGGTTCCATATTTTTAGTATTCTTCTTAATCTCATAATGAAGCTGAATATTATGAATACATTACGACGACAATATCAAAGTCTTTTTTTTTCAGGAATCACCCTATCCATGAGCAAAAGTCTATTGGTCGTCTGGTGTATGCTGGCCAGCTTCTCAACAGCCGCCTCCAGCATACTCCAACAGCCTCTGTACAACAGTACCCTCAACGAGTTCGATACCACGGCAACCATGACAGCGTCCAACGCCATCGTCGCCATTTTTATTATGATATGGTCTTTGGTTTATAATTACGAGTACAAAACGTGTTTCTTGACTGCGAGTGTGTTGCAAACTGTTACTGCGTGTATGTTCTTTGCTTTATCGTTTAGAAAAAGACGGTAATTTTAAAATATTATTAGTATAATGCAGAAGTTTGCGTCGCGCAAGACACCGGAGACCGAGACGAAAGCATAGACAATAACAACGAATAGATACATCACCCTTCCGATCTCTCCATGCTCTGACGTTCGAACTCAAAAGAGACACAGCATTATTTACGTGGTGTTCTGTTTAACCGAAATCTTCTGCAGGAAGTAAACTGGATTGGTGGTGTTAAATACATTTTTGCAAACTGTCAAGCTAGAATGTTATAGACACATGGTCTATTCTTCTTTTTTTTAGATGTTATTATTATTGTTATTTATGATACCTACTTTAAATGACATCATTATATGATAGTTCAATGAATAATAGGGAACCTACGAACCATAGGGAAGTAATTTTGGAAAGGTATTTGAAACACCGTGGACATTTTAAAATTTCTGAATACCAATCTAACACCTGGCTGTACGCTGGGCGCATTAATACTATGTTCAATTGCTAAAGTTTTATTGACAATAAACATCTATACTTCTTTACTTTGTCTTTAATAGAGACGTTTGCTCTGTAATAAATAATGTCAGAATTTAATCTGCTAAGTTGTAATTATAAAATTGTCTGTTTCTCTTCCACCAGAATCGTTTTTACATAATTATGTTAATACTTAAATAGATATTTAACATTTTAGATCCGACTGAATAATCTGCCTTATTTATTGTTAACTACAAACAAATCTAGAGAGCGATGTAAGTATGCTGGAAATGCCTTCTCCAAAAAATTTGCAGTCTCTCCTTTCAACTTATCATGGAACAAAATACCTCGTAAAAGGCTTGAGGCTATTTACTGTAGTTATCAAATCCATACAGGACAAACTATGTACAGACCTACTACTTAAAACTTGCAGCAATTAAAGTGTAAACAAAGAATGCGACTGCTGCGTGACCTAATAGCGTACGACTACGTTAGACGTGATATCGTTTCGCTAAACAGGAACAGAGAAAAACTTCAAAGACTTGTACATAACCTAAATTATTCGTAATAAAAATATTTTTATATGAAGTAGGTAATTATTGAATTATAAAGGTTTATTTCTGAAGCTTTATTACAAAACTGACAACGCGGGATAATTTCATTTAAACATTCTTGTCGAGTAAAGAGAAATTAACTTATGTAATATATGCTATAGTATTATGTACCTACTATGTGGTGTTGCCATATTAAAATATTAATAAAATATTTTGCTACAATTTTAACTTTTTTTAACCTGTTCACTTCTGGAGAGCAAAATACCCAGTATTGGCCCTAGCTACATTTTTAGGTGGTGCAAGACCCCAAAGTGGCGCCCTTATAAATTTAAAACCTCAATGTATCTATGTTGTTTCGCCGTAAAAAGAATTTGTTGACCTTTTTTTTTTTTGTTTTTTAGTCCTCATATACAAAGTATTTTGGACATAAAAATGTGAATCAGACTGTTGTTCACCGTAAAAATAATTGGATGGCTTTTTTTCTTTAGATAAAATGTGAATCAAAATGTAATTAAAATGTTGTATTGTTGCGCGCCCGATCTATTGATTTGGCGCCCGGTGCGGCCGCACCGCGACCTCCGCCCCTGAAAATACCTATAAGTAATATATTTAAGGTAGGTATATCATAGGTATACCCAACACGGATAAATAATGAAAAATATGTCTAATCCATATCGGTAGAAAATAGATAACTTATCATTTGCGATATGGTATTTTGAGCTGTACAAGTATGCGATAAGCTTACGTATTGATAACTATATAATGAGGCATGTTTATTATTTAGAAAACAAAACGTATAAAATGATTTAACGGCCATTAGATGTCAAACTACCCTGAGACAGAATGTCACAGACATTTAAAACAGGAAGCAGGTTTCATTCGGCACCAATTCACCATCAATGCAAGGCTTATCTGACTAGTCAGCCTTATCTCAACGCATAATAGAGTCTGTGTGTCTAACTGCAGAATCAGAGCCTTATGCCATAACCACAAACTAAGGTGAAATGTGAAATGATGATCCAGTACCTGCTAAAAACGAATACTTACCCTAAAAGAGTTTACAAAATATTTCACGAAAACACTAAAAAAAAAATATTTTAATATTTTAAAATTTTCATTTTTATTTTAAATACTATTTTATATTTTCATTGTTATACATAATTGAAAATAAATAAGGATTCTAATATAAAATTATATTACAAATGTGTGTACCCTCATTTTCGTTACACCTAATTAAAAACAATTAAAATTAATACATTAATTAATAGGAATGTATATTGCGACCATTTTCAAAAGATTTCAGTAAAAGCAAATTCTCTCGCATTTATTACTATTTAGTAAATATATCTAAGCTTGATCTCCGATCTCCTAGGAAAGGTAACATCATGCCATCTCAATTCCCCCGAGAAAAACAAGGACAACATGAGATCTAATGTTACAAAAGTTGACCGCTTTTGTAACCAATTTGTTAAACCATACATGCTTTCTTTCATTGCCGAATTACCTAAATTTTGTATGACTTTTTTATTTATCGTTTATTTATATACGATATGTATCATAATAACAGTACAATCTCAAACATTATAAGCTCAATATGTACATACATGAACTAAATTTTATTTATGAAAACTCGAAACAATTATTTACAAATTAGTTATAATCCATATTAGTGTGGTCAATCGCCGTCCCACATGTTATTATGGTCCGTGGCCCAAAATCAATACGTTTGTTTCAACTGTTCACCGGAAGGGTGACAATAATTACCTTAGTTATAATTATTTTGGATTAAAAATACCTTTTAATAAAAATTATCTGATTTGAGCCGATTATCAATTAATTGTTATATGTACGTCTATGTTATGTTACATATTGTACATAGGAAGCTGATTTGATTAGCTACAATAAGGAATAATTGCACCAGCCCAAGATATATACATATTACTCAAGTACTAATTTTTGTCAAACGAAATTCCTTATCGCACGTTACACGGAAAAAAAGTTAATGCAATAAAAAATGCTGACCACGTGATTTATTTTATTAACGCCATCTGTGGATTCTGCGCGATACTTCTGTACTTTGATGTTGTATACTAACTCGGGCAAATTTCACAGATGGCGCAATTTTACCATATTTTGATACAATTTATTGAATGCATTAAATTTATTTAAGTCTTGTCAAAATTAAGTAAGGTCTAGTCTAAACTGTCTTGTATCTTGATAACTTTCTTGTCATACAATCCCGGGCCACAGAATAGAGATAACTCTGGTTAAACAGATTGACTATCTACGATGGTCAATAAGTAAAATAAATATGCCAATATGGTTTATCAACCAGATGGAATAAAATGTCCAAACCGTAAATATTTATGGTAGAAGGAAGATTCTTGGGTTTCTATGTTAAACTAGTTGTAAGATTGTTATGATTCTTTCACTGTCCTTATCTGTATTTAACAGGAATTTGGAAAGGTAAAATAACGAACGACGAAAAGGAAGGACGACTTTTTAAATATTTTTTTTTGCATGATATGCCCGTTCTACAGCCTAAACCATTTAAAAATGACCACGTAAGGGTATCATTAGATTTGTCAGTTGCAGAATTGACATAATGTATATTGTTTCGCATTGTGGCGTCATCCATATACAGCCTAAAAAAACGGAGAACTACAAATCCTGCATCGCGCAACGGAAGCTCTCGAACCGATTGGTACATATGTATGTATACAACGTCCCAACATCAACCGTTGGGCCGCGGTTGGCGTGTCAATGATCGCTTCACCTGGTCGGAGGAACGTCTCTTTGTGTTGGAGGAACATTTATACATTAATCCCACAATTCCCCCCCCCCCCCCTTTGAGGTGGAATATTTTTTCAAATTTAAATGGGACTAACAATTTTTATTAGAGCAAATTCCAAAAATGGCGATAGTTGAATATAGAACCTCCCCCTTTTGAAGTCGGTTAAAAAATTACGCTCAATAAGAGAAAGATAATCTCTTGTTAGTACGTTTGTGTACATCAAGCCTAACCCAAGTTAAGGAGAATCACTCGAGTTAACTCGATATAGTCGAGTTGACCCATCACTAGTAGCTGATCAAATCCGCATTCTCATATTATTTTGTCATGTACCATTCACACCAATTTGCTTACAGACCATCTCTACCATTATAGTCCGGCCAATTAAAAAATTACATAAATTATTTACAATTTAACTTAAAAGATCCATCATTTCATTATCGGTAAGTTTCTTTACATTATTATTAGTAGTTTGATTACTATTAGCTGTCGGTAGAAGAGATTCAAACGCTGACCAATCTTGCTTAGCTTTCGATTGATTTGTCGGATTATTCGCCCACTTATTGTTGAAATTCCCTGATGGAGTAGTATTCCAGGTATTTGAGGTCACTGCTAACTGGTTATCGAAACCTGGATACTGGTTCTGGTAACCGTAGTTCGGGGTCACTCCAGTAGGGTTGTATTGGTTGGTAGCGATTGGTAAGTTCTGGTTACTGCTTGATTGGTGTATGGGTTGGTTAGTTGGTTTTGAGAATTGGTTAAGATTTGATTGCAAGAGGGAGTTGGTGAGGTCTACTGGTTTGCGGATTTGTTTGGGAGGGGCTGGGAGTGCGGTTGGCTGAGGTTGATGTGAGAATTTTCTGACGGTTTCTTGCTGTTGTGCTATCCTGGAATGAAAAAAAATGTTTGTTGAATATTATTATTTTTTTTTTTGTGGAAACGGTCACGGGTCATCACCTCGCTTAGGGTGAAGTGGTATGTCGGACTCGAACCGACTAAAACCACATGGTGTTCCATCACAAATGGGCCTATTGCAGGGGGCCCCGGGATACCTTAGGAAGGAAGCTTCCGAGAACCCCTGCAGACTTTGACCTCCTGATCAGCATTAGAGTATTATTACTTATTAAAGAGCTTCTCTAAAATACTTCTCTAGTAGCACTTAGGCAGAAAATTGCTGCAGCCTTTTCTTGACGAGTGGAAACTCTTTCATGTACCATTTCGTTGAAAGTACGAAAATTTTGTAGGAGTCCAATCAATTAAAATCATCAGAATCATCGGTGTCTTAGATATTAGATGTACTGTAAGAAATGACGATGTATACGGGGTGGTACATGGACCACCAACCTTTGTAGTATTCGCAGAATCCGCAAGGCGTATATTATCAGGCTGTAGGGAAGTGACTCACAACACTCTTCTTCACGACGCACTTTCTTCTCACAACTTTCAACCATTTGGAAATGGGCGGTTATAAATCGATCGACAACAGGCAAGTACGATATTATCTGTTATCATTTTTTTTTTTATTTTACATTTGACAAAGCAACATATTATTGCGATGACTCTATGTGTGTTGATCTTTTATTATTATTTTTTTTAAATTGATTATTGCGAATAATTGATGACCAATTTTATGAAATAAAGATGTCGGACTTACGATCAAGTGGTTGCGGGTTCGAGCCCCACCCACTCTTAACACAAGCACTTAGCTGGAGAGGTTATCAATTTCCTTCCATTGCCTTTCCTTCCTAACTACGTTTCCCTTTTCAATATATTCCCAATTTTTCCATCTTTAATTATCAAAGTTTTTTTTTTTTTCACACATTTTACACATGGCCGTCCCAAACAAGGCAGAGCCTGTACTATGGTAACCAGACTGCTGATAAACATAGAAATATATATTTCTATATACATACATATTATAGACAAATTACACCCAGATACAGAACAAATTATCGTACTCATCAGACAATTATTTGTCCTGGGTGGGAATGGAACCCACGACCTCTGGCTTAGTAGTCAGGGTCACTAACCACTAGACCAACAGGCCAGCTTGAAAGTGCCCGTTTGACGACAGTAAGCTTGCCCCATATTACCTGAGTAGGTCCAATTTTAGATATAGATAGATAGTTAGATAGTACTCTTTATTGTACACCAAACACATGATATATATACATATAAAAAAACAACTTAAACATAAAATGCACAATGGGCGGCCTTATCACAACAAGCAATATCTTCCAGGCAACCTTTGGATGGACAGGATTGTAATGATTTAGTGTGGGTGGTTATGGTGTAAAATATATAATACGTACCAAATTGAAATAATATGTACCTACTACTAGTATAGGTATGATCACATACATATTTACACAAACATATACATACAACTACATACGTATACACAAATACATACATATACACATACACAAATACACATATATATATATATACACATACACCTAAATACATACATTATAATTGTGCATAGTATTAGATTATATATAGATTATCTTAGACATAATTTTGCAGATAGTATTCTTTTAAATGTTTTTTGAAAGATCCTAACGATGGTGCTTGCTTGATAGAAAGTGGTAGGGCATTCCAGAGACGCGCTGCTTCAACTGTGAAAGATTTATCAGCGAACTTTGTTGTATGCACTGGTATTTGAAGTTGTAAGTTTTCTGATGATCTCAACAATCTTGAATGTGTGTCACGTAGGAACCTAAAACGTTCTTTGAGATAAGAGGGAGTAAGCGGATTGAACAATATGTTATAAAGTAGAGAGAGGATATGAGTATTCCGACGAAGGCGAATCGGGAGCCACTTGAGCAATTTGCGGTATTCAGATACGTGGTCATATTTGCGTAGGCCAAATATAAACCTAATACAAAAATTTTGAAGGCGCTCAAGTTTATCGAGTTGCTCCTCTGTGAGATCAAGATAACTGGCATCAGCATAGTCAAGTATTGGCAGTAGAAGTGACTGTGCAAGCGAAATCTTTGTAGCGGTCGGTAGAAAATTCCGCAGTCTTCGTAAGGACCCCGCTGAAGCAAACAATTTGCGACTTACCTCTTGCAGTTGTGGGCCCCATGACAGAGTTCTATCTATGTATAGTCCCAAATTTTTGACGCTATTACTGATTAGTAGCGGTAAACCATTAAACGTTATTTGTGGCAGCTGTGTCCATTCAATGCGGGAAATCATCCTGGGACTGCCCACCATAATTACTTGTGTTTTTGCGGGGTTCACCTGTAGACCATAGTTGATGCTCCAGTCACAAATGCGTTCCAAATCACGGTTCATAATTAGAAAAGCTTCGTGAATTGTATTTGGTGGAGCTTGAGTGTAGATCTGAAGATCATCTGCATAAAGGTGGTAGGATGAAACTAATTCTTTGGATATGGTATTAATAAATATTGCGAAAAGTAAAGGGGATAAAACGCCACCCTGTGGCACACCAAGCGTGATATCACACCAAGAGGAAACTGACTCCTCAATGCGGATACGTTGTCGGCGACCAGACAGGTAACTGTGAAACCAATCAATCACTATTGGAGATATGTTAATGGAGCGTAGTATACCGAGCAGGATATGGAAATCTACAGTATTAAAAGCGTTACTAAAGTCCAGAAGTGTAAGTAGTGTGAGATTTCCATTTTCCATGGCCATTCTAATGTCGTCGGTAATGGTAATCAGAGCTGTAACCGTGCTATGCCCAGGACGGAAACCAGATTGAAAGGAGTTTAAAAGATTGTTTTTTGATAGAAAGGAGTTAAGTTGGGCATATACAAGGCGTTCCAAGACTTTTGATAGGAATGGTAATATAGAGATAGGTCGGTATTCTTTAAAAGAGGAAGGCTTAGGCTTTTTAGGTAAGGGTATGATTTGGGCGTCTTTCCACGTAGATGGAAATGTACCGCAGGAGATAGAGTGATTGAGAATGTTGCATATTATTGGAAGAATTAAGTCTAAAATCGGAAGGATCATATTTCGGCTAATACAGTCGTTACCGACAGCATTGGAAGAAATGCTCAGTATACTCTTTTTAACATCAGAATCAGTGAACTGATTAAATACAAAAGGTGGATAGTGGGGAGCTGGAAGCTGCGAAAGATAGTTTAAAGTATTAGTTTTGGTACGATCATCAAAACTAGACGAGGACGAGAAGTGTCTATTTAAGGCATCGAGGTCAATATTTTTTGTATTGATTTCTTGTTTTGACTTCCCAACTCCCAGGGTTTTAAGAAATTTCCAAACTTTGGAAGCATTTTCATTTTCGACAGATTTTTGAATATGTTGGCGTTGCGCTTTCCTACACGCCTTATTGCAGAGATTTCGTATTGCCACATAGTTATCGTGATTATGTTGATTTGGTCGGCACTTAAACTTTGTTTTAGCCCTGGCTTTCTTTGTCAGCAAATCTTTTATCTCTACAGTAAGCCAAGGGGATGGTAGATGTTTTATCTTTATTGCACGTACAGGTGCATGTACATCAAATAAAGAAACTAAGTTGGTTGTTAGAATGCTTACTTTCTCATCAACATAGCCAGAGTTGTAGAGAGGTACCCAGTCAATTTTAGCAGTATCCTCACGAAGCTTTTCAACGTCCATACTACCAAAATTACGCTGCATTAGTATCTTTGACTTGGCCTTGGAGGGACGAATTTTGTAAGAAAGAAAGATAAGATCGTGATAGGAAAAGACATCAGCCAAGAACTGGCCGTGTTTGGCCACATGCTCAGTCGACGAAACAAAGATGAGATCAAGAAGGGAAGGAGTGCAGTTAGGAAAGTTATGAGTAGCATTTAAAGGTAGAACATTAAGGTTGCAGGATTCGACTATGTTGCATAAAGAGGTCGACCTGGAGTCTTTTTTTAAAAGGCATGTATTAAAATCTCCCATTATAATTGTGTGACTGTAAGATCCGGTAAACTGTTCCAGGATGTGTTCAAAGGAAGGGAAAAAGTCAATTCTTGATGAAGGACAATAATACACACCAAGTAAGATTTTAGTGTGACAAAGTTCTATTTCTAAAAAGAGATGTTCCCCCGCATTTGATGGCGGCGGCTGTGCTGATACATCAATAATATTGAAAGGAATATGTTTACGTAGATATATAGCAACACCGCCACCACCACCAACCGCCCGGTCATTTCTTATTAGATGGAAGTCTGGTAGAGAGTACGAAAGTGAAGGGAGACATGGTTTAAGCCATGACTCTGAAACGAGAATAGCTTGGATATTCTTACAGTCGAAATTGGCCAGCATCTCAGGGTAGTGGGCAGGAATACTCTGGGCGTTTATGTGGACTACATTAAAATTCTTGGGAACATCTGAAAACTGCGACTGAAGCACGTCTGCGAGTGACGGAATGCTTGAGAAGCTGTCATTTAGGCTATTTGCAGTTAAAAAAGTGTCGGTATCACTGTCTAAGGTATCTGACATAGTTATAATATATATTATATACAAATAAATATTAATAATAAAATGTCTATGTAATTAAAAAAAAAAAAAAAAAAAAAAAACAAGATAATAATAATAATACTAACTATAAAAGATCGTACAATCCTGTTCACCCACCAGTTAAGAGCTTTATCGGAAGAACAATCCATATATTGTCTAAGACAAAGAAAATAATAGAATTTACATACCAAAAAGAAAACAGACATTAAATAAACCAAAAAATAAAAAAAATTACAAATTAATCACAACTAAGGAGGAAAATTACTGTTTGCTGGTTAAACACCTAAAGATACATCACAATTCACACTTATACGCTTTCCCTTCCGGGTACGGGTAAGCATTAGTAATTATATCACACCATAAAGTTTAGTTATTTATATAGATTTATATGTTTTATTGTAAATTTGACTTAAAAATTAGGAATAAATTAGAAATGGCAAAAAACAGATACAAATTAACATAAATGCCAATATTAATAGAATATGTATCCGACCTCACAGTTATTTTATGCCATAAAATAAACAATTGAGTGAAATGGAACGTGACAGTTATTACTCTCATGTTGAAATGTCAGACATTTGACGTGACGTTTTTAACAATATAGAAAATAAACAAATTGTAGGGCCGGTGTACAAAAATAGATAAAAGTGTAATATGAGTCATTAATGAAGAGAAGGAAACAAGTATATATTTTACACACAAAAGGGGGTGTGATTAATAAATTAAATATATATATACCCGGATGATGAAACTACTTAAAATTTACATACAAAATGAAGCTAGTATCACTACTTTTTGGATGCGACACCGCGTCTGGACTTCCCACTTGGCGGCTTTGGAGCTATAGTAGGGCAAAATGTGGGTGATTCGTACGCGTCTGCCTACCCCTTCAGAAAGACGTAGGTGTATGTATGTATGTATAAATACTATACCTCTGCTTGTCTTCAATACTAAGATTTCTGCTTTCATTCACCGTCGGCAACATATTATTAGGTTTTTCTTTAGGTTGGCTATACGAGAATGTGTCCATCCCCAGCCCTGAGAACATTTTGTCCAGGTCCGTCGAGGATTTAGCCGCCTCAGGAGCCACTAACGTGTCTGCTGTTGACTGTGGTAAATTATGTTCTAGTGATCTGGAATAAAAAAAATAATCAGAAGTTAAAACAAAGTGATATTCACTTGTTTCAGTGATATTCATTTGTTTTTAGCTCTAACTCTTTTTCACATAAAAAAATCTCGTTAGATCCATTTTTTTCCCTAATTCCCAAGCCCTAATGAGAAAAAAAATTGTCACTAGATCCATTATGGATCTGGCCAATGGATCTTCTGAGATTGAACCTTGTTTTCATTTATTTATTTATTTTAGAACATACATTGCTTTTACAGATTTACTCCAATATAACAATGTAGTTCATAATATTGATAAAAGAAAAAGAAAAATTACTCTGTTCAAGACAAACACTGTAGTGTCACCCTTTGGAGTTCCACCAACGTACATATAAAATATCTGTCTGTCGCGGTCTCACAAGACCTTACATATATACACACACAAACACACATTTGTATTTAAGTATCTGAGCGTTACGGTCACGCGAGTTGAGTGCTTTTTCCCTATACCAAAAGTACCCAACGTGCCTAAAGAAGTTTTCACTTCAATAATAATTTGAGACATTTTGACTGCACAACCAAATTCAGGGCTATAGTAATTACTGTACCAAGTGAAGAAGTACCATGGTATTAAGATTTTTATACCACTAAGCAAACATGGTTACAGCATTGCTTGAAAATGTTCATCGTAGAGCTTTGAAAACTTTGTAACGTCCTTTAAAAGAGCGCCATGATGGAACTTGAGAAAACCATGGCAAATAGAAGTAGTAGAACCTCATTGTTTGCCACCTCATTAACTATTTTTAAAAAGAAACTGAACCTTCTGTTCTCTTAGATACTACTTATTCTGTGGTGAGTAAGAGAGTCGGAACGTACAGCGAAGACATACAACGCCATCTAGCAAAGTCAAGCTTGAACTGCTTGGTATCTACCAAGCAGTTCCTGGATCATCAATTCTAAAGCGTCTCAACATTGACTGGCCTAGCGTGGTCAGGAGACCACCCCTTTATGTTGGAGAAATTTAGCTTCTCCATCAGTCATAAATATATATATATATCATGGTATTTTCGACAGTCAAGTGAAGTGAAGTGTCACTAAATCCTAACTAAAATTCAATTTTCTAACGTGTTGGAATCGAAGGAAGGAAGCTTCCGAGAACACAGCCACAGCACTCGGCGCAGCGTACTGGCGAGGCGACTACTTTAGCCATTGACCCACCCGTGCCGTCAAAACTACACTAACTTTCTTATTACAATTCGCTATGACCTAATTACTACTATACTAATATACAGCAAAATAATTAAAGCGTTAGTTATTTATACTAGATTTAGATAGATTTAGGCACCGTTAACATACCATGCGCTTGTTCACTCCCTCACTTTAAAAAAAAAACTTACTTGGACTCATTCTGTATAGAGTTAAGCTGTTCCAATTTAGCTCTGTGCTCGGTTTCCACCTTGGAAATCATCTGTTTCACCAGAGTTACAAGAGCGTTGAACTGGTTCAATGTGAGCCCATTCTCTACACAGAGAGGAATCAGAAATGGGAGGACTTTCGTGGCCATAATTTCCTTTGTAATCCCGAGCTTTGAGTGGCTTAGAGCTAACTTGTATATACCTGAAATATAGAAATGAACTATTGCTATAGTAAAGCTTATGAAGTTACAACATTTGATTCTTAAATACATTATTTTAAATGAAATAATTGTCAGCTTCAATGGGCGTGGGAGAGATTGGACGACGATGGCGGAAGAAAAACTACTCTACATAGAGATAATATAAATAGAGTGGGCTGGCTGTAGAAGCGTAACAGCGTAACTATTTAAGCCTTAGATTTCACCAATTTCAATTCGAAGGTAAATCAAAACCTACAGAGTACTTCCTTTGACCTAGAATAATGAAATTTGGTAAGAAGCAAGGTCTGACAGCACAAGTTAAGTAAAAAAACCGAAAGTCGTTGACTTGTTGTTATATCTGTCTGTTTGTGTGTCTGTCAAGACCCTTTCCTCAGGAACTCGGGAAAGCATCAAGTTGAAATTAATATCAAATAATTATGTCAGCAGTCCCTAGAAGCTGTAAAAAATCAAGTCAACGTAATCAAAAGATATGGCCATTAATTGGCCGTGGACTTAGAAGCTTGACGTGGTCCTACTAGTAAGACAAAAAAGTAGGTCCACGAGAAAACACCCGATTGTTTTACAGCTTTAAGGAACCGCATACTTATGTATTTGGTATTAATTTCAACTTTATGCGTCCACAGGTTCCTATGAAAAAGGGTCTTGACAGACAGGTAGACGGACAACAAAGTGATCCTATGAGGGGTTCTTTTTTTTCCTTTTGAGGAACGGAACCCTAAAAATAGCCTACAGTGGCCCCGTTTAAATGACCTGTATCTTCTTTAAAGATAGAATTACTCACAGAAACATGTGGTTTCAAAACGGCTCAATCACCTTCAAGGTCAAAGATGAAGAACAACGCACTCAAAAATCGCAAATTTAACATTCGTATCAAAATCGTGTGACCGTGACAAGACCTAGTAATACGTCGACTAAAAACATATTATTTTGTTCCACTTACAAATAACGGTACTCTCTTAAATCTCATTTATTCAATTTACTTACATAAATATTTTTTTTAGAAACGCCACGCGATTAATGTTTAACTTTATTCATTAATAGCCGGTCACTGCTCCACTCTTAAGAGTCACAGCGAGATGATACATAGCCTATAACCTTCCATAATGAAAACTCTATCCAATACAAAAATTTAAACGTCTGGTAGCTCAAGAGAGAGAGCAAACAAACATATTGTTACGAGCTGAGGTTCGGGATTAGAAATTTACACTTTACACTTATATTTCCACTAGTTATTCATATTATTCGTTGTTACTCGCAGTATCTCTCAACTAAAACTCTATCTATTACGCAATGCAGCTGCCGTTTTATACCCGAACGTTATTTCGTAGAGAGATCGTGATATTCCCCGAAAAGTCGAAACCATTCTGGAAATTCCTAATATAATGTGGGACATTCTACAAATAGGCTACTAATTCCGCTCAATGTCAAAAGATGGCGTGCATCTCAAATTAAGGTAATCGGAACCCTTTATGACTTACTCTACTCAACAATAGATGGCGCCCGCGGGTTAGATTTCCGTAACAATATATTAACTATAGATTTGCAGAAGTTCCTATTGTTAATTTCTTATTATACTCGTATGCTTGTATCCTATTAATTCATATTACTTGTATATTTAAGAAGCTCGTGTCAATGGCATAAGAGAATTGTTTAGAAATTAGACTCACCTAAAATCCCCATCAACACAGCCGGTTCCCTCGACGGTATTTGCGGCAAAAACGGAATAATCTCATCCAACACCAACCATTTATCCAAATGCTCCAACAATTTGCCCAAACACAGCAAACAGTTCACTCTCACTGATATGTAATTTGTCGTCATACACAACTTCTTGATACGTGGCAACAATGCATTCTTCATCGCTGGATAGTCTATTAACGATGCAAATGTAGGCAGAACTGAGAGACACAATTCTTGTATTTGTTGGGCATCCGATTCCAACGCTCGGTACAACATTGGTAGGATGTCAGATTTAACTTCCTCCCCTGGTGTAAGTTTTAATAACAATTCCATCTTTTGCATAAATATCAGGAGTATCTGTATTGGATCTTGGATTAACATCACTGGTTTTAATACTGGCAGTATGTATTTAACGAATTCCTCCTTCGTCGAACTCTCAGCTATAAGTAAAACGTTTGGGAGCACGAATGGTACCATGGGCGGATTCACAAACTCTCTCGTGAGACATGGAAGAATTCTGTAAATGCATATACGGTGAGGCATTTTCTGAATAATCTGTGGTAACCCCTTGTAGAATTGCGATTTCTGGAGGTTATCCCATTGGAATAACGAATCCAGGTAGTTGAGGGTTTTTACGCCGACGTCTTCGAAGTACGGTATCTGTAAAACATAAAGTACTATTGGAAATAATATTTGATGGCGGGCTGCTGAATCCTGACATTCGACAGACCGAACGAAATCATTTCTGTATTGAAATCCTGACTATTGTACAAAATCTTAAAGTCCTGGCTGTTAAAGCATAACTTTTTTGTGCTTTGTTCGGATTGCTGTTGCTTGCACGGGCTGAATAATATTAAATAACTCAAACCCTATGGGTTCATCAATAAATCGCATGCAATGGGTTCCGAACCTTTCATCTCCGGTATTTGCAGTATGAGCTACAGATCTCTTCGCTCCTTGATAAAGGACCCCGGCCGGTCCCGTAACTAGTCAGCCTTCTTCGAAACACGAACGTGTGTACAACCGAATATCTTTAATAATTACAAGGTGCAATTACTCCTAAGGTTAGGCGGCTTCAACTAAGTGCGACCATTATACAAATCATTAAAAGGATTTTAAAGCTTGCAATAGGTATTATCGTGTCTCAAACCCAAGTACTTGTAGAAGTATTTGTGAAAGGCCTATGTCCTTCAGGTATACTGAAATTACCTTAGTTATAATATGCACATTTATCATAATCGCAGCGAAAAATACAACACTATGACATATGCATAATATTGTTACGAATATCCCGCCATCTATTGGCGACTGTGTGAAGTCGTATAGAGCTACAAAATAAAGATACACGCCATCTGTTGAGACAACACGGAACTAAGTAATTAGTAACCCGTTAACAGAATATTCTACGATGTATTAGCGGATTCTATTGTTGTGTAGAATTTACAAGAGGTGTCGCGATTTTTCTGGAAGTACCGTTTCGCTATATAAAGCGTGGCATTGCGGAGTAGTGAGTTAGTTTTCAAGTGAGTGTCAAGTGAGTTAGTTTTCAAGTGAGTGTCAAGTGAGTTAGTCTTCAAGTGAGTGTCAAGTGAGTTAACAGCGACTAAAGTGTAAGTGAATTAAGAAGTTTAGTGTAATAGTGATAATAAATTATTGTAATTGTGTTGTTGATAGTTTCCCTGTGTATTTTGTGATCTATTAAAATAAATTGTGTCTATTTCGGTAACAATCTGGTATAATTCTCTAATCCCGAACCTCAGCTCGTAACAATATAAGAAACCTTTGTGACATACCTTCAGAAACTGATGAGGATCCGGCCTCAATTCTGGAGTAACATTCAACATCAGTTTCACATAGTCCCTCAAGCCATCCGCCACACAAGACAGTCTCGACGGTGGCATTTGTCTGATCTCGTTCACAAATCGCTTAAACTTAGTATAGTCCGTTCCTATGCTACCCAATGTCTGATGCCCCGTACTATGCAAAGCGTATATCACCATACCTAAAGAATATATATCACTGCTGGGTGAATGCGTGGCAGAAAGAACGTTTTCTGGCGCCAAGTAATCGAGAACTGGCTGAGTCAATGGATGCATTGCTGGACAGTATTCGTTGAAAGGCCAAAACGGCGTAGCTCCTGATGCATTTTGATTAGCGACGCAGAAATCGAAGCCGAATATCTTCCAAGCACCTTGCTGGTTCACTATAATAGATTCAGGACAAATATTGCGATGAAGGAGTTTGACGTCATTGTGGAGAAATGTTAAACCTTCAGCAATTTGCATCAGACCGTATTTAATTTCGAGCTCATAAAGTTTATAGTTCGATAAATGAGGCGGTATTGGAACTGGCATGTTTTCTGTATTACCAAGAATGTTAGCAAGACTTGCAAATATTGGCTCTGTGGCGAAAGCGAGACTTTCTCTGCTTTCTTCGAGACTGTGTTGTACGGTAAGAATTTGGGGGTGCCGTAGTTTTGTCAGTTGGACTATGCCACGTTTTAAAGTCTCTAACATAATATCTCGGTCGCCTTTTGTCCACCTGTCGAGATGTTTCTTCTCAAAGACGAATATGGAAGCTTCTTGCTTGGTTGATTTTTTGTAACCTTTGTAGACTTTCCACAGTAGACCTGGAAAGAAACAATAGCTGTAAAAAATATTCACTATTTAGTTAGATTAACATACCTGCAATTTTAAATTTTTTGGAAAAATTCAAAAAAGTAATTGGCGCAATCTTTGCAACTTAAATTTAATGCTATTATGTGCGGTCTGTCAATGCAGTTTCTTCGGCCAATGCTGACGCAATTAAAGTGGGTAGGCCAGGACCTTGAACATAATCGACAAGCTCGCTTTCATCTCTTAAATCTCAAATTCCGTTACTGAAATGCGTATCAGCATCCGTATGCAGTTCTTGGCCGAAGACGCAAACACGAGCGGTCTCGCCGCCTCAGTATACACGCCTAAAGAATGATAGTGGGATTATCGACATCTACAGTATTTTATGTGCATGTTTTGTTATAAATGCTAAATTTAGAAAGAAGAAAGAGAAGTCGTTATAGCTTGGACACTTGCAAAATAAGTGATGACATAGCTGTTAAATCCTTTTAATACGATTTTTAAATATCCCATACTAGAAATGGTACAAAAAAAATGTCTTTATTATTTTTTTTTTTTACTATGAAATAAATAATACTCTGTTGCAGTGCATTAAAATTTAAGTTAAATAATGGTGACAATGATAGGGGTGTAGATGTTTATACAATTGCTTCTTTATCCGTGTTATGGAATGCATAACCGTAAAATTTTTGTTGTGATAAAGGATGCTGGTCGTAAATTTAATCTTGCTTATAAGAGTAAATTTTAAATTTCATTGCGCGATGAAGGATCAGTAGTACTACTACGTGGTTCAGCCCGTCTCCACTAGATGATGTTGAAGTATGTGGAAGTCGCCACATTGTTTATTAAAATATAGGCGAACTCTCAATAAAAGCAATTCAAGAGAAGGGTATGGTTAAAAAGCATAAAGCATTATATTGTATTTTTGCTCATGAGCAGGGAACTCCATGGGAGGAAGGCAGTTACCAAATGACGCGACAACACCCGTGTGGCAGATTGTGATAAACAGTAAGTGAACAAATAAATGCAGTATCTTGATAACAGTTTGTATACTATGTCTATCTTGTAGATAATAATCTTTTCTGGTTTGACATAGTAATAGTGAAAACAAGATTACAAAGCTACTGGGATAAACAGCTACTAAAATTTAACTATACGTGAAAAAAAAAAATTACCCTACTGAAGATGGCTAGGCTATTAAATTATAATTATTATTTTTATTATTATTTTAAATTATTATTATTATTTTTTGAATATTTATATGGCAATTTTTAAATATCTTTACATAGTATAAAACAAAGTTGCTTCCTGCCATCTGTCCCTCTATATGCTTTGATTGTTTAAACTATGCAACAGATTTTAATACGGTTTTCACCAATTAAAGACAAAATGATTAGTGATAGTACCTGTGCGAAGCCGGTGCGTGTTGCTAGTTATATTCCTATGAAAAGTCCTTCCTTTTATACTATATATATAATAACAAATATCCTATTTCTTAGAATTATTATAGTTGAAAAGAATTTCCCATGACAAGAACTAACTGCAGACTAACATTTACTTCCATGTATTACTAAATATTCGTAAAATAAATACAAGATATTAATAACACAATTTTAAATAAAAAAAAACAATTTTCATTAATAATTTTATGTTTTTTGATACATATCTTAGCTTTATAACTTGTATAAGCATGTCTTTTTTTTAAAGGAAAAGAATTTATATTAAATTATTATACCCCCTACAGTTAGGACTTAAATATTAAATGTAGGTACTACATTATTACAAATAAATTAAAAAGGCTCGCAAAAAGTAAAAGAAATCAAGAATTACTATCAATATTACTACAAAAAGAACAGTAGGTAAGTTCATTTTTTTATTTCGACTGTTATATGTACTATTTTCTACTAGGCACCTACCTATCTACTAGGCACCTACCTATCTACTAGGCACCTGGAGTACATAGGTTTGCAGCCAGAACTACGGGCACAGAAACCGGTTCCTGAGCCCTTTGACGGTGTAAGCCGTCAGGTACCGGTTTTGGAGTTGGATATGTGGTTAGCTGCAGAGGCATGTTGTGGAGCATCCGATCTCGGGCGCAGCACGATGAACTGGTCAAAGGCGATGGGCCCTTTGGTTTTACCGACGCAACTTAAGCACTTGCCTGCTAAGCCAGAAGAAAGGTGACTAGACACTGATCCGGACACCCATCTTAGTTTGGGGAACTTGATGCAGGTATACTGACCCTGCTAATATAACGATATGGGGTAGGGGCAGTATAAACAAATACGTAGCCGTAGAGAGGAGAGGGCATGTTATAATATGTACTGGTGGTATATAAACATCTAAAGTTAAACTACCATAACAATAGCACAAGCTACAAGCCCTTCTAATCAATCAGAATCAATTTCATTATCCGATCTATAAGGCAAACTATATAGATGTAATGATTCAATGTTATATCGAGGCTTTTTACCTGGACCAGCACTTGCTATAAATTGAGTAGCTTCGAACTCTCTCGTTACAGGGTTCCCGGGGAGTACGCCTGACAACTGCGAAACTGTGTTACTAACTGACGAATAGAACTTATTGAACACTTCCATGATTGATTAAAACCTTTAAAATGTTATTGTTCTGCGAAAATAAAAATCATTACTACGAAACTAGACAGAAACCTACGGACATGAACTGTCAGTTTGATGTATTATTGTACGTTTATTAACAGAAAAGTCATAGGCAATCAATTCCAAAAAACATGATTGACGAATGATTGATTGATCGTATGGTATAGGAATAAAGTGATCAACGAAAAAATATATTATTTAAATAAAATGTGGGGTGCTCAATAGCAATATTGCTATAAACATTTCAATAGTAGCTATTTCTACGATGACCTGCATTGTTGCATTTTTGCGACGCCCACATCGGGCTATGGTCTTCAGGGTGATAAGAGGATAACGCACGGTCTCCTTTGAGTCTGGCTATGGACCTCTAAATTATACAAGTACACGTACTTGTACAATAGAGGTCAGTGATCGAGAGGTTTCCCACATCTATAGCTGTCTAGAGATCTTGGCGTTGCTGAACTGACGCTGAACACTCCATTACGGTGAGGAGTGCAGTATCCTTTTGCAGACTGCGATAAGGCCGCCCATTGTACTACTGCTTCTAATGTATTTTTTTTTTAATTGTATCCTATTTATAGTGTGCAATAAAGAGTATCTATCTATCCTCAGGCCACCGCACCATTATCGTAGGAGATCCACCATGCTTCGGCTGGCTAGTCTGGAGTGATACCACGGCCTCGCAGAAAACCAGCGTGAAGCAATGCTTGTGTTCTGTTCGCTGAGTGAGTGAGGTTACCAGAGGTCCTAACCCTTCCCTCCCCCCTCTCCTCCTTAGAGACCGGCACACACTTGTGACTCTTGTGTTGCAGGTGCCCATGGGCGGTGGTAGTCATTTACCATCAAGTGACATATCAGCTCGTTTGCCCCTATACCATAAAAAAAATCCACAGCCGTCTCCTTGTGCCATTGATATGAGGACGCAAGGGCTTTCGGTTGCAGGTCCCAAGGTACAGCTAAGAAACGCCGCTTCCAAAGAGATCGTGTGATTTTCTCTAATGACCTTAATGGCCATCGCCATACATACCATAGATTACACTGCTACTACTGCTATTGCTCTTTTCAGTTCTAGGTGTAAAATTGCAAGATATGTGCCGTCACACCATCGGAGGGTCCAAAAGGTCCGTGACGTAATTTATGGAAGGCCCCTAAAGCTATGAATCGAACACCAGTCTCCTGCAGGAAAATGCCCGACCTGGAAAGTTTGGGAGCCAGACTTCTGAAGTGGGGCCCGAAGTCCCATTTATTTTTTAAAGACCACGCAGCTGACGACGCCGCCGCCGACCTAAGATCCATCGGTGCTCTATAGTATCCTATTTAGTACACATAGGATACTTTTTATCACGGATTCCGGAAATAATGTTCCATAAGATAAGACACATCTATACTAAATTTCAAGAGGAGCCGTCCTGTAGTTCGTTTTTTAATAACTTCACAAGAAACTTACATTTTACGGGATATCTTATGTGTTCATTCAGGTAATAAACTATGTGTGTGCCAAATTTCATCCAAATGCAGATGCATTTGGATGAAATTTGGCACACAGATAGTTTGCCTGATTGAGTAACAAACATGCAGTCTTTCACATTTGAATGGCGCTATGGGTTGGTTAAAGTGTGAGGCGCGCCGGATTGTTCTACCACGTCAGGTTGCAATATATATTTTTTGCTGTTTTGTGAATGACCGTGAGATTTTCTTTTTTGGTAACATGATAAACAATAATTTGAACAGGGCTGCCAGTTTGTATAATTCGATACCAAATTCGTATAATTCGGTTATCTTATGATTTTCTGTTTGACCTATTTGTGTAATAGATTACATTGTATAATTGGATAGAATGTCATAATACTCATATCATAAGGATGTTATAGTGTAATAAGTACGTACATACACATACTTAAAACAAATTATGTCTGTGGTACACTGTTAAAGTTAGAACACCTTTTATTGAAATCACCAAAGAGTGACAAACTATAGTTGTCAAAGAGTATACAAACACTGATAGTTCTACAACACTGATTTTGTATATTAGTACGTGATTTTGTTTAAATAAGTTCTGAGACTCGGTGGTATTCAATAACTTCTCCTTACTGGCAGCCCTAAACTTAAAATAGAAATGTCAAATTGTCAAATTCATTCACGAAATCACGATTTGTTTTTAATGAGTACAATAGATGTTTTTTTTCGGTTGGATAGCTGTCACACGGATCCTAACCTTACTTTTTGAATTATTAATATTAATTGTTTTCTTGTAATCTTCAGGCAAAATTATTGATATTTAAGTACATTTACAGTAAGTAGTTAATTTTATTTAGTATAATTATATTCTTTCTTTCTCAATTTTTGTATATATATATTTTGCCTCATATTTAATGTAAGTGATAGGTGGCTCCTATTATGGAACTGCCTTCTCCTATTCCCCCGGAGCCTCCGGACCCTGGAGGTTCAGGTCGAACCCCGTCTCAAGTAGTGACTCACGGTAAGCGTCGCCTTGCCGATGAGGATGCTTTTTGCCACGGGGAACCGAAAAGGAACATCACAGAAAACAACATGGTGATTCCTTCTGTTGAAAATGTATATGTCCATCCTAGCCTTGTTGTTGGATTTAAATTATATAAGCCTTCGGATAAAGGCCCATTTATAGTTCACATTTCACGAATTGAACCAGACCCTTCTGCCGGTAGTTCTATTCGACCAATAAAGTTTGGCCAATTTTTATTTGCCAATAAGGTGTCAAATATATCAACTGATGGGGTTAAAAAAGTGGGGAGAAATAAAATTTCGGTAGAGTTCTTAACAGCTGAAGATGCTAACCAATTTTTGGGCAATCCGATTTTAAACCATAACAAATATGTTGCAACTATCCCTTCCTTTAATATCACCAAAATGGGTGTTGTTCGTCAGGTTCCAACGGATTGGTCGATGACGGATTTTGTTAAATCCGTAGTGGTACCTGTTGGATATGGAGAGATCCTCAAAGCGAGGAGGTTAAATAGGAAAACCACTGAAAATGGTAAAGTTGTCTGGGTCCCAACTCAATCTGTAGTCATTACATTCCACGGTCAAACCCTCCCCCTAAGAATTTTTAGTTACTACTCTTCCCTTCCTGTGGAAATTTATCAATTCCCAACCATTCAATGTTTTCTCTGTTGTCGTTTTGGACACATTAAAACACAATGTCGCTCAAAACCGCGTTGTTTTCGATGTACTCAACCCCACTCCGGAGACACATGTGACGTTGTCGAAGCCGAAGCCTCTTGTCTTCACTGCCTAGGTAATCATTTCGCTAATAGCAGGGATTGCCCGGAGCAGGGAAGACAGAAAAGCATTAAAATGTTAATGTCTCAAGAAAATTTAAGTTATGAGGAAGCTTCCAATCAGTTTCCTCGCGTCTCTAAATTATATTCCAGAGTCGCTGGTAAGACTCCCCTCCCACATTCTTCAAACTTGTCTTTTTCTCAGCCACAAAGTCTTTCAAGTTCTTCTGTTTCTTATAAAAAAACTGTCACCTCTACCCCACGTCCCAAGGCTCCTTTAGGCAAATCTTATGACAAGGCTGCACATCAGGCCCTTGTTTCTGAAGAATCATCCTCTTTGCCAAATGGTTATTCACTTCTTTCTTCTCGAACAGGCCCTCTGCCTACTCAAGATGAAGGTCTATTAGAGTTGCTGTTGACAATAATTATTAATCTGATATCAAATAAAAAATCTTACTTACCGCCCAACGTTGCCCAAAAACTAACACAGATCCTTTCTCTCTCTTCCAATCATGGCTGTAATTCTTCAATGGAATACGAAGAGTCTTCGTCCTAAGAAACATGAGCTTCTCTACTTAATTAACTCATTTCTTCCCTCGGTTATCGCCGTCTCGGAGACATGGTTGGTGCCCGGCTCCCGATTTCGGGTGCCGGGTTACTCTTGTCTTCGGGACGATAGAGCTGATGGATATGCAGGCAGTGCCCTATTTATTAAGCGCTCCCTATCTTTTTCCCGAATCCCTCTCCCACCCATATCTCCAGGCATAAACATGGTAGCCGTAAGGACACTTAACATCACTTTTCTCTCCGCTTACATCCCTCATCCTCACTCTGGTTTGATCCCGGATCTTATGCTAATTATTTCTTCTGTTCCTCCACCAATTATTTTAATGGGTGACTTTAATGCCCACCACTCATCTTGGGGCTCTTGTCATGACGATCCGTTTGGTCTTTCTCTTCTAGAAATTCTGGATGACTTAAATCTCTGTGTTATTAATGATGGCTCTCCTACTAGAAGAGTTCTCCCTTCTCAAAACCCCAAATCGGTGGTCGATCTTTCTATTTGTTCAGCATCTTTGGCTTCCACTGTTTCTTGGAATATTCTTCCCCATTCTCACGGTAGTGATCATTTTCCCATTCTTATTTTGATATGTAACAGGGTATCTCCCATGCGTAGCTTTAACCCAACCTTCAAGTATAGGATAGTGGAATCTAACTGGCCCTCATTTGCTTCTTCTCTTGAGAGTAAACTAGAGGATCTTCCTTCTCCGGATGCTAATAACCAATTAGATTGTTACAATAATTTCGTTAATTGTATTATTTCAAGTGCTGATCAAAACTTTCCTCTAAAAAAGCCCTTTAATTTCAAAGTATCAACTCCTTGGTGGGATACAGAGTGTACTATGGCAGTTATTGAAAGAAAAATAGCAGAAGACTCGTACAATTGTAACATGAGCATTCAAAATTTTACAAATTACCAAATGAAAGCTGCTCAGGCGAGAAGAGTTTTCGCAAAGAAAAAGAGGGAAGGTTGGTTCCGGTTTTGTGAAAACCTTTCTCCAAGGACTCCCTCTACTTTAGTTTGGAAGCAAATTAAACGGTTCAGAGGGTCTTGTAACAATCTTGACATGTCAGTCAATGACCCCTCAATCTGGCTTGAATCTTTTTCTGATAAACTGGCTCCTCCTTCCGTCCCAAACTCAGACTGCTTTTCTTCTCTGCCTCTTCCTATTCCATCTCAAAACTGTTTTGACCAAGCATTCTCATTCTCCGAACTTCAACTGGCGCTAGATGGTCTTCTGGATTCTTCCCCTGGAGTGGATGGAATCCCTTACTCTTTCCTAAAACATGCTTCCGATAAAAGCAAAGAATATTTCTTAAACCTAATAAACACTTTTTATACATCTGATTCTGTTCCCCAGGCATGGAAAAATCAAATCGTGATTCCCATACTTAAACCCGGTAAGAGTTCTGCTGACCCAAATAGTTATAGACCTATAGCTTTGTCTTCGGTCTTATGCAAGGTTACAGAACACATGATAAAACACCGTCTTGAATGGTTTGTGGAAAACGGAAGATTGTTAGGTAAATCCCAATATGGATTTAGAAAGGGTAGAAGCACGATGGATAATCTTGGTTTATTGACCTCTGACATTCGTTTCTCTTTTTTTAATAAGGAATACTTAGTAGGAGCTTTTCTCGATATTTCGTCAGCCTATGACAACGTTCTAGTTCCACTTCTCAAAGATAAACTCATATATCAACTCAAGATTCCAGAAAAATTAGTTAGTTTTATTTGTAATTTATTTGTAGAAAGATCCATCTTTATTAAAAGTGGGGACTTATCTCTGTCGCCCAGGACGATTTGGAAGGGCTTACCTCAAGGCTCGGTGCTAAGCCCCCTCTTATATAGTCTATACACTTATGACCTAGAGCTGGCAATAGGCCCTTATGCTCAAATTCTCCAATACGCTGACGATCTAGTATTATATAATTCGAATAAATTTCTTGAGGTAGCGGTTGACAATTTGTCGACTGCACTCAATTACTTATCAGAGTGGCTAAATTGCCACGGTCTTTCTTTATCGGCCCCTAAGAGTTCGATTGTGGTGTTTACCAAAAAACGAACGATTCCCCACGTTGACATATCCGTATGCGGTGAAGACATTCCTCAGGATAATAAAGTCAAATTCCTCGGAATTTGGTTGGATTCTAGGTTGACAGGTAGCATCCATACCGATTACGTCGTCCAGAAATGTGAGAAAAACATTAATGTTCTTCGTTCCCTTTCTGGGGTTTGGTGGGGTTCCCATCCATTTTCCCAGAAACTACTTTATAATGCTATAATCCGCAGTCATTTAGATTACGGTCTATTTATTTTGGATCCCTGTAACAAATCTGGCCTCCAAAAACTGGATAAAATACAATCAAAATGCCTTCGTATTATTCTTGGAGCAATGAAATCCTCTCCTGTAAACGCTATGCAGGTTGAATGTGGCGATCCTCCTCTATCGCTTCGTAGACAATTTCTCGCAAACAGATTCTTTTTTAAACTTGTTCAAAATCCAGATCACCCTCTCCTTACAAAACTAGAACAGTTATCCAACCTATTTAATACTCACTATCCCCGCTCTAATAAGAGCATTCCCTGTCTTCTTCTAGCTTACCAGCAATATTCCCGTCTCCCTAATCCTCTCTTCCAAAACTCCGTTTTACCTCTTTTTTCTACACCCTATGAAGCGTTGGTATTCCAGCCCAACATCATACTGGACTTGAAAATCAACAAATCTTCAATAGAAGCAAATAGACTTTTTATTGATAAAATTACCTCCAATTATAATAATTGGCGTATAATTTTTACAGACGCTTCTAAAACCTCAGTCAGTGGCCCAGTGGGTGTTGCTGTCTGGATTCCTTCTACTAGTATAATTTTAAACTATAAATGCCCAGCTACTTGTTCGGTTTTTACAGGTGAGTCCATTGCCATCTTGGAAGCTATTTCCTTTATAAAATCCCATAATTTAAACAATAGTATAATTTTTACAGATTCCAAAAGCTGCCTTCAATCTATTCTTTCAAACCCTTTTCGATCGAAATCTAGTATTCCTATTATCCTTAAAATTAGGTATCTTCTATTTCAATGTCAGAGGCTGAACATTAACGTTGTCTTGGCCTGGATTCCTGGACATTCAGGGATTTCAGGAAATGAAACTGCAGATTCTTGTGCTAAAAACGCTATCTACACGGGCTCTCTTGACCATTCGGAAATATATTCGTATGATATTTGTTCATCCTTGAAATCGCAGTTGTTTGACTCTTGGTCTAGGATGTGGCGAGTGTCAAAAACTATAAGAGGCAAATTTTATGGTGAAATACAACCAGAAATACCACTTAAACCCTGGTTTGCCAAATTTACAAAATTAAATAAAAGTACAGTCTCTACAATTTGTCGGTTAAGACTAAATCATTCATGCACTCCAGTATTTTTATCAAAACTTAGAATAAGGGATAGCTCCATTTGCGAATGTGGCCTTGATGAGGGAAATGCGGACCATATATTTTTTAGCTGTCCTAAGACAAGGTTCCCTATTTATGATGCCATTCCTCCTCATATTCCTCGCCCCACGTCCCTTAAATTGATCCTATCACTCGTTTTCACCCCTTTTGTATACACCTTAGGCAAGTATATTAATATCAATAAAATTAAGTTGTAGTTTGAAGGTTTTTGACCTCCATTGAAAATATTTATTATTGTTTATTATTTATTTACTTACGTTTATTTTTAATTAATTTACTTTAATTTATGACTCTCTTATTCATGTTTGATTATATGCCTCTAAAAAGTTTACAAACAATTAAATTTATCTACTCTCTACTACATCTTTACAAATTCTCTTTGACTCTACCATAGCTCTATAAAAATCCTTTGACAGCTTGTCCTCCGGATACCTGACATTGGCAAAATTGTGGCAACTCCACAAAGCCATAATCAAAAGTTGAAGTTGAGTACAATAGATTAATAAATCGAAATGTTTGTTATGTTCTATGTTGGAATGTAAAAAAATAAAATGTCATCAGGAATAATATTTTCAATATCAATAATCTTCCTTTTATTAACGCCTACCATTATATCAGAGAGCGACTCGTATTCAAAAGAACCATACAGACCTTTGGGTCCCTTTGTACAATGCAAATTTTTGCCGCTGGAGTTTCTGGACTGCGATGAACCGATCGATCATAAAGGAAACCACACAGCTAGAGATGCAATAGGACATGGTTGTGTAAAGTTTGGAGGTGTTAGATATGACCAAGTCGAAAAAACAAAAGTGCAATGCAAAGCCCTTGATGGAATTGAGTGTTATGGGAGCAGGAGCTTCTTGCGAGATGGTTTCCCTTGCGTGCGGTATTCTGGACACTACTTTACGACTACATTAATATACAGTATTCTATTAGGATTTCTAGGAATGGATAGGTTTTGTCTAGGACAAACGGGTACGGCTGTGGGAAAGCTCCTTACGTTAGGGGGGTTAGGTATTTGGTGGATTGTAGATGTTGTGTTACTGATTACAAATAGCTTGCATCCAGAGGATGGCAGCAATTGGAATCCATATGTTTAGATAAGTTTGTTTTTAAATAAAGAGGCTATATATACAAAAAGATCTAAACCCGTTTTTGTACTAACTTGAACTTTTACCAAGCAACCAGTATTACCGTCATACTTTAATGTTTACTGTATGAACAGCAGTAGCGTAATAGCATTCGGAAAACAGTTGTGGGTTCAAATAACTCCAAAGTGAGAACACACAAGGAAATAATGAGAATGCTTTTAATTTCATACAAAATTATAATTTTTTAATACCATGGAGATAACACAATATTTATTAGCAATCACCTATGAATATACTTATAGACTATCACTAAAGAAGGCCAGCAGAGCCGACTACCTACTATGACATGTGGTAAAGAAATAACTAAAGGAAGTGCTCAGCCTTTTTTTTTATTTGAAATTTCAATCAAATCTTTTTTATATAATCTGTACACTATTTTCTTAGTAGAAGGACATTTGAATTTGGTTCTGTTGTTTGCCAGCTTACTCTCTACCAACTCAAAACATAATTTTATATCTTTAAAATATTAACAGCCAACAACTCAAACACCACTCAATTATAAGAAATCCTTAACTCTTGTGCTGTCAATATCACTGATCTGAATTGTAGTGATAAAGTGAGACTTAACAGACTTTAATTGAGAATTGTGTCTTAGTCAGCCATAAGTTTAGTGAATATAATCTAAGATTCTATCTGACTATACATACTACCTATGGCTTTTCTCCATTGCAAATGGTTGACATATTTAAGTTAGTTGAATTGTTATAATTTCTTTAGAAAGATTTTTGTCTAGTTATAAGAAAATGTGATTTTCAGTCAAGTTGTAAATAATTATGTGAATATCAGAATGATGATGATAAATGATGAATATTGTGAAATCATTGGCTTTTTATTATTTTATCTTTCTAAAGAGTATTTTTATACCATCAAGATGCCAAAAAAGTACTTTCCTTTGAGCTGGAGTTGCTACTAAGACGAAGCGATTATATTTAATACTAGCAGCACCTCGCGGTTTCACCCGTGTAAGTACCGATCCCGTTTGAATGTCGGGATAAAAAGGAGCCTATGCGTTAATCCAGGTCTCCAGCTATCTACATACGAAGTTTCATCGCAATCGGTCCAGTAGTTTTTGTGTGAAAACATTACAAACATACGTACAAAAATGTTTCCTTTTTATAATATTAGTTTAGATTTATGTTATGTTCAATTGATGTAAAGAATACATAATAGTACCAGTACAGAAGACCTACTCTGCAAAATAAATAACGATTCTTGATCTGACACAATAAAGTGCAATTTAGATCGCACGGCGCTAATTACCTACAGTTATATTCTCCCAGAAGTTACCTCCAAAGAGTATACAAACACTATGTTATCTCTTTTTCTATCGTGCTACCTCTTTCGACTACGCGCGACATTAGGGTTGTCTTCTGTTAGGATAGTTAATCTGAATATTTATTATAAGTTATGTGCCTTATACTCTATTTTTGTGAACAAAGCTTAATTTCTAAAGTGCGGAGTGGGCCTCTCAGGATACTAGTACAAATATGCTGACCGCGAGTTTATTTATTTTATTTACGCCATCTCTGTATTCTGCGCGATACTACTGTAATTTTGATGTTGGTTGTATAGGTCCTAACAGTGGCGTAACAATAGGGTGGCAGAGCGGGCAAAATGCCACGGGCCCTCGCTCAAGGAGGCCCCGGGCACCAAAGACCCTGAACACAGGAGGCACTAATTACAAACTGTATTAAAAAAAAAATTCTATTTAATCAATATAAGTAATCTAATTTAATAAACCTAATAAAATACACATGTTAAATAACGGCCAAGTGCGAGTCAGACTCAGACCACACACATCCGATGAATTAGCCTCAGATGGTATGGTTACGTCACTAGGTCCGAATTATACATATCCTAGCTGTGCCCCGAGGTTTTACCTGCGTTAATTTGAGGAAAAAACCTACTAAAATATATTCCATTACTAGTCACATTATTCATCATCATTATTTCTTTCTTTCTTTCAAATCAAATGATGTCAAGAGCAATTTTGTTCAAAATTAAATAGGTACTCGTTATGAATAACGTATTTTTTTGGTAAGGAAAAATATCATATTTATAAAAACACCTTGGCAAATAATTCATTATTTTAGAACTAATTTGATTACCATAAAAAAGGTTAGTGAGTCAACCTTAAAAGATAGACATATACTGTCGCAGAATTTTTTTTAGAACTTTTATAAGGTAAACAATTCCGTCATATAACTCAAACATGATTTTTGTGTAACTTTAACGGTTTACGCAGCGCACGCAACGGAAGCTCTCAAAAGGAATAATTTTACCCATTTTTGCAACATTTTTCATTGATGTTATATAGCCTTCCTCGATAAATGGACTATCCAACACAAAAAAAAAATCAATTCAAACCAGTAGTTCCTGAGATTAGCGCGTTCTACCAAACGAAAAAACAAACTCTTCAGCTTTATAATATTAGTATATATTCTGGGCAGCTTTCACAGATGGCGTTATTTTAATTTCGAGTTTTTACAATATTTTAATACAATTTATTCAATTCATGATAATAGGTTTACAATTTTGAACATTTAAAAAAGTCCACCCGATCCCCACCAGACGCAAAGCTGCCCATTACAGCGTACAGCAATGGACAACCTTTGCGCTAAGTAAGACCCGGAGCGATTGTCAAATCCCCGCTCTCTAAGGCGACGGCCGATCTTTCTGATAAGGACATCAGACTCCCAACATCCCGTCTCGAACGCTAGTGGAACAATCAAATAGTTTTCACCCGCTTACCCGGGGGGTAGGTATATTTCTCCTGCTTTCTCACCGCCGCACTCTCAGCGGAAGTCACAGCCGTCTGTGTTGTATGAGTCAGATGAGAGACTGCTGGGTGTAGCTATCATTACAGCTATACACTTTAACATGTCAGTATTATATAAACACAGATTGATGGCAATATACATGGCACTGTGCGAGAAGTGCTAATTCATGTTATCATAGTTAAAGTGCTCTGGTGCACAGTTTGTGGGTTCAATTCCTACCTAGGACAAATAATTGTATAATTAGTATGATCATTTTGTTCTGTCTGGGTGTAATTTATCTATAATATGTATGTATTTAGAAATATATAAGTATGTTTATCAGCAGTTTGGTTACCATAGTACAGGCTCTGCCTAGTTTGGGATCAGACGGCCCTGTGAGATGTGTGAAATTAGTTGCCTACCGTTACATTTACATAATTTGTAAGGATGCCTAAGGGTGGCTTTAGAATCTCGTTTAGATGAACAAAATTGTCAAAGCTAAAGTTAACCATCTTTTGTTCTATTGAATCTGTAACATATACATAACTTGGATAAGATGCCTGCTAATAAAAACCTAGGGTCACAAACAATGACCCACGAAGGACGAAGGACCTGAGTCACGATAATACTACAACTGGTTCTCATTAATATGGATCTTCGGTGCCACCCTAGTGTTAAGATGTATGTTTATTGTGATAACTGTAGAAGATACAAATATTTTTCTTCCTTTCTAATAGCCCTTTTTACAGAATTCTTTTAAATGTCTTCCATCCAATAAAACAAAAATATGTAAACTTATATGGTTTATTTTAACTTAAGCCACCAGAGCGGAAGCAGTGCTTGATTCATACTTCCAGTTAGGTGCGAGCACGCTCTTTGTCTTGTAGTAGCGGGCTAGCCTGTGGATTCTGGATTCGACAAGGATCAACCTGAATTTGCTGTCCTTATCTTTCCTGTTGCGCTCTAAGTGCTTCCTCATGGCGACGGCCTTCTTGATCAGGTAGTAAAGGTCCTCAGGTAGGTCAGGGGCCAGCCCCATAGCCTTCATGATACGGAGGATCTTTTTGCCAGTGACGAATCTGACTTGTGCAACACCATGAGAATCCCTAAGCATGACACCTGTAAAGAGAGAACAACATATAAATTAGCTTTGTGAATATGTATAATTTATTTTTTACAAATTATTTTGGTAGTTATTTACTTCTAATGTTAAGTATCGCGTGTGTTGAGTGATGGGAAGGTATATATTAGAAATAGAGAAGAGGTACACACTATTTGTTTTCCCTCTGTGTAATCTACCGTTGTGTGACTTTTTACGATTTCACTGCTTGTAAGTGGCAGGGTCTACCTTATCACTGAATAAATCATTTCATTCATTGTTATTTTTATTACTAGAAAGGTAACATACCTTCTTTGTTAAACAAAACAAAGACAACATCCACATTCAACTGACACTACATTCCACTATGAAAATTATCAAGGTGATTACTCTCTATACATATTTACAACATTATTTGAAGGGCCTCTATTACTAACCTAGTGTAAATTAATGGACTTCTTAAATGCCTGTAATCATTATTGATAGCTCTCAAGGTGTATTTTTTACAACAAACAACCTTTAATGCAAACCAAATGACAAAAATTTCTAATAAAATAATCAATTGCAGTGGACTGTAATAGGCTGATTTAACTTGTGGCAACTGGAGATAGAACTTGCAGCAGAATCAAGCAGTAAAGATAACTAAATGTCTGCATATTCCCTTGGATTACTAAGGAGGTTTAACAGTAATGCTGTTTCTTCCGTTTGCCAATATTACTGTAACAATGTAGATGTTACATGGAGCAACTGTTTTCTAACTGTAGACTACTGGCAAGGACATAACATTACTTTGCATGTACTAAAAAATTTAATAAAAAATTAAAATTTAATAAACATAGTGGGAGAGAACATAGTGAATAAACAATATCAGAATATTATAATTAACATAAATAAAATTAGTTGCTGGAAAAAATCATATTGTTTAAAGAACTGCATCTGTCAAATGTGATATAGGAACCAACAGATAAGTAGCCAAATAATTCTGAAAAATATTATGGATTTTACACAATTTGGTTCAAAACCCTTGTCTAAAATTATAATTTTTGTATTTAGTCATCACAATTAAAGGGCTGACATCCCTCAATTGTGATGACTATATATGTAGGACATGTGAATACTTTCAACACTTTTGTTATGTTTACTTGTAACTAATTAACTTAAAATTAAACTTGTAGATAAACCTTGGAAGTAAATTTTAACCTAGTTTGGGCTCCTATGGTTCCTTTGGCAAGTCCAACAGATTGGGCTTGGTTATGATGGTCTGATGATAAAGCCAAGGGATGAAGTGATAAATGGTGGATTAACTATAATCGTTATATACAATACTAGCAACCCGCCCCGGCTTCGCACAGGTAGCAGAGACATCTTCAACATATTTCAACGAATTTACACAAAATCCTAACAAATTAAACCTTCCTATATTCCCCACTCTGCCTATTAGTGAACAACACATGAAAAATTGTTCAGTAGTTTTTCAGTTTATCGCAGACAGACAGACGCAGCGGGGGATTTTGTTTTATATGTTGTGAAGTAAATGCTAGCGATTAATAGTGTCTCTATTAGTATTGGCAACAAGGTCATCAGTGATCAACAACATCTCCATACAATGGCCTATTACAAGGGATACTAACAATTTTAAAGCCTCAAATTTGTGCAGAAATCTAATGACAGTCCATTCATTAACACAGAAATCTAATGTCTTGAGCCACTAATTAAAAATGATAATGGTTTGTTAGTTTAAAGACAATAATGTATTTGACGACCTGAATTCTTGACACATACTCACATGTCATAAAAAGAATACAGATTGGCATTACTGATAATAAAATAAAGAACTTACATAGGGGATTTAGTTAAGGGAACAGCGAATGTAACTGGACCATTTCTAATTTTTTGCATTATGTGAACTGCTGTTATGTATATTACGACTCTACAAAATTACAAGTATGTATACTGTCTCCTCATGTTGGTCCTTGACAAATCTTAACATATCTGACTGAACTTAGACGATGGATACGTCATAATGATTCTAATTTAGACATAATTCACTACATCAACACGGTCTGCAACAAATTAATCATATTACACTGAAGTAGTGTCACTTACCTATTTGGGAGGGAGTGAGGCCTTTCTTGGCAAGTTTGAAAATCTGTTCCTTTACATCATCTGCGGTCAGTTTTAACCAGGTTGGGACACTGCGACGGTAGGGCAGCGCCGACTGGGAAATACCCTTACTGAAAACATAAAATTTACACTTTGTTGTAATGCCATGTGGTGATTGAGTGCAATCAGTAGGTTATGTTACCATCACTGAAACTTCCAATTACGTGAAATGTATGCTTAGACACTAGTTTGATAGAATGCACGATAAATAACACATGAAATTACCCAGGTGCGTGCATACGACCCATGGTTGCGGCTTTTTAATAAAATCGCCGATCTGACAACGACAACAAGAGAAACGAAAAAGATGGTAGCCGGAAAGCGCGTATTCATTCAGTAATCGTTCTTCCCTATTTATGATCAGTCGTCATTCACTAGTGTTGATAAGTTTGTTGCTGGTTAGAAGATACCGGTTTATATTCCCGTTGTCTGTGGTACATCCGTAATAACGTTCAAAAATATTGAGTATGTTGTTACAAAAGTCAAAATCATATGACATTTCTACAACCAAAACTGATTGTTCTGTCAATCAGCCCTCATCTAGCAAATTATATATTCTCAATCTCAAATAAAAGGTGATAATTGCTGGTCAAAAATGACCAACCCTTACGGCGTTTCTGATGCAGAGTTCAATATCATCAAGCAGCAGGCTGCGCAGCGTGCAGGCTTGAGGAAGGAATTCCTCAAGCAAAAGTCTAACCCTTTTAAACATGCCAATGAAGCTGGCTATGTCGTGAGTATTTATTACGTAATTTTATTATTGAATTCGGACACAACCGATATGCCCCAATGTTAGTTACTGTTTAATACAGTGGCATACAGGGTTAATTTTGATATTATGTTTTGTATTTCAGTTTGACCCCGCAATACAAAAATTCTTGTCGATGAAAGTGACTCACCTGGATTACTTTACTGCAAACAAAAATACTAGCCTATTCGGATTCTGCGCTATTATTATTCCTATGTTTACTTATGGATATTTCCTTTGGAAACATAGATCCACACGTGAGGCACAAATAAGGAGTGGAGAACTTCGTTATAAGGATAGGCTGTTCAAGTTCGCGTAAATAATGTGTACATTTCAGTGAAAAATAAGTTATAAAAAATGTGTAGAAATAAAATCATATAATTATTAATTGTATCTATTATTTATTATCAATCATGCTGTATTTATTTAATAAATATAAAAAAAATAAATCACAAATTATTATTTGAGATTGTTAGTAATTTTGTTACTGATAGTACTTTGGAGAAAATATACCTGGCCAGTATTGACATTTGTACAAATTGTCTTAAAAAAAAAAGAAAATGCTATTGTTTGACAATGATGCCCCGTTGTTCATAAAGACCATTTTTATTGCTAGTTGATGTTTATATTTTAAAAACAATGGCGCAATGTAAAGGATCAGACTTTGGGGTGTCTGACTTAGAGCTGAAAATTATTTGTGATCAAATTGAGCGACGTAAACAATACAGGGCAGAATTTTTAAAAGCTAGAACTGATCCCTGTCTACATTCTAAGGAGTCTGGCTATGTTGTAAGTTATCATGATTTAAGATGTAGTTCTTTGCTGTCCAACTAGGAACGCAGTAAACAAGACTTTGTTATTCAAATGGTTAGTAGAGGGGAGTGGGATAGGTTTTGGTATGTTTTTTTTCTTTCTATTGTATAGGGGGCAAACGAGCAGACGGGTCACCTGATGGTAAATGACTACCGCCGCCCATGAGCACCTTTAACTCAAGAGTCACAAGTGCGTTGCCGCCCTTTAAGGGGGGAAGAGCGGGAAGACGGGAGAGGGGGATTAGAGGGGAAGGACGGGAATAGGGGAGAGAGAAGGTAACCTCACTCACGCGGCGAAAAGCAATGCAAATGCGTCCCATACGTGCCGAAGCATGGCTCTCCCCCACGTTAAATGCGCAAGTAAAACCAGTGGTAGGTTCCTATTTCAATTTATTTCTAGATAATTAATTGCTGAAGCTACATAAATCCATAGATTTCACTTTTGCAATGATAATCGAGATAGCAGTAAGTACTTAAGATAGAAGATGTGCCTTCCTGACTTACTGCTATCTTGATAACCATGGCAGACTTAGGGAAACACGGTAACTAGTAGGTAACGGATTTGTCCTATCTTCTACGCCTAAAGGATAGCGTTTGTCGCGATGCAGAAAATGCATTCCGGTACACAGTTTCTGTTGTACCTACTTATTGAACGAAGGAAGAAAGTGTTTGGTCTGTACTAAGACTTGCACAATTGCGTACACCTACTCATTTAACTCGCATACATTACGAAGCTGCCTTACAAAGCGCCTCTTTATACGCTTTACAAAACCAGTTCTGCACTGCTCTGTACCATTCTGCGTCAATTGCACTTAAGCATTTTTTAGTCTTACCGTATTGCGTAGATATTAGCACGTGTATGCGTTTCTAACTGCGTAGGTACCGTCTGCTTAGCATCAGTACAGTAGGTGTGTATTACATTTGAAAAGATGTAGACAGTACCTACGTATGTATGTGGTCTAGGGCATACGAAGGTATTATTAGATACCTACTCGTATTTTAGTTCAGGGTGATATTGCTAGACCTGTAGCTAAAGCCGCGTCGCCACTAGGCAACAAACGTCGCGCGATACCTGTCCCCGTAGACATCGGGCGATGTTGCCAGACTTAACCAAGTTCTTCCTAAGTCCACCATCTTCTATTCTTCTGTTTTGGTTAGATTTACAATACGTATGGGCCCGGCTCGACCGCAGTGATGCGGCTTCACGGAAAACCGGCAGTGAAGTAATGATTGCATTGCTTTTCGCCGCGTGAGTAAGGTTGCCGGAGGCCCTAACCCTTCCCTCTCGCCTTCTCCCCTCCTCTTCCCTCTCACCCCTCCTTAAAGGGAAGCAACGCATTTGTGACTAGAGTTGCAGGTGGCCATGGGCGATGGTTGTCATTTACCATCAGGTGACCCGTTTGCTCGTTTGCCCCCTATATCATAAAAAAAAACAACCCGCACAGATACAATACCTGTAAGTACCAGTGAGATGGTAAGTTCGACTACACTGATGTAGATAAGGCATTAGGCGACGTGGTGAGATGCGCCTGATTTCTCCGGGGTCACGTGTTACTCGATAATTGTTGCCTAGTGGGTATGCGGCTTAAAAATAAGACATCTGGGATATATAATAAAACATCTAAATTTTAGAAAAATATGCACCACAGTAGTGTTAACTGGATATGCACTTATATATTCTTTAAAATTCCTCTACAGTCGTGAGAAAAAATATTAAGAATAAATTGTGACAAACCGAGAAGATTAAGGTTGCAGTCTTCGTCATGACTTTATAGATGTTCAGTATTTATTTGACTGTTTCAGTTTGATCCAGCAATGCAAAAATTCTTGTCTATGAAGGAAACTCAGTTGCAGTATTTTGCACCCAATTTCCGGACCATACGATTTGGGCTGTTCTTTATACTCTTGCCGATGTTCACCTACGGCTACGCTCTATGGAATCAACGCACTAAAGTAGAATGGGATCGCCGCTGCGGAAAGCTTAAATACCGTGATAGAATATTTAAATTCGCTTAATTGGAGAGTAATATTCGAATAGAGACATACCTTTGGCGTTTTAGTTTCTAACTATAGACCTCTAGTTTAAATTATTTGATAAAGAAAAACTTTTTAACAATAAATAGAGCGATAAAGACTTTATTTCTCTTTTTAGTTTATATATTTCAAAGCTTTTAATATAAATATTGTTAAACTGCCCCACTGGTTGGTATGAACCTCTCAGTATACGAGCGATAGTATACCTATAGTATATGCTACAGTTCACCACGTTGTCTTAGTGCAGATTGGCAGACTTCAGTAACCTTCCATACCAGCATATGCAGATGTGCTGACCATTCCTTCGTCAAAACAAACGATTCGGCATGTGAAGACAACGGCTAAACCCCTGTGGGGTCGACTAATATTGCCAAAATACAGTGGGTGGCCAGTGTGGCCACGCTCGCTCATCCGTTTGCGTTCGTATCTAGATTCGAATTATTAGTACCCAGCCTAAGGTTCACAAAAATGGTGTAATAAACTCATAACTTACTGGTAATTCAATATTCAGATTAAAACAGACAAACCTAACGTCGCGACGTCGCGCGTCTTCAGAACAGATAAGAGTTTCGCGATGGAAAGAGAGGCAACTTCTTGGTGACCTGAATTGAGACTTTATTTTTTTTGTTTCGGAACAAGAGTCGATATTTATTTAAATGCATTTGGCGGAGTGAGACTTCTGTACCTGTACTATTATGTATTCTGTGGTTGTGTAAAAGTTAATCATTTTTATTAACCTAGTTTTCGACTATATTCCGTATACTTTATTTTGTATACTTTGGTTAAGAGGTTAATGGCATACTAATAGCACAAGGCGAGGCGGTGTGGGTTGGATGCCGGGTGGCTCTAATGAGCTATAACCTGTAAGCGAACTCCAGCCCGCATAAGAGGCGATGGGTAAGGCCAGTTAGCAGAAGCACTCTCGAGACGACAAAGTTCTCCTGGTTTTTAAGCAGCCATCTTGTGTATTATTGTTGAGTCTGTCGTACAGCTGTCAGGTATTTCAGGGCTCGGGGCACAACCACGCCTTGATTGATGGAAGTTAATCTTATCGTAACATAATCGTAACTCAGAATGTAATTTCAATGAAAGCAATATTTGAAAAAAAAAAAAATTACAATAATTTTAAAGCGTGTTTTAATTAATTAAGATACGAGTATTATAAGAAGCGTAGGTATACATTTATCGGTCATCTAGTGACTTGTCCCTAGTCGTGACTGCATCGTCAAATTTCACCATGTAGGTAGTTCCTTTGTGCCAGTGCGCTGTGACTTTTGCAGGCTGAAAATATAAATATTCATTATCTTTATTTCATAAAATTTATGATCAATTATTCGAAATCGTCAATTTAAAAAAAATATTATAATTTAAAATTGTAGATCTACCATAAACTTAATAAATAAGTTTATGAAATCAACGCACAGAGTCACCGCAACAATAGTTTGCTATGTATGCTATATATTATAAAAAAAAAAATGGATAGCATAATATCATATCTCCTGTGTCGATCTAAAACCACCCGTTTCCAAATGTTTGCCTTGCCTTGAGCGAGAAGAAATCGGACAAATAAATTCAAACAAAACGGCCTCTCTTTTAAAAACCAACATTTTGTTGTGTGCTATTATGTTATTAAAAGTAAATAAATAAATGTCCACAAGTTACAGTATAAGGAAACATTGTGTCATATGGAGCCATAACACTAATCTTTTATAAAGGAGTACTTGTACTTGCTACACCAGAAGTTGCAACCAATTTGGTACCCAATAAGCTCGAAATCTACTCAATATTAGAATTTATTTTAATTATTATATGCATACGTACACTCACGCTTGTACCCCGAAAGGTAGGCGGGCGTATTAAATACCCACATTTTGAGTGAGTAATAAGCAAGCCCTGGTAGCACCTGTTATCTGAAAATTGTCCACCGGCCCAAGCTAGCCGGTAGGCATACTTTCAGAGCCTCAACTAGTACTCCATACAGCACATTTTGTTGTCAAAATGTAAGTACAGTCTGGCGGGTCTTACTCTATAGTATACTGTCATACTGCCAATATGGACAAAAACATTAGGCTTCTGTTGGCTGACGGAATTTTCTTCAATCTTTCTAATTAAAAATATAATTTTTGAATTTACTTACAAATCCACTTTTAGTGAGCACAGCTTCTATGATGCCTGCATTGAAGGTGGCACAATTTAAAGAACCCTTGTCTTTTGGTACACTGATAAATTTATTGACCTGGAATCATAATAAATGAAAATTAACATAATATTTTTGCAAGTTTTCTGCACCAATTACTTTGTTGTCTGTCAGTCATAGTACTTTTTCTTGAGAACACTGAAATTAACAGCCTCTCAAATATTACTATTACTTACTACCAATTTGTATTACAAATTTTAGCACAATGTTGGAATCGTTGAAAAGATGAATTGCTCTGACAACATACTAACACAGTTTAAATAAAAGTGTGATAAAAAGGGTATTATAGTAAATGTTGTACTTGTTGCAGACTCGGTCATATATCACGCGGTCATAAACACTGATGCTCCGCCTATCAGTGTTGTGAATATGCAGTAATCAATACAAATAAATAAAATTGAAGTGTCTGTTTGTAATGTCAAAATAACAGTTTTTTTTTAAGCTCATACAAAAATATAAAATTGAAGTGTCTGTTTGTAATGTCAAATAATGGTTTTTTAAGCTCATACAGTTATTTGCACACAAACCACTGCCTAAAAAACTGTTTATTAATTTTTTGTCTGTCTATCTGTCTGTTTGTTTGTTTCGTTTAATCTCCGAAACGGGTAGACCAATTTCCACGGGACTTTCACTGGCAGATAGCTGGTGTTATAAGGAATAACTTAGGCTACTTTTATTTTGGAAAAAGAATTAGGGTTCATCGCAAAATATACAAATATTTACACGCGAGCAAAACCGCGCGGGAACTGCTAGTAAACAATAGAAGAGAGGTTGAAGAGGATGATGATGATGAATCTGTCTGAATTTAAATTGTATATTGCTTATTGTAGTTATGATTATACATTAATTTAGTAAAAATAAATAGATTTTTCATTTCCAATATTTTTTCATCATTACAACAAAATTTAACATCATCTATATTGATTAGCATTAATCGACTATTTGTATGCATAGTAATTCTTATCCCACCAATAAAACAAAAGAGCCCCCTCAATGGGAGAGGGAGCCCAATATTGTTATCCCGCTCCAATGATTTATGACCGAATCTGCAGCAAGTAAATAATGTTTCTACAAGTGGCACGACTAATATTCTTGGTAATCCTTTTAACTAAGCTGTATGCTAGTGTCAGTAACATATATTAATTATAATAGTTATTTCAATGATTAAACACTCACCAGAGCATCTTTTTCTATGATATAATATGTTCTCTCGTCATCATTGGCATGCTCCAATTTGTCAGCTTCTTTGCCAAACAATACCTGAAAGTTATATAAAATACTTATTACAAATCATTGTATATATCTAATCTAATACCTTTAAATGAGCAATTTTTGTATTTATGTTATATATATATAATCTGAATCTAGGAAATGGCTCCAACAATTTTGATGAAATTTTGTATACAGATAAGAGTTTTGCCTTTTAAGTTCAACTGCATAGTTTTATTCCCTGTAAAATTGCAATTCTACAAAAAAAATAATACGATTTTACAAAAAGCTACCAAGCACAGCTCAGTGTCCCAGGTACTGTATACATTCATATGTGAAGAAAATTCTTTAAGCAAAATTAGCTATTGATAGATAGTTGCGGAGACTGGATGTTTGTCATTAATGTGCTGTGGAAAGTGACCGAATGACACACCCAATGCACAGCTGCTATTACACCAGTAAGTGAGCAAAACCTACCCCAGCTAATGCTTTATTCAGGGGAATTCAACATCTACAGTGGTAAAATTACTCATACTAAACTTGTACCTATACTGTTATTTCTGCTGGACTATTCACCATAACTTCGACAGGTCGCCAGAGTTTCAAAGTGAGATTGATGGGGTTGACAGCATTGGTGAGCCAAATGTTTATAAACAAAGGTAGGTGCTGCATAAAAAAATATAAAAAAAAAAATATTACAAGATATTACCTTCCATAATGTAGACTTCACAAACAATAGCATATTAAGGAGTTTTATTTCACGTTTACTATTTCTTTCTCTCACAAAATATAAGTCAAGCAGTCTTGTGCCTACATCTTGACCCAAGTCTGACAATCTGGAAGAAAAAACATATTAATGAGTTCGAAAAAGCTAGTTTTTGATAAAAATAAGGCTTTGCAGTGGCAGTCAAAGCTGGGTGTAAATTATTTTAAGAAAAGTCAATATTGTAAGTCAATTACGTATGTAAAATGTTCGAAGACTTACTTGTTCTGCAGCTCCTGGATAGAATGTGATCGGTTCTGGCAATATTGAACTATTTCAGAGAATAAAAGTGCATAAAATGCTAACGAAATCTCCCCCTTGCCTTTGCTTATCGGTTTATCGAGAATCGACGACTTGGATCGACCAGACGACATTATATTTACTTTACACTAGTACAACACACACAATATGTAATGGAAATAATATTTGAAATAGTAGTTTCACTTAGAATAGTGTGATTAATAAAAGCATATCTATCTACAAACTGCTACAACAAACCAAAAATATTTTTAGATCGATTTGTAAGAATAACATTTTAACCATTATTTATTTTCTATCCTTTTTCTAAGCGAAGTAAAAGGTATCTATTTATCTCCTTTTAATGTGACATTCCTGATGTTACATGGTTTATAGATAAGTAAAGTCAGATATTTGAAGTTTGTCAAGTTTGTCAGCATGACAACTTATGACATTGACAACATTCTGTTTGGATAGTAATACGAAGGCTTTTAACCTCTTCTTTATGCACTCTTGAGTCTTGAAAGGTGTTGAACCATAAACTTAGTATGTAACTTACATACTATGTTTATGTCCTGAACATATTTTCTTCTCTTGCCCTAACTTAGTTGTACCTTGACGTTGGCGTTGGCAGAATCATCGATAAGACGATAAACGATGGGCCATTGAATTAAGAGAAGAAGAAGAAGAACCTCTTCTATGTTTTTATTAATAATAATAATAACTTCACACATCTCACACACGGCCGTCTGATTTCCAAACTAGGCAGGCTACTACGGTAACCAGACTGCTGATAAACATACTTTATACTTATATATTTCTAAATACATACATATTATAGATAAATTACACCCAGACACAGAACAAATGATCATGCTCATCACACAATAATTTGTCCTGCGTGGGAATCGAACCTACGACCTTTGGCTCAGCAGTCAGGGTCACTAACCACTGGACCAACAGGCCAGTTGTATCGAATATCAAATACTTTCTTTTTCAGTTGAATTTTGGAACGAAATTCATGGCCCATCTAAGACTACGCGGTTGCTACTCTATATTCATCGCAAGGTTAGACGCCCCAGTGGTGTCACTTGTAAGTTACCTACAAACATCAATCGCCTTCCCTCCACCATAAAAAACAACCGCAATTTCGCCACTCAATGATACAACTACAAATTCCAGCCGCGTTAAATTTAAAAAGATATGTAAAATTATCAATATAAATAAGCGACCCGCGACTACATTTGCCATAAACTTACATTAAAATTAAAAAAGAACAAAATATTAACAAAGTGAAAGTGACTTATTAGCTTCGTCTTGTAAAGAAAATAAAAAAAGCCACAAAGCCAGCTTATAACAGCTTTTTACTAAATATATCTGAATGTTTACCTACACTGCATTTATACAAAAAAATGCGTCTATTTTTTTTTTTTGTCTGCCTTTCTGTCTGATTGTTAAGGAATGGGTATAGAACGATTTCCACGGGACTTTCTCTGGCTGGATATTATAAGAATACCTTAGGCTATACCTACTTTATTTTAGAAAAATAATTAGGGTTTCGCGCAAAAAACATACTTAAGTACGTACACGCGCGCAATGCTAGTGCTGCCTAATATTTACGCTGCGGCTTGCCAATTTGGTCCACCAATCTCATAAAAGACAGTATCTACCGTTCTACCAGTAGCAAATTGTAACCTTAATTCAAATATAACGCGGTTCCAACACCAAGTTATAACTAGTTATTTACTTATACACAAACATATTAAATAAACACGATAAGCTCATATTACAACTGTGTAAGTAATAATGAATGATATCCGCACTTGATATCTTTACGTTTCTGCCCTAATTACGTGTATATAGACAGTGGATCATTTGCATGACCCACAGTCTAGCGTGATAATTATTGCTGCGCAGTTTATGTAATACACCTCTTCTAGTAAGAAATTAGATAACTTCACATACTAAACTTCAATACAAGGTTTAGGCATAAAAAGGGCCTTTGGGATAAAAACAGATAAATTGACAGATTAAACATCTATGGCAACGGCGGAATTACACATTTGCTATTAAAGTGCCAGTAGGCTATTAAAATTTTACCGCCCCTACTGGACGGTATATCTAATTCGATACTCCAGAACAAGACATCAAAAATAATGCAGGCCCCAAATTTGCCGCTCTAGGCTTCAGCATATTCAGCCTGCAGGTAAATACGCAACTGATCTATGGGATCACATATTGCAGGGTTAGAAAACCACGCTGAGCACCTTCCCGGTATAGAAAGCGGCGACATCTTTTACTTTGATTACTACTTACGGTTAATGTTCTGTTGAAATTCCCCACAATTTGTTGGCAAAGAAGGACATGGCCCAGTTGATGGTAAGCCTATAACGACGCCGATGAACACTCGCGAGACCAGCGATGCTATAGATACGCGTATTGCCAATCTTGTCTCCCTCCCCCTAAAGCTCTGGCGATATAATAGGTATCTCTATCCTTTTCCTTCTCCACATCCGGGCTCTTGGCAACTCCACTATACATGACCGAACAGATTATTTTTTCTTGAATAGTTTAATTCACTTTACCGTTGGACTTGGCTCGAAGCGAGAAAATAACATTTGGGTTACCTAACACTTATAACGTAGTTTTTAGTGCTTATAGGTAAAATAAATAAGGTTTTAGATTTGTGTGGCGACGATCGAACCTTACTTGTAGAGCCACAGTGGCGAACCAACCTCTTACAAGAGGCGCCTCTGACGGCCGTACTGCGATTCGCACTCTTAACTTTATTGCGAAGGAAACACACATTTTCTGCTGTGTTCAGAGTGAATTTACAAGGGTAGCATTGTGGATAATTTGTTATAGACAATAAATATACTGTGTTCTACATTTAAGCTAATATAACATTTAGAAAAGTATAGTAGGTACCACTAGATCGCTACACTATTGAATTAGGTGAATCCTGTAATAATAGTTGTATTGTAACTGAAATAAATAAGTAGATAGGTACTTAATCTAAATTGACAAATTACCTAGTTAAACTGTCAATTTACAACTAATGCCCGGTTCGGACACCATCCGTAAGCAATACGAACCGTTTCTTGATTATAGGAACCGCGCATTAAAGTACCTATAATTTTTTTTTTGTAATTTATACTTACCACAGTTGAGTAATGGATTTCTCTAAAGAGGTTTTTGAAATAAAACAATTGCAAATTAACAAGAAACTTTACTTCATATAAAGCATTATTATAACAGCATGTTATGAGCTACTTAAATAAAACAAATTGTGAACATAAAAATAAAAATATAACTTAAAATAATTTGTCAAAAATTACGTTTTTTATGCGACAATCTGTACTGTTGTGTGTGAACTACCTTATAGTCTTGTTATATTTTAGGCTTATGTAATAAATTCAATTTATTCATTATGTAACATCCGTATGGCATGTATGTAATTCGCATACTGTTATATGCATATTAGTGGCTTTCTTTAATATTTTATGCAGGATGCACAATGATTAAGTGTAATATATAACATAACAAGTTGAGATTTTGTATTGTGATGAATCGCGCTATGAAGGGTGTTTTGTGCTGTCAAATGATATAGTAACATTTTGCACAATTTTTATTTGATTATAGAAGGGCTTAACGCTTTGAATGTCTATTGCGAAAATATAAATAAATTATACTGAATTAAAAGGTTAATTTTATTCCATTTTATGAAGAATAAAAATTTCCTTAGTGAGTTAACACTAATAGACATTAGTCATTGTACAAATTTACGACTTACCTGTAAGTAGCCCGAAATTCATGGACGGCTTTATACAATTTTGGTTGAACAGACTTTTAAAAATCTGCAAATTGTAATTTTTTTGTCTGACAACATCCACTTCCTCTTTTTATAGAGATAATTTGGAGCGAAAAATTAGGTTCAAATATCGCCGTAACTCACAATATTTATAAAACATTAAAAAAACCTGTTAGTATATTAAATTATATTCTGAAACTGGGAGTTCTCATTCAACACGCGCTAAGATATTATAATTAAACAATTATTAACATAGCTATAATGATTTTACTTCTAAAATAATTACAAATTAAAATGATTATACGTGGTGTCGCAGGTACAATATTTTAACTTATCTTTAAGAGTTAGTGAAACGTGTAAAACTATAGACTGAAATACGATATATCGTAGGGATCATTTTCGAATTCTTTGGTTCGGATTACATGCGTAAAGTATATAGCAATCCAAATGCCACAACCACACAAAATAAAAAAAAAAGTAGTACAAGTGTTCCAACACTATGGTTTAAGATGGCGCTAGTCAACAAGTGGAATTCATCGCTATCATTGGCTATTATGGTATGGTGTCTCAGCTCCACTCAAATTGCAATGACATACATGGTTTTTGTAAAACAATGTAATTAAACTCTTCTATTCTATTATATTACTTTTATGTATATCGTTTTTATAAAATGTTTACTCAGACCGTAGAATAAGTTTGCAAGTTTATATTAGGATTTCATTTTTAGAGTTTTACAGAAAAACTATTCCACTAGCACACTTTTAAACTCGTCACAATGTTTATACAAATAACATTTTAAAGTTATTGCATATCTATGATTAAATACTCAAATAAAATATGCTAAAAAAGAAAAACATGAAATAAAACTTATGTTGTTTCATTAAACCTAGTACCTATACATTATTATGAGACAACAATTATATTCTCGAAGCTACACAAGATGCTCACGTTTACAATGTTTAATGGTGCCTGACAAAACCTTGACCAATATGTATACAACTTAAATGTGTAAAGATGTCTTAACAAAATTAAATGTTTTTAATGAATCTTACATTATACGAGTAATTGTAGATAGCGAGTAGATGAAACTGTAAGAGTAATCGGAGCAAACACATTTCGGAATCTTTTTAAGAGCCTAATGCAATACTACGCCAGGGCCACTCCGCACTTTAGGTATTAATCTACAACTAATTAGGTTCGACTAATCGTGCCAAAATATCAGTGGGGTGCCGAGCGCCGGCCGGGTCGCACGTTAGTTCCTCACGCGCTTCGTCGCTTTATCCGTCAACTCTAAGTCACAGCGACGTTAGAACAAATAAGAGTAACGCTATAGAAAGAGAGGCAATTTCTAGGTAAATATAATTGTAGATAATTAGCGCTACCTGCTACCTGAATTGCGACTTTATTGTGTCGGAACAAGAGTGGCTATTTATTTAAATATTTTGGCAGAGTGTACTATGTATTATGTATTCACACTAGACACAAGGTCAGTGTACCTACCATGGCAAGAGAAACGGGTATCAAGTAACCGAGCCAATTCACATGTATACAATTTCATAACATAAATGTTATAGTATTTTCTACTATGTAGTGCAATCACTTTTAAATATAATATTATGTCACTGAAGTCGCAATTTGAAGGTTCGTCATTCAAAATCTGTGGCATTTGGATCTTAAATTTGATATAATGGGCTATGTTTTATACAATATTTACATACACTCGCCTTTGAGTTAGCTATGGCGAATGTTAGAAGTGATCTTAGCAATATTTGTATTTTAATATTTAGGAATCTAATAGCATTTGCATTACAATATACCGGAAGCTAAACAACCGAAACCAATAAACTATGTTAATCTAAATTTTCAGATTTAAAATATCTTAATCGCAATTAACTTATTTACACATTTCGAATGTCATTATTTCAGTCATGCATGAGTCATGGTACGTTCACTACTGAAGATATATAAGTCTCTCTTTCTCTCCATCTTCTAAAGAAAAAGTTCACCAAGAGTTCTAAGGTTCTCCAGTAGCGACTAAATAGCGTCCATTACTCGCCCATGTAAGCGTCACTCAATTCCAAGTCATGATGTAAAAATCAAAATATCCAGATGGGCAATCAATATCATGCAACCATCAGTCTCTGTATCTATCATCCGTCAGTCACAGTCTTGATTGTGGTAAAAGTTACAGCAAAATCTACCGTGGAATGGACGCCTTGAGCAGCGGCCGAAGTAGTGAGATGATGATAAGTTTGGATCGACGCTTTACTCAAAGTTTAGGCATTTAAGGTGACAATCCTGTCATCGTTCTTAAACTGGTAAGTTATAGAAAACTGGCTGCAGGAGCTTCATAAATATGTAGCAATACCGCTTGATGCGGAAGTCGAACGATCTATTTTAAATCTGGATACTTCGATAACATCTAACTCTTCTAGATGAACGAATTCAGGAATTCACCCAATTGCCTGATTAAATGCGTAATCAACATTTTATTGATAATAATTTATGGTTGATTAGACACAGGAAATGATCAATGTGTTTCTGCTGACATCTATAAATAAAACTTGTAGAATGTCGATACAAACTCTTTGCATATTTACACCCGATATTTGCAATGCAAATGATATTTTAGCACTGGACTGCTGTTATCAAATGTATACAGCTCGTTCATTTTAGTTAGAACTGATAATCATTTTTTGCTTTTTTTTAATGAAATTATTTTGTCGTACTGTATTGATTGAAAGGTGATATTAATGTTTATGACGACATTTTGCTTATAAACATTATTTTTATTAAAATTAAGATTGATTAAAATTATATATTTTAATTTTTAAAATTGTGGTGTAATAGCATAGTAATCTATACGTACTAATTGGTTAGATTAATATCAACGCTTACTTTTATAATAATTATAACAACATTCCTGTTCAAATTATACTGAATTACTTAAACTAATGATTTTAATCATTAATTTAATACATGCCACTTAAATTTACTAAGAAAATACTATTATACATATTGTATTTACAGAAAGCTGGACTAGCTTCGAATGTTCCAGACACCGACGCGATGGGTCGCTTCAAACCTCAACAAAGGACCCCTTTTGGGTTTGAAACTAGTAAGCTTTCGAATAGATACTTGAGTAGTATGGTACATCTTCTGTAATTACTCAGTGAATTTATTAATGTAATCTAAGTATATGATTTTTATCTAGTGTTATTATTAATAATTATCAGGTGTTATCATTTTCCTACAGATTGATTAATTTATGACTTGTCGAAAATAGTTGCTTTACTAAGTGACGTCACATATTGGAGTCCGCTTGTTAGTAGTATTCTATTGTACTTAAATATGCAACATTTTAATAAGTTTTAAGTCAAAATGTGATGTCATAGTTTTGAGTGTAAGTATAATTTTACTGTCTAAATAAAAAATAATTAAAGTTTACCTAAAGTTAAATATGTCTACTGACTCCAAACTAAAGAAAAATTAACTATCTAATTTAATTTTTAAATTTTGATGTATAAAACTAACGATCTCTTATTTGTTACTCAAAAATTGAACATCCTTTAAAAAATTAAATTTGAATAATTAAGTAAGCAATATTGAGAATTGAGATTGATTAACATTTGGCTAACACAAACGTCTGTTGTAATGTTATCATCTCACAGTGTCTGTATAAAAATTAATATTGATGAGCTGACCATCATAAAAAATAATGTTTATAAGTAAAATAATAAATGACATGACACAGGCTAGATAAGAAGTAATAGAGATGTGAAATACTTTTTCAAAACAGGCAAAGGTAACTGCTGTTCTTATTTTGAATTAGTATAGCAGTTATTAGGCAGAATGTTTGGCTGGTAGCAGGCAACATATTTCAGTATGCCCTGTACACCTTGCTTAGCGCGTTTCACTAATCACCTACGCGTTAAAGTAAGAGAGTATTTAAATGAAATAAAAGGGTTAAAAAATAGCTAACCACTAATTAAAATTGAAGTAATAAAGATATATTTTTTTTTGTGTTTGCAATTATTATTGATAGTGATAATTGTTTAAGAGCAAGGTATATCAGTTTGTCAATTACCATACTGTAGGTATTACTTACAGTATGGTAATGAAATAAATAAATATACAAACTATATATTTACCAAAGACTAAGATTAGCTTTTTACTGTAAGTACAGTCCTTATAAAGAAAACCTGTTCTTTGACGATCGAAAATAATAAAGAATCCAAAATCAATATCTTGAAACAAGTTATTTTGTATTTCGGATGGGATCGAACCTTTGCAAAAATGAGGTGGATTATTAGTTTCAGTCGTTAGTCTGTTCATCGCAGCAGATTTAATTAGAACTTCCAATTTTATAAAACAGTAATTCCACAAAGAACCACATCCCTAAACCTTCAACAACCCAGCCTGTATAAAACCTACAGCAAACGCTACACCTTATCTACACCTTTATATAAGTATATATAAAATTATGCTTACACATGTTATATTACTAAACTTGAGTCATATACTATATGCACTTTTACTCAACAGCATGTCGACTGCACTGTTTCAGCTTCGAGGAGATTGAAGTCCATTCCGTTGGGACGGTTAAAGCCGGTCTTAATGCCATCCCATCCATTTTCCACCTTATATTCCCCTGTCTGTATGCGGTTATACACTTCCTGAGCGACTAGAACAAACGCTTCTTCAACATTAAGACCTGTTTTTGCTGAGGTTTCTACGTGATGTAAACCTAAAAAAAAAAAGGTTTTTTATATTACTTTATTAATTTTTTAAAGACAACTTCGACGACTTTACAAACATTGCAACAACTGACATACCCAAGAATACCCAGACTCGAGACAACTATTTGAGGAACATACAAATTTTAGTCGTTTCCTGCAGTTTCACATGGGTATAGTCACTGCTGCCTCCCTAAGCGTTGTAGCGTATGTTACATAGCCTATAACCTCCTTAATTAATACTCTATCCAATACCAAAAGAACTATTCAAATCCGACTGATAGTTCTACAGATTATTGCGTTAAAACAAACAAAAAACTCTTCACCTTTATTATACGTGTCGAGTATATATTTGTAAGTTTGATATCTGCAGGTATATTGGCAAGTTCAAAGACAGGACAGGACTTGAGAATTACGCTCCCCATTAAAATGTACTGAATGCTTTGTTATATTTAACGCATCAAGTTGCTAATTGTTTACTGTGTAGTTGATTTGGTCTGGTTTCGTTTCCGGGATCGGCCAAATAATCTACTCCGGCAGATCCAAGTCTCAATTTGACACAAATTGAGACTTGGATTTTCAATTACGGAACTCGCCCCATATTACACAAAACTAAAAATATAGCTGGTTTAATAAAGTGGTAATGGCTTTGCATAGGTATCTCTTCTAATTGATGTTTTTACCTATTTGTAGAACGTTACCGTTTACCACGGGACGTTATCTAAAATTATTGTAGGTACATCTCCACGTCATTTAATATCGAATACATTACTGATCGAAGTAACTGGAATTCGAATGAGATGAAACCAACTCGGACTTTCCCTCCCAAAAAGGCTTATCAGTTTTCAAACTATGTTACTTTATTGCGTCTATCGGAAATGACACAGATACCAAGTTCTATCTCAAAGGTCGACTCTTAGCATGTTTACGACTATTATGTAAACAATAAGTGTTTTGCATTACGTTGATTGGCAGGCCATTGGCATGATAAGAGAAACAAATTCGTCAATTAAGTACGTGTGTGAAATTTAGGTATTTAGTTAGTCCTAGAAGTCGGACTGTTAATTCTTATATGGGGATATAACATAGTCTGGTGAAATGTGGGTGCTATAAGCGACTGGATCAAAGCTTCGGAGAAAAAAAAATGTGTGTTTCAGGTCCGACGCACGACTGGAGTTTACAATTTACTGGAGTCTCTCTCTCTCTCTCCCTAACTCCCTCTCTCTCTCTCTCTCCCCAACCCCCTCTCTCTCTCTCCCCCTAACTCCCTCTCTCTCTCCCTAACTCCCTCCCTCTCTCCCTCCCTCCCTCCCTAACTCCCAATATAGATGAGTAAAATTAATTATATAAAAATCTAAACAATTTGGTCAATCAGATCGCTAACGACATTGCTCAGACATAATTTACGGAAAAATAACATTGGGAAACGGTTCCTTTGCATAATCATTTGTTCGACCTACAAAATTAGATAAGAAATAAATTAAACATAAATTTATCTTTATCATCTCGCTGCAGCTATCTATAATCACGTAGATACTGGATACACTAGCTCCCTTGGTCAACTTGACTGACCCTGAAAGTTATAGGTAAGTACTTAGACTCTAATATAGTGTAATCAGAATATTTACACGAATGCATTCCGTGATTCAAACAAATATAGTACATCTATTAGAAAAGACAGGATCCGGAAATCCGTCTTTTTCGATCGTTCTTTGTGGAAAACGTTTACCTGAAAATTCTTCGGCCAAATCCAGAAATTTATTTGTGTAAGCCATTGTTGTTGCTGGTGAAGGATTTTGTGACAAACAATTACGTACTTTATTTTAATATTATTCATGCAAATGTGAGTTTGTTCGTTTCTCTTTCCCGCCTAATTACTTGTATACACGTAGTCAGGGGTACAGTTAACGACATATTAACCGTTAACAAAGTACCGTTCCCGGCTTGATAAAATCTACATTAATGCGAACGAAGCTACAAGCAAAAGCTAGACTTTTGATACAATAGCAAAAATATCTCTAAGTCAGTCACTTTGGCTAACCACAAGCTCTAAGGTTCATGTTTGAAAGGCACTTTACACTGCATGCATCTACCGAGATCTCAGAACGAGAGCGCCAATCCTGTACCTGGCAAAAAGTACTTCAAAACCCTATGCTGATATATTAATGACAATTAGTACAGTAGCTATTTAAAAACAAATTGATTTAAATCAGTACGGATGTTTTAGGTACCATGAGTGATCATCACTGATCACCGATACAAGATAGAGTATTAGACGATAGGAGAGTGTGTATAACTGTCAGCTCCGGTTGACATAAACGTTATATAATAAAGCAGAAAAGACCCGACAGTATTCGAAGCCACTATACGGTTATACACAGAATTAGACAGCGGATGTGTCGTCAAGCATCAATTACTTAAGTCATCAAGCCAGTCCAGTCGAGGGCGTTTACAATGCAAACGGAAGTAATATGAAGAACGTATGAAGAAAAATGTTGTCATTTCACTTCCTTGTTATAAATACTTTTTTTGGTATCAATTGAGACGCTGGATATTTCATTTTTATCTTAAGTTTACTTGTAAACCATAAGTCAAGGTTACGCGGCGACAGCGGGTGAGCGTGTAGTTGAAAAAAAGTATTACGATAAAGTATCCTAATGTTATAGAATAATATATGAGTTTGTTTGTCACGCTTTCACGCCTGAACTGTTCAATCAATTATCATGATATTTACATACACGTTGTCAGGGATACAGAAAACGACATAGGATACCTCTCATTTAGAAAAAAAAAACACTGTTCCCGAGGGATAACTTTTATCGCGGGCCAAAGCTAGTATTTTTTTAACTGAAATTTCTTTGGAATCGTTGTGATTTGAAATTCGATGAAAAGAAAAACTCACACTAAAAAGAGACAAACAAGACAAATATTTACATATATTTTTATTTAGCCTGCGAGAGAATGAGATAGAATACAAGTATCAGTGTTTCCTATAATCTTTGTCTTGACGCCTGCGTACTACGAAGCCTTCAGAAAATGCGTCAATGTCAACGTGGTGTAATTTTTGTACATTTGCGTATTAAAATTAGTTAGTTAGTTAATTTATGTTAATTATTTAACACATGTGCGTTCATTTGACCAATAACTTTCATATAAATTACCTAAAATTAAATGTAATAACATTAGTAAATTATTTGTGTTGATTTACTTTTTATTTCTCATTCAGCCTGAGTTTCAGACTCAGCCTGTGACCACGGCCAATGCAACCTGGTCGAAACGTCAGGCAATTCAGAGGTATGTAATACCTTTTCTGGCTGGCCTGTTGGTCCAGTGGTTAGTGACCCTGACTACTAAGCCAGAGGTCGTGGGTTCGATTCCCACCCAGGACAAATAATTTGTTCTGTGTCTGGGTGTAATTTATCTATAATATGTATGTATTTTGTGTATATCAGCAGTCTGGTTACCATAGTACAGGCTTTGCCTAGTTTGGGATCAGACAGCCGTGTGTGAGATGTGTGGAGTTATTATTATTATTATCGTGATCACGTTAACTCCCGTAAATACATAAATAATATTATATCATGAAACGTGGAAGTTTAAAAGTTAGTATTTTATTTCTCATTCTCTCGTAGGTTACTTTTCTGAAGTTTCACTTCTGCCGTGTGTGAATTGCACACATACACTTTTTTTTATGACTTGGCTCCGCACGGCTTATGCTTTTGCCATGCTATTTTTATAAGTATATACCTTTTTATACTTTGTAGTGATTTGTATGATACTTTACAATTGTTTTTTTACTGCTACAAATCTGAAAATCTTACCATAAAAATGCGAAAGTTTCAGTGGATGGATATTTGTTACTCAATCACGCCAGAACGGCTGAGCGGATCTGGATGGAATTTGGCACAGAGATAGATTATAGTCTGGAATAGAACATAGGCTACTTTTTATACCGGAAACATGTACGGTTCCCGTGGGATATATCCACGCGAACGAAGTAGTAGTCAACAGCTAGATATTAGATAATTTAATCAGACATCTAAAGATTTGAGTTCTAACGATTTAGATACCATGTTGTGTCGGATACATTTCAAAAATATTAAACAAACATCTAGAGGTTTTCAATTGAAAGGGAGGCAAAAGTACCTGAGAAATCAAACAGTCATAACTTGTATACGGATAGTGTTAACTATAGTTCATCAAAGTTGTGAATGGATTGTGTCTTTTTTTGGATTGCCATCGAGAGTCATCGCTAGAGCAACTTGGGAACGAACTAATATTGCCGGTAAGGATTTGTTCTAAGAGAATATTGGATATCTCTATTATGAAAATATATAAAAAGTTTTTTTGAGTGAAGTATAACTAAGTACTTGTTTGTAAAAATAACTAAAATATCCGAAAGTTAAAAGTTAAAGTTGATAAGTATAGTTTGTAAGTTTTGTTTTTATATTCCGATATTACTACCCTTACCCCTAAATTCTAAAATTACGTAATCCATAAAAAATCTAATCTAGGCACCATACCCCGTTCTGTTACTATCACCGTCGTAATGACGTCGACATAATTATGTATTTATAAAAGCAGGTGATTTGACCACATAGACAAGTTCTTGATAAGAGTGTACACACAATTTTATCAGCGGAATCGTTCATAAAAATCAATAAAAGTTTAACATAACTCTAGCTATGTTACATATTTATGGCGCCACTTGGATGGGATTCATGGCTCAATGGTTGGGGGAAAACGTTCGTCCCACGTGGTTGAGCAATGTTTGGCGCCATCAGAATTTTGCGTGGGCGAGATTTGTAGATGTTTGTGTGTGTGCGTATTATTTACGAACAATATTTGACGGGTTGGTCATAACTGGGAGTGGTTAATTTGTTTATATCCCAGCACTACTAACATTGTAATGAAATGCGTAATAAATAATAATTTATGTCAAAACATTATTATTTAAAACTTATATACTAGCGAACCTAACAGACGTTGTCCTTTCCAATTTTTAAAAAATATCGAAGATTGTTCACATGAGGTATAGAATAATCCAATTTTTCAATTAGCCAGGCAACCTTTCCATTCTTTTATATCTTAAAACCTTGTTCATACTACTACGGACATTTAAAACTAAATTTAAATAAATTACTTCAGCCATTTGCAAGTGATGCGCTTACCAACAAACATCACAAAATTTATATTTTTATAGATATTACTCATATTATTTTCTTGCGCATAATAACATCGTAATAATACGAGAGTGTTTGTTTAGCAGGTGTTTACAACCAATATCTCTAAATATATTCATAAAAATTAAAATGATTTAAACCTGTTTAACAATTAAATTTACTATGTTTGGTTTGTATTTTGGAGATTTTACGTGTTTCTTACAAGTTATTTTTATAACCAAAGATGATAATTAAACCAACTGTTAATTTCATTTTACTTATGAAATATTCGGTTCTTTGTAAATTTATAATTTTATAATCACTTTTTATTTTAATATTCCATATCTGACTGCACCGGTAGCGCAGTGGTTAAAGTGATCGCTTCGCGGGCCGAGTGTTGTGAGTTCGATTCCCACACGGGGCAATGATTTGTATGAGCCATAAATAGTTGTCCCGGGTTGTCTTTTTTTAAGAAAGAAGAAGAATATAAATATCCCGTATGCACTGGCCGTGGTCACAGGCTGACTGCAACCTGGTCGAAAGGTCAGGCAATTCAGAGGTATGTAATACCTATTTCGTCATCGCGTTATTCCCGTGTACCTATGTACATAATTATATCATGGAACGCGAAAATTTAAAAGTTAGTATAAGAAGAAGCATATTTATTTATAACTAGCAGCGCCCCGCGGTTTCACCCGCGTAAGTCCCGATCCCGTGAGAATATCTGGATAAAAAGTAGCCTATATGTTAATCCAGGTCTCCAGCTATGTACATACCAAGTTTCATCGCAATCGGTTCTGTAGTTTTAGCGTGAAAGAGTAACAAACATCCATACATCCATACATCCACACATCCATACATCCACACATCCATACATCCACACATCCATACATCCATACATCCTCACATACTTTCACATTTATAATATTAGTAGGACTAGACAAATCTTTATTACGGTTGACTTTCGACGTAAGATCTTATATAATTCAGTACAATTAGTCAGTCGGATGACAACTTCAATTGATGGCCTTCGCTGTAACAAGTCTTACAAGTGAAAAAGAGAGTGAACTCTGCACAAAATTCAGGAGCACACTTCTTAAGCAGTGCTATTCGGACAGCTATGCTTATGAGTATCAAGGGGCGGGAATAATTCTTATCGGTCATGGCTCATGAAGTTATCTTGATTTCTCTGGATGCGACGGTGCCTTGTTCAACAACAAGTTTTAAGGAGAAGAGAGCATGTAATATCTAGTAGATGGGTCTCTTCTTTTGCCCTAAGCCCCAATGGGTGAATGGTTATAAGTACGGCTAGTAAGTTTTTGAAGTGTAAAACTTCTTTAGCGGCATTGTGCACTTTTTGGGATGAGTAAAAAATGTTAAACTCGCGTCAGGACACGTGACCGTAATTCGTAAGACGGAGCCGAATTTCTTATATTTAAAAAAATATTACATTCGAAATTCAAACATCTATGAGCAGCCTGGAGCGCAGAACTTCCAGTGTACCCTAATACATTTAGATATGTTATTACATTTAGATATGTGATTCTAAATCTTTTAAGCTACTGCAAAGCTGTTCCCATGCCTATTACATAAAAAACTTAGTTTTCAATTTTCAACTTGAAAGTGTTACAGAATAAGCCATTTGATTGGCTGTGAGGTATGGCAACTACATCTCTGACACTCAGAGGTACTTAAGCTGGTCCAAAATGCCGAATGGTCAATCCACTAAGTTCATGTATTTATCTAGTTTTCAGAGGTTTTCAAGGATGTTTGTTTAGAGATAGACAGCTTATGTTTGAGATGCCGTTGTTGGTTATTAAATCAGAGAGGTATTGTGAAATCTTTTATTAAATTTTGCAGACATCAAGTAAAAGACTATTGTCATAATAAATATATATCATGGCTTATTGTATAATTTTTTAAATAAGTTTTTTGTAAACCTTCACATTCTAATTCAATAATAGCACCGCTGTGTTTACAACCACATTTCTTGGCACATAAAATACTAATAATTAGTATTATATTTTTCATACAATTATTATATAAAAAAAAATTCAATACATTTTTTGCTAGCAACATTCTTATTATATTTATAGAGTATCACTAAAATAAAGTCAAGTCACTAAATCCTAATAACATTGTAAAAACACAAAGTACACCATATTGTTATTGATTTTTTTAGAATGTTGGTTTTTAGGATAGAGAAATTAAGAAAGCCAACAAAATAATTACCTAAGGCAATTCTGAAGGTTATTTAAATTCTTGACTAGCTTTTAACCACAGCTTCATGTAAAAGTTAGTTTTTCGCTTCATAAGTTATGTTAAGTAGATAAGGTGTAACAATCAAACAAACAAACTGACTTTTGCATTTTATGAATAGTTAGTATAAAGAATGGAACATGTAAAGAATGTCAATATTTCAATTGAGCACTTGTTGTGACATGATCTATATCGCTGTTTAATAAATATTAGCACATTGCGCAAAGTTTTATAATAACTTCACCATCACACACACGGCCGTCTGATCCCGAACTAGGCAGAGCCTGTACTATGGTAACCAGAATGCTAATAAACAGACTTATTTATTTCTAAAACACATACATATCAAAGATAAATTACACCCAGACACAGAACAAATTTTCGTACTCATCACTCAATTATTTGTCCTGGGTGGGAATCGAACTCACAACCTCTGGCTTAGCAGTCAGGGTCAGTAACCACTAGCCAGTCAATTTCAGTTGCATTTTTACCATTTAGATTAAGATTATAATTTTTTTTTCCTAACATATAAATCTTTAAATAACTCACCATTCTCTTCAGCAAACAGCCGCGCCTCTTCACACGATACCTCTCTTCTGGCACCATTTTTATTATCTGTACCCACCAGGTCTATTTTGCAACCAACTAATGCAAACACTGGCCGGTGAGGTTCTATGTGTCTTTTTGCTTCCATCATCCAAAGAGGTATATGTTCGAAACTAGATCTATTGCACACATCGTACACTAGCAACGCTCCAACTGAATTCCTATAATATGATTTAGTTATAGATCTGAATCTCTCTTGTCCTGCCGTATCCCACAATTGGAGCTTGATTCTAGTACCGTCTTGTACTTCTATGATTCTTGCAAAGAAATCCACACCAACTGTTGGATCCGATAGCTAAAATTTAACACGCAATTTACTACACAAATCATTTAAATATGACCAAAACAAAGACTAATGTACTTACCTCCGCGAACTTCCCATCTGTGAAATATTTCAGAAGAGAACTCTTGCCCACTGTACTATCACCAATTAGGATAAGCCTAAACTGGTAATCAAATATTGGATCGACCATCTTTTCGGTTGCAATTTCAATAACATCAATTGATAGTAACAAAGGTCTCGTCAAATATTACGTACAATACAAAATGACAAGACAAACAAGAAACATCAGTCACTCAAGTCATAACATTACCTTTTCTAGTTTGTCTATGATTAGAGAACCATTTTACCGGTTTTAAAAATATTTCACTAAATTAAGAACGACTAAATAATCAAATCATCCTAAAATTATCTTAATACAATTTATCAGTTTATTATTTTCGCTTTAATAGTTTATTTGATAAATACTTCAAAAACCGTTAACTATTATTTAAGATTTTGTACCTTCATAAATTATTATAACCGATTTCCGTTAGAAAAATCATTCAAAGAATAAAATTGATATGGCATAGAACCAGTGAATTGTTTATATGTCATTCAAATCATTCAATCAATCATTCTAAGTCTATTCTATACCACAATTTTTTTAATGGGCGATTGTAGAATAAATGCGTTTGCGCGCTTCTGTGTGAACATTTAATCGCAATTGTGTAAAAAAACTGTTAATTGTGGTCATTCTAACTGTGTGGCTGTTTATTTTTATAAATGCCATTTTAATATAATATAAATGACAAAATTAACCTATCTCGGTAAGGCTTTCTCTGCCGGCCATTCCAGATCAGCTTGAATTATTGGGCTACAATTATTCGTAAGGTACGCAATACGGCTAAAGTCTACATCTAAAACATAAAAGTATAGTGGTTGATAAGTTATTATTTTAAAATTCGAAAATGTGCTGTCAAAATCTTTCAGATAAGAGTTATGATGAACACAAGCCAAGGATATAAAATAAAAGAGAATGCTACAGATCACAGTGATGGGAAAGTCAAATCTACACCAGTCGGTATGTTCTTGTTTTTTTTTCTTTTCGCTATAAAAAATTACTGGTGATATTTCATGTTTATTAACGCACATTATTAGAATGTCTTCTGAATTTGTACTATTCAGGCCTATGGGCTTCTACAGCATTATTTCATGCGATAAGACCACCTATTGTACTAATGTTATCCTTTTTTGTATCAAGAAAGAGTATTTCCAACCAATCATTACAAACAATTATATTATGATCAAAGGACATATAAATAATGAAAAAATAATATAAAATATTTGACACAGGATTTAATTAAAACAACATTGCTTAACCAATTTGCACACATTAAGCTAACAGGATGCCTATGTATTCTTCATATTATATATATATTCTTTATATTAGGCTAATCACAGCTATTAGCAAAGTTTTCAGAAATATTTTTGTAAAAGTAGTCTTAGTATTAATAATTTATTACAAAACCATAACTTGCCTGAATTATCAACAAATTCAAATTATGCTTACTTCACTCTCTTGTATACATACTAATTTTCTAGTTGCTTATAACACATGTTTTACTTGTTGTTTAAGGAACTGTGCCTTTGCTATGTGGTTTCACCCGCGTAAGTCCCGGTGCCGTTTGAATATCGGGATAAAAGTAGTCTATGTGTTAATCCAGGTTTCTGGCTACCACCATACCAAGTTTCATCGCAATCAGTTCAGTGGTTTTTGCATGAAAGAGTAACAAACATCCATACATCCCCACAAACTTTCATGTTTATAATATTAGTAGGATTTAAAGCACATGGAACATGTGTTAATTCGACAGTTGTAAAATTCTTTTGTTCCTGTATAATTGTATACAACAAGCCAATTTATATTGCTTTAGCTATGGTGGCTCCTGAACTGAAACAAAACCCTGATGCCGATACGGGAATCACCAAAACATGTGCAGTGCTTGGATGTGAAGACTTTAAAAATCTAGAACCTGAATCCTTTTTTAGGTAAGTGGGCTGCCACCAAAACTTAGTATTCTATGACCTCTCATTTAAAATGTAGTTGCTGCATGGGTAATCAAAATCCTTTTATCCTTTTATCTGAGTTGTAGTGAGCTGTTGTTTGTCTTAACAAGCTGCATATAAAAAGTACCTAACATAGTTCTTCCTGTCAGCAACTTACAACAACAACAAAAATTAAGAGCTAGAACTATAATATAATAATAATTGATGATTTGTATTAGTCTGAATGCTGTGTCGGAACTCTATTCTGCTAGTCCCTGCAAGTCAGAATTTAATTCCACCAGTCGCATTGGATCAAGGCTAAATGTTTCCATTGAATCGTTGCTTGCTGTTGCTGCTATTTTTTACGAGTACCATTTGTGCAGTGTGCTGTGCACAGAGGCGGTCAAGTCCTGGTTACAACTAGACTAGAGAATGTCAAGGATCAACCATTCTCTGTCTAAGACTTGATCATGCTTATTACTGAAGGAGTGAATAGAAAGACGGCGATCTGCTGGATGAATTCTTACTGCCGAGGAGGAACCCAATGTGATTTCTGTCGCTAAAGGAAATATCATCTATACAAGCTAGACCTGTTAGCCTGAAGGGACACAGACCCCGAAATTACAAGTGGTATGAATGTTGAACAGCATGAGAACTCTCATTGCAATGCATTGCTATGCAACATCATCAGTTACTTAAATTTTTAGGCTTGTCTTGCTAAGATGACACTGCAAATATTATAAGACAAGAGAGATTAGGTTTTGCAATACTGTAACCTGACCTTTAGTATGGGTCTGATTGGAGTAAACATTTTATGTTAGTCTGTTTATGAGGGATAGACCCAGAAAAGATTCCAAATATAACATGGTAGTAATAACTAATAATATACCATCTATTTTTTCCTTATTGTAATATAATTCTTTATAGATAGATAGATAGATAGAACATTCTTTATTGTACACCACAGTTAGACAGAAATTAACACAGTTTAGTAGCAATGTACTAAGCGGCAAGTACAATGGGCGGTCTTATCGCTAAAAGCGATGTCTTCCAGACAACCTTTGTATGGAAACAACAGAGGAAGATAATCGGTAGCTGGTGGCGTACCAAAAATATTTAGAACTGTAACAATCAAATAATAATAAAGGAAATTAGGTGAAAAGGAATATGTGAAGTATCTTCTACACATACGTACATATAAACACATACATATATATCCATATACAGTGATACACACATATATAGTGATACTAGTGAACTATAATAATTAGTAAGACATTTTAGTGGAGTTACTTATTATGAAGTCTATTGCACAAGGTGAGAGAGTTGTACACCACTTATAGTGTTAGATAGTATTCCTTTACAAGAGCCTTAAAAGAGGTTAAGGTTTGAGCTCGTCTAATCTTTACAGGTAATGCATTCCATAAACGGATTGCAGTGACTGTAAAGGATTTATCATAAAATGCCGTGGAGTGTGCAGGCATTTTTAGTTGCAAATTTTCTGATGACCTTAGAGATCGCGGATGTGTACAATGTAGGAACTCGAATCGTTCCTTGAGATAGGAATGTACCGAAGGGTTGAACAGTATATTGTATAGAAGCGAAAGAATGTGAGTATTCCGGCGAAGGCGTATAGGTAACTTGAGTTGTTTCCGAAATTCAGAGATATGATCGTATTTACGCAAAGCAAATATGAATCTTATGCAAAAATTTTGAAGTCGCTCAAGTTTGTCTAGTTGGTTCTCGGTGAGATCAGGATAGCTGGCATCTGCATAATCGAGGATTGGAAGTAGAAGGGAGTAGCAAGGGCAATTTTGGTATTATATTTATAGTTATTGATATAGTTTTAACCAATGACTCAATAACCTTTTACAGATTCCCAGAAGACTTAAGTCTACGTCAGATATGGACAGATCTGACTGGCCGCAATAATTGGACACCCACAGACTACTCCTATATCTGTATGCAACATTTCTCAGTGGACTGCTTCAAGGTTAATGAGGATGATCAAATGGTGCTTGTTGATAAAGCAATACCTTCCCTCAAGTTGCCTAGACATGTTTTAGAGGTAAGTTTTCCTGATGCTAAATGGTTGCTGTTGGTTATAAATGCTCACGGGAGTATCACTTGGTTATAACGCTTTCATAACTAACTAAAAATGGTTGCTATTGTCTAAGTGTAGGGCAACATGTACTATTGAATAGTAAAATTACTTGCATGCTGTCATATTTATTGTGTAGAATAAAGTAATGATAATGTCTTTATTTGCTTAAAATGTGGTAGAAGGATGACAAATGAATTATGAGCATTAGACACATTTAGCCATACATAGTGGCATGCAAATATTAGGTATGATTGTATTTATATGTATTAGTTATGATGGCATTGTATTAGGGTTATATTTCACACCTGTATCATCTTAAGTTCGATTCACATCTAACGGACCGTGCCAGAGCGCGTCGGACCGGATATAAACGGATTCTTAAAGTAAGCATAACAGCCATCATGATGTATAGAATCTTCTCTACTAGCAATGATAATGATAATAAGTTAAAACACGTATTGCTTCAATGGCAACATGGAGGATGAGTAATTTCCATTACATTTCTAGTGCAGTGCAGTTCCTACTCTTGTAAAGGCATAGGGCTTTGTTTTCGTATATAGACTAGTAGATGGTCCATTTTGCATTTTGAGATAAGGCTAATCAGTTGAGCCAACCTAAAAGTATAGAAGCCTGCGGGGGTGTTCACTGGCTTCCAGGAGCAATGTCTCCCCCGCGAGGATACTTGCCGCGAGGATGCTTGTTGTGTGGCCACTTTCTCACACTGCAGACTGTTTCCCTTGCGTTAAGACATCCTCTGCATTTAGGAATGTCTGTCGCATTGATGGTGAGTAGGTGCCGGTTTAGGGCCAGGTAGCCCGTAATGGTTCCTACAACTATCCTGATGTTGAGTAGGTTAAGAGCAGTTTGCAAGTCTGCATTGTTACTCTTGTTTCCCATCTTAGTAGTATTCAATTGCGTTCTTTATGTCTAGATATATCCCAGATTAATAAACTGACTGTTTCTGCTCAGGTGGAATATATCGACGAAGAGACGCTGGACAATGAAGAATATGAAGAAAACATGACCACAGATGAAGAAGAAGAAAAGCACACTGCCCCACCACTAGACCTTAATGCACCTAAGAAAGAACTAGAAAATCTTGAACTGCTCAAACTATTCTCCGAAGTCCAAAGACTGCAAAGACAAGCCGTTGCTTTAAAAGAGAAACTAAAATACAATATGAAAGTCCATAACAGACAAAACAGATTTTTAAAAAGAATAAAAGAAATTATAGAGATGAAGAAAAAGATTTTAAATCAGAAACGGAAGAAAAAGTGCAGGATTTTACTCTCGTTGCAGGATAAGATTAAAGAAGATACGACAGGATTAGTTTTGGCTATGCCGATGCGTCAGACAGACGATTTAAAAAATTTCGCCTTGAGCATTTATAAATACTCGCCACAAGCATACATTTATATAAGGAACACGTTAAGGACAATATTGCCAAGTACGGAAGTATTGGACTCGTGGATCACTGCGGGTTACCAGCCTAGAAATATTATATCTAATAGTAATTTGATTAAAGTGGTTGCAGAACAGACAGAGACGCAACTATCCTGTAAAGTTATGATAGGTTAATTACTAAGTGTTAAATCACGGAATATTAATTTTTAAATAAATTCGACAAACCCTGTTGTTGTTTTTATTGAGTAGTGAAGTCACACGGATATTTCATGTCGTTGTATACATACATCTCTGAATTAATTAGAAGTTAGTTTCATGAAGTAGTCGAAAAACCGCCAATTTTAAAATACCCTGATCAAATAATCCGAAGAATCCCAAATTGCAGATGGCAAAACGATAGTGGGAGTGACCCTACAACCTGTACCTATCTAGAAGGGAGAGCTAAATGAAATTGTTTCAGCTGTTATAGACTTAGGTGGTACCAAGGCAGTTCAGATTCAATCAACGACGAACAGCTGTATAACATTTGCAGTTTTAATAACAAAATAATTACGTCCGATCATGAAGTTCTAGTAGTCGTGTGCGTTACGATTGCTCCGCCAAGTTATCCAAACAAAAAAAGTGTGCGTTCGCGCAGCGGAATGTTGTTGAATTTAAAGGTTTTAATTATGCAGATATTTAGTGTATGACGTCGTGTAATTGTGTATGGTAAAAAAAAATTTGTGCATGCAGCCATTGTGGAGAAATTCGCTAAAAACTGATTCCGCTTTACGAACTAAGACCTAATAAGCGTATTTTACGTTTATATTTTTATCTGATAAACCCTACGATTTTTTCTAAATCTGTTTTTTAAACAATTATAAACAAATTCAAAACAACGTATGTAAAAATCTACAGCTCTCTATAGAAGCGCTTTATATGAAAACTAGCTAATGGCCAAACGTTCGCGTAGCGGAAACTGGAATTTCTCCGAAGTTTATGCATGCACTAATTTTATTCACACATACACAATTACACACAAATTTTTGGACACATTTTTTTTCTTCTAAGTCCATGGATTAAAAAAAATTCCGCCAGGACAACGTTCGCCCAGCGGAATCAGTTTTTAGCGAATTTCTCCACAATGGCTGCATACACAATTACACGACGTCATACACTAAATATCTTGTATAATCTTCTCTGTGTTCGACTTCCTCCTTGACTGTTTTCATTTCTGTGTACTCATGCAATTCACTGGTTCTGATAAATAGAGGTGCATCAGTCATAAGTTTCAGTGCCTTATTTTGGAACCGTTGTAAAATATCCAAATTAGAGTTTTTTTCTGATCCCCACAACTCAATGCCATACGTCCAGATTGGCTTGATTGTAGTTTTATAGATGAGTATCTTATGTTCCATGGTGACGTGTGATCTTCTGCCTACTAGCCAGTTTAGGTTTCTGAGCCGTATATTCAACTCCTCGCGTTTTTTTTGGATATGTATTCTCCATGTTTGCTTCCTATCAAGATGCATGCCCAGGTATTTTACTGAATCTTGATGGGGTAGAACGTCACTTCCAAGTTTTATTGGTGGGCAGTTGTCCTTTCTTAAAGTATAGGTGACATGCACTGATTTGGTCGAGCTGGTCTTAATGCGCCACTTTTCCATCCATTTGCTGACTTTGTTCAGGTGACTCTGTAGTACTAAGGACGCTACATTAGGGTTTTTATGGTTGCAAAGTGCAGCAGTGTCATCAGCGAATGTAGCAGATAAGATGTTTTCTGTTGTGGGTATATCTGCAGTGTACATGAGATACAGAGTAGGGCCCAAAATGGAACCTTGCGGTACACCGGCTTTTATATCTTAAAAGGTAGAGTAGGTGTCATTGACTTTAACTCTAAATATTCTATCTTCCAAATACGATTTTAAGAGCAGGTAGAAGTTATGTGGAAGTTGGTTCTTCATTTTGAAAAGCAGGCCCAAGTGCCAAACCTTATCGAATGCCTGCTGCACGTCAAGAAAAACAGCAGAGCAATACTGCTTTTTCTCGAGAGCTTCTCTTATTTTGTCGACAACCCGGTGAACCTGTTCTATAGGCGAATGGCCAATTCTGAAGCCAAACTGATGCTTGGGGATGAGATCATTTTCGTTGAGTATTCGTGTTAGACGTTGTAAGATGATCCTCTCAAACAACTTCGATAAGGTTGGCAGTAGACTAATTGGTCTGTAAGAAGACACAAGATGTGGGGGTTTGCCTGGCTTCGGAATCATGATTATCTCTGATACTTTCCATATTATTGGGACATGTCCAATCGTAATTATGCTGTTAAAAAGCTGTGTTATACCGACAATAGCTTTTTAGGAACTTGTTGTAGAATTTCAGCAGTTATCAGACAGAAGCCAGGAGCCTTGTGTACCTCCAGACCTTTTATTTCTCTTTCGACTTCGCGAGGCGAGCAGTTTTGCATTGGGAGACATAATTGTAAATCAGTATCTAGATAGTTTTGTAATTCGTTCTCAGTTTCTACATCACCGCCATTCGGAGTAAAGACTTCGTGCAGGAATTCTCCAAACGTCTCAGCCCGTTCTTTGTCAGTTCTAGCCCAAGTGCCGTCACTCCTTTTGATGGGGTGTTGTGCAGCCTGAGGAGCCACCCTACTACTTTTTACTGTGTTCCAGAGTGAATACTCGTTTTTGGCTTGGGGATCCAAGTTCGCTAATTTATACTGTAGGGTTTCCTCTTCGATGTCTTTAAGATACTTAAGATACTGTGTATTTAATGCCCTTTTGTCTTGGGAGTGTCGACTACAATGCCATACTCTTCTGAGTCGTCTCTTTTCCAGGACCTTTGTTTTTATGTCATTGGGTAGGTTTCTACTATATTGTTTAGATTTGCTTACCGGTGTGCATTTCCAAGCGGCTGTTTGTATTAGGTTTGTTAAGGTTGTAGCGTATTTCTCGATGTCATCTTTTGATTTAAGTGTTACCTTCAAATTGAGATTTTCGTCTATGTTGTCCCTGAATGCATTCCAGTCAGTTTTCTTGGTGTAGAGTCGCTCTTTCACTGGTTTGTCAATTATGGTGGTACTTATTGTGGCTATTACTGGTGTATGGTCTGAGCTGCTGTCTAAAGAAGTCTCCACACTTAAGTAATGGTTGGACAATCCTTTATATACAAAGAAGTCTAGAAGATCCGGAGTTTTGTTTGGGTCTGTAGGCCAGTACGAAGGTTCACCTATGCTTAGGACGTATAGTTTGTTTTTGTCTATACTTCTTTTCATTTCTCGGCCTCTGGGTACGGTTAATCGTGATCCCCAATGAACGCTTTTGGCGTTCCAGTCACCTCCACATATGAATCTATGTCCCAGGGTTTTGAAGAAATTTGTAAATTCTTCTTCCTTTATTTTGTGCTTTGGTGGACAATATACAGCCGATAATATTATGGATCCTTGTTTATCTCGCACCATTATGGTAGTCGCTTGTATTGGCTCTGTTTTATACTCCTGAAGAATCTCGTGGTTGATATGTTTTTTGATGATTACAGCTGTACCTGCATGAGCTGTTCCATCTGGGTGGGATGTGGAATATATGGTGTAATTGTTTAACATTGTGTTGTGATAAGGTATTAAGTGGGCCTCAGATACAAGAAGTATGTCAATATTTTCCAATTCCAATAAAGTTTGTACGTCATATTTGTGTTTAATCAACCCGTTTATGTTCCACGTTGCTACTTTCAAAGTTGCCATTTCAATTAACAAGTTTGTTGATTACAGTTGTGAGAAGGTTCATCATTGTTGACATTTGTTCTAATAGTTTATCTAGCTTTAAAGCTTGTTGTGTGAGTAGTATTTCCAAGTTATTATTATTTGCTGTGGGCTGTGTGTTCAAAGCATCTGCATAAGATTTAGTTTCCATGGAATTTTTGGTTGTATGTCTCGATTTCTCAAACATTTGGTATTGTTGTTGTTGTGGTGCTGTGGTAATGCTTGGTTGTCCTACATTAATTGGTTTATATTGTGGGGTTGAGATATATGTAGTAACCTTCGTTGGCTTTTGTCTACCAGTTTTTCTAGATAATATTTCTTTATACACCTCACACCCTTTGTAGTTAGCAGGGTGTGCTCCTTCACATAACGCGCAGATGGCAGGGGTGTTTCGGTCCTTCTTGAGACAATCGGATGTTCTGTGATTTAGTGCACACTTTACGCAGCGGTATGGCCGCATGCAATAATTTTTTGAATGCCCGTATTGTTGACATCTTTGGTATTGTGTTTATTTTTTTAGGCTCTTCAATTATCACAATTTGGTTGTTAATAGATTTTATTAATTTGGCAGCATTGTTGTTTGGGCCAGCCATATGATTCACAAAAAATGTCGAAGTCGGTTTTTTTTCTGGGCCATATTTTACATTAATTATTTCTCCTTGTACTTTATTTCCAGTTTTTTCGATTTCTTCTACGATAGCACTATGCGGAGTCGAATGATGGAGCTTTCTCACTACTAGACGGCAGCAGCGTTGGTCCTTTATATTAAAGGTGTGGCCTATAAGTCCATTTTCACGGACTAGGGTAATTATTTTCTTGTATGCGTCTATGTCTATGGAATTTATTCTCAATTGATTTTTATTTACTATTTTTAGGAGGAAGGCGTCTTTATCAGCAACAGTGTTAATTAATTCGGTTTATTTATTAATGTCTTCAATGCCATATAAGATAATCGGTGGGGGTTTATTTGGGCGTTTCTCTTTGAGTTCTGGTTCATCTTCCGTTAGGTCAATCTGTAGGCCATTGAACCTATTAGTAGTTTTAATTGTTTCAGGAGATGGCGACTGTGATAACTTCTTTCGTTTGTTGCCTCTAGCTATTGGAACTCTGCCATTCAGGAGGACAAGCTGTGTTATTGGTATAATTAGTTGGTGTCTGACTATTCTGTTCTTTTGTTGAGTGATTTGTGTTGGTAGCTCCAAGCTGTGGTTTGTTTCCATTGGATTGACTTCTTGGTCTGTTCGTAAACAAACTAGGGTGAAAAGCTTATTGCACAAATCGCTTTCCAGTAGCATTCCCTGACGTAGATGCCTGGTTACTCGCATCTACGTAGGTATCACCAGTAGCATTCACTCGTGCAGGAGCCTGGACAGCCACACCTACAGAGTCTTCGGTAACCAGTTTCTCACTCACAGGCCCGGGTACCTGTGAGCGCCGGGGGCTAGCCGGATCGCAGCGCATCACATAAATCTCATTAGTACTCATCATTTTCATTGTTTTGGGTGTAACCCCGTGGTGCTTACCCAAGGTACCACTGCCACTCTTTTTGAGGGTATTTAGTCCCCAAGGCTCGTGATAGCCTCTTCCACCAGTTTCCTAGTAGGGTTTATGGTTATACCGCCACTGTTCGGTCGCCAGAGCCTCGTCTGTTATCTAGCAGGGGGCACCGCGGAGACCAGACCAAAGCAGGTCCCCGCCGTCTGCTATTCATACGAACCACAGACGCGTGCAGGTGAGGTTGACAATGGGGCCGACTAGATTTTAGACGTCGTTCTCCCCTTATCCCCCTAAACTACACTACATTAAATATCTGCATAATTACAATCTTTAAATTCAACAACATTCCGCTGCGCGAACGCACACACAAAAAAATCTTCGTCACAAAAATTGTCAGAATTTGTCAAAATCGAAGGAAACAAACCAAAAATTTGTTAAAGTAGAAATAAAGAAGTTATAAGGGTTTTAAGTTGGCCGCGCGAACGTAACGTGGAGGATTGCGCGGCCATAGAGATCTCAGCAACTACTTGGGTTAGAGATCTAATTCTTATTGTCAATTAAAGACTGAATTTGTCAAAAATTGTCGAAAAAAGAATAATAAGCCCTAGATCAATATTTTACGAAATATTCACCTTAGAAGTTGTGGCCGCGAAATCGTTCACTTGCTGTTTCTTTATTGTTGATTATTTTCATTAAAACTTAAGACTTCATACAGTAAAACTGTTACAAGATGAAAGGTCCATAGTTTGTCAAAACTAACGAAAGCAATAAATACTACTAAAATTTTGTTAAAAAAACAAAATCAGTCCAAAACAAAAAGAACGTGGCCGCGCGGTCGAAACGTAACTTTGTAGTCGATCCAAGGGTAGTTTTTGCCTGTAGTTCTATTAATCGGACCGTCGGCAATGGTACTATCCACTCCTATTTACATTAATTTGCAAAAAAAAAAAACATTGTAAATAGAAGAAAATTTTATATAAACGTATTTCAACTCTACATGAACTAAACATTTTGCAAAAAAAAAAGGAAAATAATTTGAGGAACAAGTAAACAGTTTCTTAATTAAAATATTCTAAAACATAATTTCCTTTCTTATCATACAGACCAGCGAGGAAGGGTTAGACAGAACAGTTATTTTTGTACGTTTATTTTGTACTGTAATAATTACCGTGTTTTTTTGCCATTCAAAAGGTTAAATCAATGCCATATTAGGTTTTATTATCTTAACGCAGCTTATCCAATTCATGTCCAACATTAATTTCGGCTTACAGCAACACTTTTTTCAATTGCATTATAAATTCAAAATTTTTCATGAAATTGGCAAATTTGATTTAATTTATTTTATATTTTATGCTTAGATTTCTCACAAAATCGATTTTTCTTTAATTAGCCAGGAGACGGGGCAACGTTCTGTATTTTTACCCCATTCTTTTTTTGTTATTTTCTGATCCCATTAGTTGCATTTGGTAGTCCAATGATGGAACTAGTAATATTTATTCTAGTAATTCCAAGTAACTGTACTAAAAATATTAATGAAGTTTATAAGGGCGGTAACGCACTTCTGACTCTTGAGTTGTAGGTGCGGGCGACGGTAATTACTTACCATCAGATGACCCGTGCTCGTTTGCCCTCTATAATAAAAATACCCACTTCCATCGTTAGATATAGTAAAATAAAAAAGATGTTTAGGGTATGAACATCTAAATTCCAAGAGGTTTTTGTTGTTGGAATACGTAGGAATGAGAGCTTTAATCTATTTCAGTTCCATTGAACTACTGGGACCTTTCAAGCAAGAATATACACGTGCATATTTGTTTCCTATAATTAGAACTGCGCCACACTGCCGATCCATTTTTTAACCGACTTCCAAAATGGAGGGGGTTCTCAATTCGTCGGTTTTTTTTTTTATAATACATAAACCGATTTCTTTACCGATTACTCGAAGACGCTTGAAGCTATTTTGAAAATTCTTTTTTGTTTCAAAGTGTATACTTTCCAGGTGGTCCCATTTAAATTGTATCGCAATCAGTCGAGCGATTTCTTAAACATCAACAAATATCTAAAAATTGTATACATAGATGATGTTTTCGTTTGCTTCGAAACATCGCTGTCTCATTGGAGCAGTGCGTTTAGTTTTGTTGTATTTATTTATGTATTTTGTTTAAATGTAATATGGGTAGGCCTTTTTTTTTATAACCCATATTATATTTAAACAAAATACATTTTTCCACTAAAAAGCACATTGGAGTCGGTGATACTTTTTTTTTAATGATAATTATATAATGTCGCATTTTATAATATTGGTGATCGCCGTACAATATAACTGTACCACATCTTTCTTTCTAATGAAAAATCAAAATCATTTACTTCAATTACAATATTATAGTCATTTTTTAATTGTCAGGAGTAGTAGTCAGTCAGACTAAGTCAGTCTTGCCTGTTCCAATACGTACATCCTATGGAGAAGAACAGGCAAGAAACTCCAAGGAAACTCTTTTTCAACATGTTTTTACTACAAGTCTCTACTTAGTTACCTACATTGCTTAAATGCTCAAATTAAATGTGAGGACAACGTATTGTTTTAAACTATAAACAGTCGCGCAAACTACTTCTATACGTAAGTAATAGCAGTTTGGAGCTGACCAGCCCCGACCAACCGCCCTCCACTTCAACCATATTAAAGGGAGCCGAACGACCCGACACATACACCACTATCGACAGGACGTCTAGGCGCGTATGACATACCTACTCAAAACTGCCAGACAACATAGCAAATTAACTTACTATCACTTTCTTCTAAACCAACTTTGAATGTGGAACAACAAGTTTAAGCCCAAAGATACTAGGCTGTAAGCTAAGGAATATAGCATAAGCTAAAACATTTTCCTGCTTGAATTTCACATACAAAGAGATTTAGTACTCACATAAATTTTAATTGATAGAACTACAGGCAAAGAAAACTGCCCTTGGAACGACCACGGCCCACGGGCAATGAACGATTTTTTTATTTTGGATTTTTTCATTCCTTTACCAAGAAAATCCATAAAAACTAACATCGAAAACTTTTTATTTGATGAATTTTCTTAATAACTGAGTGAATAGTTCCGAAATATACGCCTACATCTTTACTATTTGTTACATTACTTAGTTTCAATAATACCTTTTTTTTTTTTTTTATTGTGTGAAAACCCCCTCGGGTCATCACTCCACTGGGGCTGCCAGTGAAATGGTATGTCGGAATCGAACCGACTAAAACCACACGGTGTTCCGTCATAAATAAAGTCTATTGCCAGGGACTCGGGTATACCCTAGGAAGGAAGTCCCCGAGAACCCTGGCAGACCTTGGCCACATACCTACCATTCTTCAATCTTACCAAATATTAAATTTGTATAATATATAAGTATTTGAAAATTTGGTGTTCTAATAAATAAATAAACACCTTTATATAACAAAATCGAAAGAATACAAATTATTGAAAACTATCATTAGTTTTCTTACACTTTTGCGATTCTAAGTTATAGTTGACAAAATTGCAAAAACATATTACACACTTGTACAATAAAACACGAAGATCGTTATTACACCGCACCGTGTCGCGTCGCCGTCGATATTTCGACAAGCAGCCTCCTTTTACAACTGTCAATATAATAATAATAATAATAACTCCACACATCTCACACACGGCCGTCTGATCCCAAACTAGGCAGAGCCTGTACTATGGTAACCAGACTGCTGATAAACATACTTATATATTTCTAAATACATACATATTATAGATAAATTACACCCAGACACAACAAATTATCATGCTCATCACACAATTATTTGTCCTGGGTGGGAATCGAACCCACGACCTCTGGCTTAGCAGTCAGGGTCACTAACCACTAGACCAACAGGCCAGTATAATGCCTCTTTTAATAATGCTCCTACCCTATTTAAATATTTTGTCAAACCAAGAGCTAAATATTGACTGGCTCGTTAGTCTAGTGGTTGGTAACCCTGACCGCTGAGTAACAGGTCGTGGGTTCGATTCTTACCCAAGGCAAATAATTGTGTGATGAGCACGATCATTTGTTCTGCGTCTGGGTGTAATTTATCTATAATATGTATGTATTTAGAAATATATAAGTATGTTTATCAGCATCCTGATTATCATAGTACAGATTCAGACGGTATAGATTGTTTTTTGGATTTCGAGGGCTTATTGCGAAAACAGCTAAGTGCAGTCAAGTCAGTTTTGAGTTATTACGTTTTAAAGTTTATACCTACCCAATAAAAATGGTAGTTAAAGTTAGTAGACCTTGTGTACAGTACAATTAAGAAGTCACAGACTAGGGCAGTGGCGTGGCAATATGGTGGCAGAGCAGGCATAATGCTCCGGGCCCGTGCCCGAGCCCGAGGGGGCCGCCGAGCCGCAAGGGAACACAGGAAGCAGCAAGAGAGGCGTTTTTGTACACTGTAAATGTTTTAAGCGTCTACCTATAAATGCTATTATTAAGATTGAGAAAATAACAATTTTATTTAATTAATTTCAAACACAAAATATATTTTAAAGGAACTTAATTTTTGTATTTTTTTTTTGAGATACGGTTTAAGAGGTCTATCACATTTCAATCGTAATTTTTTCATTACTTTCTGTAATAAGATTTGATTATTTTGTTTGTTTTTACCATGATATATCTCGTAAAGTATTTAACGTAGCACTTAGCCAGTTTTACCGGTATACAGAGCGCAGAAAGATAAAAAAACATGTATTTATTGAGTTTTTACTAAAAATACAGTTTAGCAGGATTCCGCAGTAAACCCTCGATTTATACGTATTTACGATTCCTCCAACTTGGCAATATATTTAGCACGGACACTCAGCACGCTAAGTTATTGAACGTCAAACAGTACGAAGGAGAACTTTAACCCACGTGTATTTATGTGGATGTCTGCAATCTCGGTGAGCCATGTTGTAACTTGTCAGCCAGTACACAAATTATTTCAATGAATGAACAAGAGATGGCGTTACCATAAAATTCTTATTAGAAAGGGAAGGCGCGGTTGCAAACAAACGCCGTATAACTATGTTCCAGTCCAGCTCAGTGCCGTGATTCTCCGTAAGGACGGCGTACGTCGTATCCGCCCTCGATCTCGAGTCGCGCGTGAACCAAAATAAATATCCCATCTGTTCAAATATTGTGCAAGTTTTTTTATTGTTTCCATAAAACGTATTTAAAATGATGTGTGTGATTTAGGATCCGCCACATGCTCACCAGGCTCTAAGTTTCGTTATTATTTTTGTGTTCGCAAAGTGCTCGAGTGGTTTTTGTTTGGTATTGTGAACGGATTTATAAACCCGATTATGGGGAAGGACGCCTCATAAGGTAAGTTTTCTTATAACATCATGTTCTATTTCCGTGGTGTGTTGTAAGTGGGTTCTATTTCTATGTATTTTGAGTAAAACCAGGTGTTATACATCAAAATTGGCTACAGTCCGAGTGCTTGACGCTTGAGTACCCGTAACAGGACTTTCGCAATATTTATTCCATAAGCGTGTTTACATGCCTTAAGTGTAAGTCGTGCCATAAGCGGTACTCTACGTACGCATATGAAATACGTGTAAAATTTAATGTGTGCCATAAACAATTATAAATATAATAAACCATAATGTACCATTCAAATCATGTGTCTTTTAATTTCTCTTCGCTTTTTATGGTTGGAAATAGTTTTCTACTCGTTGCAATGCGTTTGAAAGTCGGTTCCGATTTATTTGTTTGGTTAAATTATTGTATTACCAGTTAATAGCTGTCTCTATTGATATTTACTTATTTTATATGACGGTACGATATATTATCCTATGCGGGAATATAATCTACCGTCTGCAAGTATACCTACTAATCTATGTAGTGGTGGGCTTTCGGTTTACTTTAGAAGTAAATTATTTTGTTCAACGTAAATATTATTTACAAAAGTAAGGAAGTTGCGAGAAATTGAATTAAACCACGAGGAGTTGATGTCAAACAGGAAAAAAATGTTAAATTATTGCTTTCACTTCGTTACTTTGCAAAGCTTTCTGTGGATTGTGATTGTGGTTAGAAATAAGTCGTGTATAATGTACTTTTGATTTCCTCGAGACCGTTGAAACATACTCGTAGGTAGGTACCTACTTACACTCTTTATTTTAACAACGAAAATAAGTAATTATACGTATAGGTACCTACTTTAGCGAAATTTCAGTAAGCGAGGAATACGGAGGAGTATTTGTTTATTTAAAGTAGATAATAATCGGTATTGCAGACAGACGGCCAATATTAATAATATGTACCGGTACCTATTGTAAATGTAAAATCGTTACTTTGACAAGATCATGACCGATGAAGATGACAAGTGTTGGTTTGTATTTCGAACGAATTTAAACTATATATATATATATATATTTATTAATACTTACTAATACAATGACTTTGCACGGATGGCGCAATGGTTTAAGTAGTCACCTCACCACTACGCCGCGCCGAGTGTTGTGGGTTCAAATCCCACACGGGACAAAAATTTATGTGATCCACAAATAGTTGTCCCGAGTCTGGGTGTTCTTTGTGTCTGTTGTTGGAATGTTTGTGAAGCCTCGCCCCTGCCCCCCGCGACACAGGAATATTTCTAATGCGGGAGTTGACTTAAAAAATATATATAAATATATCTAATATAATAAAGTTGAAGAGTATTTTTCTTTGTTTGTTAAATGCGCTAACCTCCGAAACAGCCAGTCGGATTCGAAAAAATCTTTTTGTATATTGTGATAACCAGATTCATGAGTATATGAGCTATGTAACATCATCACGCTACGACCTTTATCAGTGGAGTAGTGACTATGAATGCGGGGAACGGTACCTACTTAATCTATGTATACTACTATAAAAAAGCTGAAGAGTTTTTTGTTTGTTTGAAAGCGCAATTCTCTGGAACTACCTCTCGAATTAAAAAAAATGTTTTTGTAGATGAAAGCCAGATTCATGAGGAATAGTATAGGCCATATGCTTAACAGGCTCTAAGTTACGTTATTATTTTAGACGGGCCTGTTGGTCTAGTGCAGTGTTTCCCAATTAGTGGTACGCGTACCCCCAGGGGTACTCGAGGTTGCATCAAGGGTACACGGAGCCATCACTTGACTAAGAAAATCGGTAAAAAAAGTTAGGCAAACAGCAATTGACAAAATATATTTTTAATCGATCACTGTTCAGGGAGTCAGACAGGGCTGCCTTCTGCCACCTTTGATTTTAAACATTTTTATTGAGTGGGCCACAAGGAAACTTCTAGAAACAGGTAAGGGAGAAGACAAGAAATAGCTCTTAGAATTGAAGATGGAGAAGAAATATTAATAACAAATATTTTATTAATAAGGAAGGAAAAGTAATTGGGAATCACTGGTCTAAAGGTAAGTGATATTGACTGCTGACCCCAGAGGTCGTGGATTCGATTCCCACCCTGGACAACTAATTGCTTGATCAGTTTGTTCTGTGTCGGGGTATTATCTATAATATAAATATTTAGAAATTAGAATTATATAAGTATGTTTATCAGCAGTCCACTATAACTATGGTGGACTGCTGATAAACATACTCAGGATCTGCCTAGCTTGGGATCAAACAGTTGTGTGGGGTGCAGTGTTAAATTATTATGAAGGTGTTATTTATTTTAACGTTAGGCTGCATCTCTCAGCTAGCTTTAAATATTGTTAAGTAAGGCGTAATGGTTCGTGATACGTAAATACAATGTACATAAACACTGGTCCGTACATCTAAGAAAAAGTCCAGGATACCATATGCCTATCTCTTATACATAAGCCATGATAAGATGTTTTGTGAAAAAAATTATTGAAAATTAAAAAGTTATTTATAACCATTATTATTAGGCATGGCATATTAATCCTTACAAATTAAAGTTACACTTTGCTCTTTACAGCATGTTATTTGGACGCATAGTTAAGGAGATAATCCTACTAATATCATAAACGTGAAAGTTTGTGAAGATGTATGGATGTGTGGATGTGTAGATGTATGGATGTATGGATGCTTGTTACTCTTTCACGCAAAAACTACTGAACCGATTACGATGAAACTTGATATGTAGATAGCTCGAGACGTGGATTAACACATAGGCTACTTTTTATCCCGATATTCCCATGGCATCGGGACTTACGCGGGTGAAACCGCGGGGCGCAGCTAGTGGAAAAATAAAATAATTCAACACTCGGCTCCAGTCCATATCTATAGAGTATCTAGTAGTGGTATGATGCAAACGAGTTAAATATTTATTTCATAATGAAACCTGCGACCATAATGTAACTAGATTTTAAGTTATTTTTTTTAGAAACTATCAGTATCATAATAATTATTTATTTATTTGCATAAAATGGGCTACAAAAGATGATAAGTAGACAAAACAATGAGTACAGGACACATTTCGCCACACAAGAGACACAATTCGATACCCACAAATTGACCGTTTAGTTTTAAGGTAAATAAAGCACAGATCTTTAAGCACGTGGTTATAGATATAAGGAATGGTGTAGCAATTGTATATTGGCTTATCTAGAACAGGGTGCGGGGCAAACCAATATATTCTAATACCACAGGTAACTAATATGAAACTAAAAATATTCAGAAGTGTCATCAATCAGTGACGAAAAGTATATTAAACGTCAAAATTTAAATATAGATATTGGTCACATTATAATTAACTAGCTGTCCCCGCAGTTTCACCTGCGTTTATGATCACTGCTCCGCTCCTACTAGTCGTAGCATGATGTTATATAGCCTATAGCATTCCTCAATAAATGGGCTATTCAACACTAAAAGATTTTTCAATTTAAATCAGTAGTTCCTGAGATTAGCGTGTTCAAGCAAACAAACAAACTCTTCAGCTTTATAATATTAGTATAGAAGTATAGATATAGCAGCGTTTGTAATTTATTGTGAACATTACAAAAGTAAAATAAATAAATCACCAGCCACTGCAATATAATTGCAAGAACGTACTGCGCAATAACGCATTATGTACAAAGCAAAAGATTAATAACTCATCGCCTACAAGTAGACTCGACTAAACCGTTATCCGTTGACTCATGCAAACTTAATGGCAATCATGAAGTAGTTGATATTCTATGTTCGAACGTATTTTGTGTGAAAATAGCTAACTAATACTTAATAATTTATTTTCAAAAAATATTGCACGGATTTTTTTGTTATAAGTATACAAACATTATAAAATATACAGTAAAGCTTATGGTTCAATTACGATTGTCACTCTGGGCCCACTGGTGTGTGTGAGCATGCGTGCTTGCGTGCGTGCGTGCGTGCGTAGGTGCGTGCGTGTGTGCGTGTAAAAATTTAATTTCCTGTTCATTTTATATCTACCTACCGAATAAATTTGCTACTACTCCATTTTTTTTTACATACTGACGTAATTAGAGGCTGATCCTAGTACGTTTAAAGATTGTGGTGCTGCTTCTGAGAATTTCCTAACAGAAAAACTCAATAAAAGTTTGTCCAGTTTGTAAATGCGTAAAATAATCAGTTTTGTTATTATTGTATACAAATAAGTATTTTTACTATTATGTTTATTATTAATATACCTACACACAATAACTACATATTTAAAATGTTTTGTTTAACAGTTATCAATTTATCATACTTAAAATAGTTATCCCCTTGTTTATTTTTTTAAATTAAACGAATAAATTGTATTTTGACGAACACAGGACTGTCTACAGTCATGTCATGGCTGTCATGGCTGCTCTACTGAGTTACTTTGTTAAATTTGAGTTTGAAATTATGTCCCTATAGCCTGTGTGAGTAAAACTGTGTTTGGATTGACATGCCTTGTAAGCGGCGTTAACTTATAGACGTTAAGTTGGTCATTCGTTTGGTACCATAGTGGTTTAAATATAGGCTCACTGTGTTACACGGGTCTTAATCACTACATATTATAAAATGAAGTCCCCGGCCGCGTCTGTCTGTCTGTTTGCGATAAACTGAAAAACTACTGAAAAGATTTTCATGCGGTTTTCACTAATAGACAGAGTGATTCATGGGGAAGGTTTAGGTGTATAATTTATTAAGATTTTGTGTAAATTGATTGCAATATGTTCATGATTGTTGAAGATGTCTCTGCTACCCGTGCGAAGCCGGAGAGCAGAGAGGAATGCAAAATGGTTGATGATTTCTTTGCAATCTTTTCCTCTGTCGTTGTATCTTAACCAACCGATATTGTGTTGAGTTTCCTTCCTTTAACATTACTCATAATTATTGCATCTTTATCCTTCATTATTATTAAGGACCGACACAACACGCTTTCGTCAGCCATTCATCCTTGACAGACGAAATCTCAGATTCAGTCAACAGTTTTGTCAATAAAGCTGAAGAGATTTCGGGAGCTAATCTTTGGAATTGCTCGTCGGCTATAAATTTTTTTTTCCATTTTTGATAAGCCAATTTTTTTATGAAGGTTTTATTCATGTACCATCACGCTACGATCCTACGAACGGGGAACGATTAGTTTTTAACATGCTTTGATTATAAACTAATATATACAGACAATAACAGAGCACAATGTAGAATTAGATGATACCTACTGGAAAAATGTATTATTTATGTATTTTTTCATAATTGTTATTCTTTTATTTTGTTAGTAGCTAAGTAATAAACGTACATATTTTAACATAATAATATAACTATATATATAAGCTGTAATTTATAGTATGTAATAAGTGTAAGGAAGGTATAAGGAATTGTTTTTATTTAAACATGATCTGTGGTTGCTTATAGCCCGTGCACGTTTTAAAAAGTTCGGCCATGAGTTTCTTTGCCAGTATTCTTCTCAGGCTCTACGCGTTTTGGAAACTGGAAATTATAGATCGACACAAGCAGGCAGTAGATTTTGGTGTTTTCACCTAATTTACCTCGACAATCCAGCACATGCTGTGGCGTCTGTTTGCGCCGATCTATGATTTTAACTCTAGCTTCAATTTAACGTTCATAAATGTCACTTAGTGTCTTAAATGAATAAATGATTTTGAATTTGAATTTGACGTCATTTTTAGCAGAATATCAGCGTCGCTTTGGGTATTTACCCGAAGCGGCACCATGCTGAGCTAAGGACAATTTTTATCACACATAAGATATGAGAATCTTATTAGTATTTACTTATTTTTTTATTAGTGTGTATTACCTTTGTGTGATAGCAAAATAAATGTTTCTTTCTTTCTATTAGCTTCACTTGTAACTACTCACAGAATACAGTAATATTATGCTAACTATGTAAACGAATCTTGGAACTCAATTTTAACCTACTTCTAATTGTCATATCGAAATAAAGGTGGTGGATAGTGTAACTCTTCAGTGGCTACGAGTTAACACCTCGAGTTAGGGATCGTGTTATTCCTTTTGATGAACTTTTTTTACTAAACTATAATTAGTACCTGGATGACCGACCTTTGCTCGTTTTTTTTACGTGTTCTAAAAGTGAAACCTAGCTAGATCGATTTATCGCCCCCGAAACCCCCTGCATACTAAATTTCATGAAATTCGTTGGAGCCGTTTCCGAGATTCAGATTCTGTATGTATGATATGTACAAGAATTGCTCGTTTATAGGTATTAGATAGATAGATAAAGTATACTATTTTATTGCACACTAAAAATAGGACACATACGAAACATACTATATTAAGTAGCAGTACAATGGGCGGTCTTATCGCAGTCTGCGATCTCTTACAGACAACCTTTGATGGACTATTATATATTATACTATATAGTAATAGTATAAAATAGGTAACTATTGATATAATCTATACATCTTTCTAGCCCAAATTTACTTCTTTTACTTCTGACTAAAAAATACTGATTTTAAATGACTTCGGAAATAAGATTTGTCCAAACCGTCTACAAGTTCACATTTGTTGATTCTGAGGTGTAGAAACATGGTTGATACCCAAATTAATAAAACTCAAACAGTCAAGACCCTTAACAACCCGGCATTTCCACTAAATGTCACTTATGGGGTGGAATGTGTACTGATATTTCCAGATGGCCATTTCATAGTGACTAGCAGCAATTCAATCACATCGCAATGGCGGCGGCCACGCCTATATTACACTTTCTTATTGCCTGTTTCTACGGTTATATAACATCTAAATATTTTACTATCCAGATAGTATAAACAATATAAACATGCCTGAATGATAGCAGCTTGGCCTATGCTTTCAGATAACAACAACGCTGGTCTTCACCTGTATCCGCACATAATAATCAAAAAGATTTATTAATTGAAGATAAACGATTGTAATGACGCCTTTATTTCGTGTATATTTGTTGATGCCACAGTTTTCAGCGGCCTTTTATCAATCGGTGAAACGACCTGTCGCTCGTCATTAAGCTCCAAACTGATAAAAGGATCCTGTCAAGCCTGAAACTAGAAGGCAATCCTTGAAATACACACGTGAGTATCGTCAGTACAAAAGTAGATGTATCTTTACTAAACATGAATGTATTGCTCACGGTTTTTTATTCTAATAAAACAGATTAAGGTTTTTCTAGTCTGTTATCGTGCTATTATATGCCCTTTGCGCAGAAGGCACTACTAAGTCTTATGGTTACTCCATAATTTGTCTTCTCCATAATTTGAGAAGAGGAGAAAGAAATTCTGTTAGAACCTATTTCAGCCTCTTTAGCGACGGCTTCTAAGTTTTAATATACACATAGGAATTCATATAGGTATGTATATTTAAGTAATGTCCATAAATATATGATTCCCATGATTGAATGAGATCAATCTGAGGCAGTACATTTTAAATAATCTCTGTGAATTTTAATAATATGATCACTGATCACCGCAGTTATTAGTATTAAAAAAAATTTAGGTTAATTTAGTATGCATTTTTAATTATTTTATGATACTTGTTTCCTATTTAATATGTATGTGTATGTGTACAAAAAATATACATATATTTATGTACATATCTATACTAATATTATAAAGAGGAAAGATTTGATTGTTTGTTTGTTTGCATTGAATTGGCTCCGAAACTACTGATCCGATTTTAAAAATTATTTTAGTGTTAGATAGCCCATTTATCGAGGCAGGCTTTAGGGTATATACCACCACGCTACGACCAATGGGAGTGGAGCATCAATGAAAAATGTTGCAAAAACGGGGAAAATTTACAAACGCAGACGAAGTTGCGCCGGTCAGCTAGTAATTAAATAATTGTGTGATGAGTGTCAAGTTATTATTATTATCTATTATTAATTAAATATCTAAGTTTACTCAGCATCTACGTAGGAGCAGTCGATTTAACCTTGGATAATATTTCAACAAACATTTAATCTCCGTAAAATTTGCATTAACTTCTCAATTTTAATGCGCGTATCCCGAGCCCAACATTGGTTACCTTTCAAAGTTTCCGACCTAACGGAAATCCGGCTCTGTGAATAACCCTATAAATAAAAGGTGCTTCATACTACCTACCTATACCTATACGATCGGCAGGCCCTGGGTTTGATTTCGGGGTCTTACAAATTGTAATTCGATCTTCGAGTTCCGATGTTCTCAAGTAATGCGAAACACATTTTCAGGACAAGTGTCGGTAATCAAAATAAGACATCTCTGTCTACCCTTTCTAGGATATATAGGCGTGAACATACAAGTAACCAAAATTTACTCAATTCAGGCCAAGGACGGCTTAATGTTTTCAATAAATATAATGTGATACTATTTCCTGATGCATAAACTATTAAATGTATGATCGCGTGTACTCAAAGCATTTATTAGTAATGAATGACAATTATATCTAAATTTTTAATCACTTCAACCTTTATGTAACATGCAATACTATGTTATATATATGTGTGTTTATATTCACTGCTCAGCCGCTAACGGTCGTTAGAGTCTATACTTATAGTAGGCCGCAAGTATTCATAGAGAGTAGGGAAAGACATCGCGGCGAGATTATAGAATGATGATAGGCATTTAATGTATTTTTATTTAGCCTACGTTCCATCAAAATGATTAAAAAAAGCAGGCCCAGAGTGGTTACGTTCAGCAAAGTACAGAAAGAAGTGCAAAGCCTTCGAGGAGGCCTTTGTCGAAAGACAAGCTGTTATGAGGAGCAACCAACTGAATGTCGAGAATATGTTGTAGTGAATTAGTTTCCAACATTTACATAATTGTTTTGTCAAGTAAGTTAAAACCTAACAGCTATAAAAGGCTTATGTCATATTATTTTATGTCACTTTATATGATAATTTTCAGAGAGAAACCAAAAAAAATTACATGACTTATTTAAACATATCTTTATTTACAAGTCGTTCTTAATTATATGACCACCACTGTAATATTATGATAGATACTTTCACTGTAACGTACAAATAAAGTATTATCGGGTCGAAACGTCAGAAAATCTAAATAAGGTAATTATTTAGATTTCTGTGGGGAAAACAAATGTATGTAACACCTTTTAAATACGTGATCGCGTTTATATTCGTTAACTTAATTAGTATAATATCGTGGAACGCGAAAGTTTAAAAGTTAGTAAAATACTATCTGCGTCCCGCGGTTTCACCCGCGTAAGTGCTGATGCCGTGGGCATATCGGGGTAAAAAGTAGCCTATGTCTTAATCCAGGTGTCCAGCTATCTATTTACCAATCAATTCATTGCAATCGGTTTAGTAGTTTTTGCGTGAAACAGCAACAAACATCTTTACATCCATACATCCTCACAAACTTTCACGTTTATAATATTAGTAGGATTGTCATCTATCTAAACATAGCTTGCATGCATACTAATACTAACGTTAGTAGTTAGTATGCATGCATATAAACATACTTACTTTACATACATTTGAAGGCCTATCATGTCGCGCGGTGGTTTAGCATTCGACTGCAAATTCGCACGGTCGCGGGTAGCATTGACGCAATATTTTGAGCAAAAGTTCTGTGTACGATAAAAATTTAGAGGACAGAGGAAACATCGCTTAGATATGGAACAACTCGAATGTGGAATTTCCTCCTTGTGTAAGGTCTATTTGATTACACGCCGTTCTGTGTTAGGGATGGCCTTGAATCGAAGTAGCAGCTTTTAACTGTCCGTTTCAAATATTTTAAATCGTATGTTACTTCATTGTGCACCCATTAAATACGTGAGCTTAAAACTGGGGGCCCCTCCCCATTTTGAGCCAATGAAATGTCATCAAATCTCAATTTGACTGAGAAGGCGGGGGGCTCTCACGTCAACTTTGAACAATATTAGTACACCTTAATGTTATATTAATGTTAACCTTTAAGAAAATAAATTGATTTCTTTAAGGGTAAGGTCGCATCAAATCTCACTAAATCTCTCCAAGGGGAAAGGCGTCACAATTGGAAACGAAAACAACTCACGTAATTAATGGAATCTCACTATGGGGTATAATACAGTAAACATATAACAGTACAAACACAAACAATATTCACTTTTACTTATACTATGGTAACCAGACTGCTGATAAACATACTTACTTATATATTATTAAATACATAGATATTACAGATAAATTACACCCAGACAGAACAAATGATCGTGCTCATCGCACAATTATTTCTCCTGGGTGGAAACTGGAGTCGAACCGAATCCACGACCTCTTTACCAATCTTATACCTACAAAATATTCACTCCAGGGTTGTGGTATTACTTTCTAAATATATCATTTACCACTGGCAGTTTCAAATAAAGTACGTGTAATTTTCAAATATAAATACTCCCATTTATAGTATAGATTAAAGAGAATTATTTTATCTCAAAGCCCTTTAAAGGTAATATAGTATACGTTGAGCCACCTAAGAACAGATACGAATGTTGTAGTATCTTCCCACGTTGTTCAGACTATAAATAAACAGTTGTCCTGTCATTTCTTGAATGGAAGCAGAGGCGTCGTGTTGTTGTCTTTGGATTTCAAACTTGACTGTGTTATACCGCTTGTTTAACATATTTTAGTAGGTAGCTCTTTTTCAATATATCTATACTTATAATAAATCTGTAGCGGGATGAATTCTGTACATTGAATATATTTAAAAAAAAACGACTGAGGGGTATTAAGATATCAATACTGATGCTGAATATGCGATTCAAACAATTTTTGTCTGTCTGTCTGTCTGTCTCTCTTTCTGTCTGTCTGTTTGTATGTTCACGATAAACTCAGAAGTTACTGAAGGGATATACTTGAAACTTAGTATAATAGTTTGAGTGCCTGCGCAGGTTATATATATAGTGAATGTATATTTTCAATCGTAGGATATCATCGTGCTTTTCTGTGGTGATTGGCTGAAGCAGCAGGAATATTTTTTTTTTTTTGTTTGGTGATCCCAGAGTAATCGATAGCTGGTTCTTGACTATGCCAACGAGCTATTTTGCCTCTCGCAGCCTTTAAATTCATAAATATGTTTCAGAGCATTAATAATAGTAACAACTTCACACACCTCATACACGGCCGTCTGATCCTAAACTAGGCAGAGCCTGTACTATGGTAGCCAGACTGCTGATAAATATACTTATATATTTCTAAATACATACATATTATAAATAAATTACACCTAGACAGAGAATAATTTGTCCTGGGTGGAAATCGACCACACGACCTCTGGCTCAGCAGTCAGGGTCACTAACCACTAGACCATCAGGCCAGTCCAATAAATATACAAATATTTATAAATATAGTTATAGAAAAAGAAGATCCAAACTTTTAAATTTTTGCGTTCCATAATAATATAATTATGTTGACGGGAATGCACGCGATCACGTATTTAAAAAGTATTACAGTACCTACAGGCCTGTGATCACGGCCATGACCACGGCAAAGCAAAGGTTTTAAATACGTGATCGCGTTGATTCCCGTCAACATGATTATATTAGAATAGAATAGAATTTTTATTTAAAGCATATAATATATGACTTACAAAAAAAAGTTGTTAGTTTAACTTAACACTTTGTTAGTATTACAGTATTTTACTATATTAAATGCATGGCAGACACTATCGCCAAAAAAATTACAACTAAGCTGAAATATTGACATGTAACCGGTGAAGTTTTTTTTACACTTTCAGAACATTTATTTTCTGTTCGGTTACAGTAGTGTGAAATCTTATGTTACACCATGACTAAACAAAGCTCAGAAGCAAACACTGACTACAGCAAGAGTCTCCCAATTGGTCGGACGAATCGAGATGTTAGGTCGTCACAGTTGTTTCATGACGATTTTCTGCGAGGAGAACATCTCGCGCAAGGAGGAAGTGACGGTGTGGATTCGGTAGAAAAACTTCCAGGTGGAACCTTTTCACTCGCGCTCTCGTGCGTACGCTAAGAGTGGCCGTGGGTGTATGAGTCGAGTTTTATGTTCTTCCACCGAATCAGAGTCTCCCGTGAAGAGGTGTCTGGACATCGCCCAGTTGTCCGCTAGCCAGCGCTGGGTGGATCATTGGAGGCAAAACGTCGCCGTACCGACGGTCAACTCACAAACGGCGCTGTGAGGCACACCGTGTGGTTTGAGTTGGTTTAAGCCTGATATACGGCCTCACCAATAGCCCGGTGAGGTGAGCTTCCACACGAAAAGCAAATGAGTAATGTTACCACGGCCAAATTACGCTCCAGGTTGTTTCACCGCCAATACATGGTTCGTCATGCTCACTAAAATGTCATTGCTTGCGGCGTCGTCATGGGGCGGGTCATTTCTTTCCCTCTGATATGGCGAAGGAGATGATGGCTGGTCCATGCGTCATACTCGTGAACGGGTGCTGCTTGGGGTGACTGGTCGGCCTAGTCAGCGATGCTTTAGCCTATAATATTATTTTGGTTCGATCAACTGCAACTCTAGCCTCTTAATCCAGTCACGAATTATTTTTAACAGTAGATTTTGCAACTGAATGAAGGTAGATGTGCACCTTGAATGATTTCTATGTTTAATAGGTTCAAACCTTCAACGGTATCACCGAGTGATTTTTATTTTTTAGTACGTTAGCTTTTGGAGCATTTCAATAAAATGAAATTCAGGTGGCATCAGCTTGCATCCTGTTTACCTCTCGTGTAACACTAACACTATTGTACCTGAAGATCTGACTTTTAAAAAGAGTGGCCATGAGTTTCTTTGCCAGTATTCTTCTCATAAGGCCCTACGCATTTTGGAAACTGGAAGTTATAGATCGACACAAACAGGCAGTAGATTTTGGTGTTTTTCACCTAATTTACCTTGACAATCCAGTATATGCTGTGGCGTCTGTTTGTGCCGATCTATGATTTTAACTCTAGCTTCAATTTAACGTTCATAAATGTCACTTAGTGTCTTAATTGAATAAATGATTTTGAATTTGAATTTGAATTTGAATTTGAACAGTATAAAAAATCCTGCCTGGAGAAAGAGGTACTATGCAATAAGCGACAAATTGCTGTTTTCCGAAAAAAACGCGAACGAAGTCGCGGGCACAGCTAGTATAATATATATGTATAGATTAATTACCATATTAAATGTTACTAGAGTTGATGCCCGAGCTTATGTCACCAAACGCACCGACTGATTACGATGATGAAGATAGGATGCGTTCAGAGATATTAAGATAAACAATAATAATATGTATATTGATTTGATATATTACACTGCGCTTTCTAGACCTAAATTAAGCATACAATAAGCATAAGTTTTGGATTCTAGAACACGGATAAACTCACTGAAAAAAGCTACACTTTTTCTTGTAAATACATAGTATACACTAGCGGGTCAGCTATTTCGTCTGCATCACATAAGAGAGAGAGAGGGTTGGTTTTACAACATTTTTCATTATTGCTCCACTCCTATTGGTCGTAGCGTGATGTTGTATAGCTTTTAGCCTTCCCCGATAAATGGACTATCCAACACTAAAAGATTTTTTCAATTCGAACCAGTACTTCCTGAGATTAGCGCGTTCAACCAAACAAACTACCTAACAAACTAACTAAACCAAATAACAGTATTTTCCATTCTTCTTTTAGTATTGCAGAAGTAGTTGTGCCCAAGTTTCAACCCTAGACAGCTGCAGAAGACTCAAGATGTTGGTCCGGTGCAAAAATCTTAACAGCGAAACAACCTGTCAGCTACAACCTAGACAGCTAAAATCCTAGAAGCGTCCACTTTCATATACTTACATATGTTTCTTGAAAAGCGAGAACATGAAAAGGACAGAGGTGTAAGATAACGTAAAGGCGAAAAAGGTCTTGTGTTATAAGGAAGCATATTATCCAGCGAAAAGTTATGGTGATGAGAAGATGATCAAGGTCATCTATCTTTATCGGTACCAAATTTAAACTTTCCGAGTGTCGTAGTAATCGACATCTCAAAAACAAATTCAGTCAAATAAATCATATTTATTTCAAGTTAAAATTAACAAAAACCATTACAAAATCTCAGCACCTAACTACCGCAAAAACAAATGGTTTGTTAAACATTTATTAGTAAAACAATGGCTGGCTTACGTCTCCGGCCGGTCTACATTAGAAATCAACGATCTTTACGCAACTTCCACACATCGGGCAAGTGGACCGGTCTAACTGACCACTTGTTACACAGCAATATGACGTAACTACTGGGCTTGCAAAGATACTAAACGTATTGTTATTTTTAAACTTGATATCTAAAATATTATTGTCTCATGCTGTTAAAATAAGCCGTGAGTTGTAATAAAGTTACCCATTTTTTTAAAGACAACTCTCCCAGTAGAAATGTTTATCTTTACAAACATAAAATACCATATATATATTATGTACGTAGACCATAGAGACGTACTGCGGAAAGCTTTAAAATATTTTTTTAACGATTTATTTTTAAATCTCACAAAGAATTGTTCTATTCAAGGATCCGTGTTTCGTAGAGGAATCTATGCACTATCTTGAATCGGTTTATCACCAAATAAATTTTAGCTTTAGACTTAGAGCCCGTAAGAACCAAGTACCCGCTGTCTCGAGGGCTCAAGAGCTAAAATTGAAGAAGTGGCGGAAGGAAAGGGTTAGGGCCTCCAGTAACCTCACTCACTCGGCGAAACACAACGGAGCATTGCTTTACTGCCGGATTTTTGTGAGGCCGTGGTATCACTCCGGTCGAGCCGGGCCACGTGCCGAAGCATGGCTCTCCCACTATAGTTGAAAGGTTTTAACTCTCTCATTTTGAGACCATTTTAATCTACGTAAGTTTGTTAAAATCAATGTTTACAAACCTCAACTATCTACTAGGTATATGATTTAGTCTACTCTGTGAAGTGTAGGAAACACATTGATTGTTGTTACGTAAGTATTAAAAGTAATGTAAAACTTAAAATATCTCACAAGTTGGGTTAAACTCTCTTAAATGTAATTTAGCAAAGTTGTTTTTTAATTATGAATCATTCTGTCGACCTATTTTAATTTCCAAGAATTATATTTAGGCATTGGTGTCAGTGTCCTAATTGTATGGCAGAAACTTGGTTATCAAATGGTTTAGTATGCCATAGATGAATAACGGATGTCGAATGTTAAATTATTATTTCTTATAATCTTTCAATACCCCAATTTCTGGGTAACTTTCAGCAAAAAATAACACAATAATAACACAAGCGTTAGAATCACTGGAGATGGAAAAAGATATTTTTTGTCAAATTTAAGAGCGTTTATTATTCCTTTTTGATCGTTATTATTTGTAAGCCCTGAACGAGGCTAAAAACGAGGGATGTTATAAGTTTAACATGTCAATCTGTGTATTTGTGTGCCTGTCTGTATCATATCTGCTAAACCGGTAAACCGATTTTGATTTAGTTTTTTTTTGTTTGAAAGGTAACTTGATCGAAAGTATTCTTAGCCATAATTCAAGACAATGTGTTCAGTCGTTCGAAGATTCTCAACTCTTTGGGTTGATGAGATTTTTGAGTTGAGGTTATTTTAAATTTATGTTAGGTATTCTATAATTTTATTTAAGTTAGAGTTAAGCTGCTCAATCTATGTTTTCCTTAGAACATACAGTATCCCCATTACTATTACGCCTATGCTTCAATTCACAAAACACAACTTTGCCCGGTCTTATCCTGGTAACCACGAGACTAATATATATTATTGAAAGTATTGTTAGCTTATTTATTCATTGTCTCATGCACAAATTTTACTTCAATTATAATAGTAAAGAAAGAGCAATGTATAATAATATTCTTGTGGTTTTCTCCATTTAATTTCATAACTATGTAACATAATGTAGGTAGTATATAAAGGTGTTTATTGTTATTAAATAATATTAGTTAATTTAAAATTTACTTAAGCACATCAAGCAAGTGAGTAAGTAGGTATTAATATTATTATTATATTAGATAAACGCCTTACAATTACTATGAACATACAGGAACCTGTGCTTTAAAAAATGAGCTGACATTTAAAAATCGGCAATCCTACGACATCTCAATCAAATTTAAGATCTATTTTCTCGGTGTTAATTTTCAACATTTCTGTGAACCTGATTTCAAACCTAACTTGAATTAATCTTTGTAATGGGGCTGAGTAACAACCAATTCATCAGAAGATAACTTCGTCGCGTACAAGTGAAAGAGATGCGACGAAGTGTTATTTCCCAAGGGTAAACACTTGGACTAGGTGCTATATTTCTAACTGTAGTTCTTTTTTCTAAGATTTTCCTAGATACGTAAGAGGATTAAGTACTTATTTTTCTTTGAGTCGTAATGAATGATATATATTACGAGACTTAGAATCACTAAAGGATGGAAGGACCTTAATGAATGACTGGACTCTGTCAGATGTTATGATTTTTAAACTATACCGTCTTTTGTTTGACAGAGGTGTTTGATTCCTACATATATCTTTAACTTGAGCTAAAGTTAATAATAATAATAACTTCAGACAACTTAGACATATCCGTCGGATCCATTAGGTAGAGTCTGCACAATGTTGACCAGACTGCTGATAAACACTTATATATACATGTTACGTGTAGATAAATTACACCCAGACAAAGAACGAAAGGTCGTGTTTATCACACAATGATTTATCCTGGGTGGGAATCGACCCTCGTCCTCTGGCTCAGCAGTTAGGATCACTGACCACTAAACCAACAGATCACAGATCAACAGAGAACAGTGGTTAGTGAACCTGACTGTCAAATTCAAACTGGTCTGTTTTTACATTTACAGTCAAATTCACAAGGTAGAGCTCTGAGAAAAGAATCTAGCAATAAAGACTCACGGACTCTGCGACTCCGATCGCCAGTAATAACATTGACTGGAGGATTAGCAGGTGGGATACTGATACTTAGTACAAATAGTAGTATTTCTTTGAATACTTTCACACTCGTGAAGTGACAATATCAAGTAATTGATGCAGTACGAGGATAGTACGACAGCTTTATGTGGATCAAATAAAATGTCATTAGTAAAAGCCCCACCAATCACACAAGTATTAACTGTTCACAAGCATAGCACATAGACCGAACATCGACCTCCTTGCTTTATTGGAGGGAATCGAGCGAACTACCTCGCGACGCCACTATATTTAAAAAAGCAGTTTCACTTAAACACGGATAAGAGAAAGTTGAAAGAAAGAATGATGACTCGCCTCCAACCCTTGAACAGCCAGTCTGTCCAAATAGGAATAACTTAAATGTTTTTTCTTTCTACTAAAACTAAGTAATATGTTCTTATCTATAAACTAGCAACCCACCCGGCTTCGCACGGATAGTAGATACATCTTCAACAATAATCATCATATTTCAAACAATTTACACAAAACGTTAACAAATTATATACCTAAACCTTCCTCATAAATCACTGTCTATTAGTGAAAACTACATGAAAATCCGTTCAGTAGTTTTTCAGTTTATCGCGAACAGACATGTGGCGGGAGACTTTGTTTTATCAGACTCAGAATCAGAAAGCTTTATTTGTGAACACAGGTGGGGTTTACAATGATATGTGAGGTGTTACAGTATGGGGTAACATAATAATATGTTCACTACATGTTCACTAACTTCCTAACCACATACCTACTCTTAGATCAGATATTTTTGCAGCTTCAGTTCCATTAATTAAGTCTTTCCATGCGTAGTATGTGTGTGGTGGACCCATGTAGGTACTTATGCTTAGTTATGGTCTAGATCTCTAGATAGATAGCCCAGTGTCCAAAAATATATATAACTGTTATTTGTGTTATGGAAGTACATTTCTGATGTTGATCATGTGTTCCAAAGCATACAAGTATTGTATCTTGAGATGGACCTTTGTTGAATAGTCAAAATCGAATTTGGTTGTGTGAGAAAAGACAAGAGTCAACTGCTAAAATACATCACAAAAGTAGATATGCGTGACCAGAGCCGTTATTGGTCACTAGTTACACTTAACCGCAACTCGAATTGCCATAACATTGCGCATTTGACGGCAATAAACATTTTAGATACGAGTAAACCCGTTAGATAATTAAAATTAGGTGCCTTCGTGTTAATGTGACTGCGACCGCATAACTGCGGGTAGACCAGGCTTTTTATGTATAACCATGTGCTCGCAATCCTTGACCAAGTTTAAATCAGTAAATAATCTTTGGATAAACATGAGAGGAAAAATAGCTCTTCACGAAAATACAGGTACTTAGGCTTCGTACGGGTAGCAAAGACATCTTCAATAATCATCATCATATTTCAAGCAATTTACACAAAAGCTTAACAAATTATATACCTAAACTTTCCTCATGAATGGTTCTATTTATTGGTGACAAGTTTGTCAGGCCTGTCAGGCCCGTACGATACGATCGTACAATATAAGCAGATCTATTACATTCATAGCGTCGCGTCGCGTCGTCGCGAACACTATCGATCGAAGACGCTTGAATTAATATCAGTAATCCAATAATTGAGCAAGGAACAAGTTGTTTAATTTCCAGTCAAAGCTCTTTTACCAAAGATTGTCATTGGAAAAATTTCTCTGTTATAGTGATTAACGACGTTATCTTATCATCTTTCTTAGCTTAGCAATATTGATCCTTATTCATTGAATGGGAGACCTGCAATTTATTTAAATATCTTGTTAACGTAAGCCATCAAAGATTGTGCTACTACCAAAACCTCTAGCGACCATAAGTAACCTAGATCCTATACCTAATAGCCAGTACTTAATACATGTATATTTAAGCATACTATACGCCATATGACGTACTTGTATACCCATTTGGCATTTAAGTAATTGAGCAAGGAACAAGTTGTTTAATTTCCAGTCGATTGGCAGCCGTCGCTGAGAACTGGGACGACTAATATTGGCCAAAGGATCGATAAACGTCTAATGGTGACGTCTCTTAACGTTGATATTGCAAAAAGAAATAGCAAATACTATAGCCACATTAAAGAGAATTCGTCGACAAAGATAGGAAAAATTAAATATCAATTTCATGGAAATATGGCATTTAATATATTAATGTAGCCTGGCAATTGAGGATTTTGTGTTTAAGGACGTACTTGCAAATTTTGCTGATTTGATAAAATGTTTTTTTGTGAAAAATATGACTATTTAATAAGTTGATATTGAGTATTTGTAATATATATTTGTAAACAAATCTTGGCTTGTCCAAGACACTAGACAAGCCTTAAAGGGTTCATAAAAAAACACCTTCAAAAATCTAAACGTAAATACATAAAGACAAAACAGTCTAGTACCTTTTTAAAAACGCTTTTATTTTACGTTCACTTGTAACTAAATAACATGTAAACAATTCTTGGAATTTAATTTAATCCCACTTCTGATTGACGTATGGAAATTAAACTTTATATGTATATATGTAGTTTGGATGACAATACTATAATTTGGCATCTTGGAGCTGATCTGGTGATGGTGCCAGGAGGTGGATAGTGGAACTCTTTAGTGGCTACAAGTAAACCCCTTGAGTTGGGGCTCGTGTGATTCGTTTTGGTTCGGTTCGCGTGAAATAATCGTGTTTTTTAGTTGTACTTAACTTTATTTATTTTAATAAAGATAGTAAAAAACGACGGGGTGTTATAAGTTTGACGTGTCCGTGTGTGTCTGTCAATGGCATCGTAGCTCCCGGACAGATGAACAGATTTTTGTTTGAAAGGTGAATTAGTCGGGAGTGTTCTTAGATATAATTCAAGAAAATCAGTTCAGCCGTTTGAAGGTCATCAGCTCTTTTCTAATCGTTGAAAGGATTTTCGAGTCAGGGGTGTTTTAAATTGTAAATGTATAGTTAATCCCTGGCTGTTTGTAGGTGAAATGTCATGATGATCGGATGAACGGTACGGCAGTGCATAAAATACTAAAAACACTGATTTTTGTAATAAAAAAACCTCTTAAAAACATGCGCGTAAATGTACACAACGTTGAGTAAATATTTTAAAATGATCGGTAAAGAACTTTAAGAGATCTACGATTTTGAACAAACGAACATAAATTTTTTACTCCTCAGTCCTCCGCGCCTTTTACCAACTAAGTTGAGGTCAGCTTTCAGTTTAATTACGAAATGGCCAAATTTTTATATTTTACGTGACGCGACTGCCATCAGACCTCTACAACCCAAGTACTAGGCCATATCGAAGTTCTGTAGTTAGACCAGGTTGTCGGACTTTTTTCTGGCTCCACCTGACAGTAACAAATGCCACAGATGTTCGTATGGCAACCGGGACCGACGGCTTACTTAACGTGATCTCCGAGGCAAGGGACACATTTTTACAACTTATTGTAGATCAGAGAAAATCATTTGAAAACATTTTGTTTTACATTTTGTTATCTTACTTTATCAAGTAGAAGACTGCAATAGGTTGATTCATGAAATATAATATTCACGTCTGTAATAACAGAATTTCTTAATACAATAAAAACATTGCACATATTTTTTTTTGTTTTACTCCGCATTAGCCTAAGGAAGTTCCGTCGGTGTTGATTACACATTTTTATAGATACCACGGCCACACAGAAAACCGGCAGTAAGGCAATGATTGAGTGAGTGAGGTTACCAAAGGCGTTAAACCTCCCCCCCCCCTCTTCACCCCCTCTCCCTTCCCCTCCCCTTCCCCTACTTCCACCTTAAAGGCTGGCAACGCACTTGTGACTCTTGAGTTGCAGGTGCCCATGGACGGCGGTAGTCATTTAGCATCAGATGACCCGTCTGCTCGTTTGCCCCCTAGACAATAAAATAAAAAATAAGAAAATGAGCATATAATGAGCACCACGAACATCAGTATTTCAGTAAAATTTTGTACATCCGTGTAAATGTACTCAGAACCTTAGCATAGAAATCAGTATATAAAACTAATAATAATCAAGCGCTAGTGAGGTACTAATAGTATAGATAAATTATCTTCCACGACGGCGTTAAATACAGTATAATATTGGGTTTTCAATTGTGCCCGACACTAGGTACTATTCATTCAACACTGCATTAAACAAAAGTAAGAAACTCGATATATTTTACTAAGAGCTCTCAGCTACCTAAATAACGGGTCTGGAGGGAATTTTTCCGAGTTTCACTATCGTGAAAATAAGGTTTTTTTCGCCCCAGAGGAATAGATTTCACCGAAGTCAGTGATGGTCGAACAAATCCAGCCTGTGGTTTGGACAGATTGCAAAAACATTTGGTAAATATATATACGGTTTGATTTCATTATGTTTGAAGGGCCTCAATATTTTAGAGTCAGAACTGTTTTGCTTTGGTATTTGTAGGGCCACTTAATTTTAACAATTTTAAATTGCTAACCTAAAATGTTTCCCATAATAATAATGTCTTTGTTATTCTCTACGAATATGAGGTTAGCCAAACACTACCGGAGTTTACCGGCTGCGCATTAAGCGAGGTTATATATTTTTTTAATTTCAATTGCTAGCGTATAACTCTTTAGTAAAATTAGCGATCGGTGGAGATTTTCGTACGGTGAAATTCAATTTAATGATCAGTGCCTGCTTCAAATATATATTATGTATATTCTGCAGGTGCTGATTTCCTAGTCCTGTCCGTTTTCCTTATCTATTCTTGTCATATCACGCATATATCGCAATTATCACATCTTTACATACAATTTATTTTTTTTCGCCTCATTTTTGGTAGCCGAACTTTCGGATCTATAGAGAACCGCATATCTTGTCAAGACCTTATAGACTTTAAAGGCAAAGACTAATGTACAATTAAATGAAAAACAATATTGTCTTCCCTCGACTCAATGCCGACCTTTTCAGCACCAAAGGTCTAAAGTTCATAAAAACTCATTGATCGAAAGTGGTAGCCCCTCGCCAGTTTCCTTGTAGATAAGAAGGTTAATATACGTATTATTTATGTGCCGTATAGAACAAGGTTGTCTTTCAAAGAAGTCTAGACAATTTAAAAATTAAATGAAACAGAAATTTTCTTAATAAAATACTACACACACGCACGTGCACACGTATACACACAAAAACACACACACACACACACACACACACACACACACACACACACACACACACACACCACACACTCACTCATTAAATAGAAGAAATGCTTTCGCCGAACTACGCTACGGGAAATTGCTTATCACATCTACATGTAACGCATTCTCGTTTTATTTTGAAATAAAAAATAGACATGTATAACCTGTCCCAATAAAATGTAATGACATACCAATAGGGGCCCGGCACTGCAATTCCTTATCACAGGCATAGATAGGCTACTGAGCCTATCTAGGAGTACGGTACTCAACCCACCCATATCGTGGTCGTGTATACTCGTACCTATAAATTGTATAGTCTACATTTAAAACAACTTACCATAAAATTTCTTTTAAATAAATTGATTAGTATTAATTTAGAAATGAAGTAAAAAATAATTATAAGTGTTATATTTATCTCTTTCGATAATGTAGCTCTTAACTTAATACTAGATAACTATATATCTGTGCTTCACACAGCGATAGTCTTCAGTCTGTCTGTTTGTTAGTTTTGTAGTCTATTTCACTCGGCAATTTTAAGTAAGTTTGAGTGTTTTCTTAATACAGATTTGTACAAACTCATCATCACTTTTGCTGCTGCTGCTGTAAAAATTCTACCCTTTCTATACACAAACAAAAAGAAATACGATAATCGCTAATAGCTTTTTTGGACTATCTTAACATAATGTTTAGTGGAAAGCTAAGCCGCATGTAGTGTTTGTAGGGTAGAATTACATCATAGTTCTAATGAATGTCTCGTACTCATTGTGGAGCCAGTAATGCGTGAGCCACAGGCGAGAGCAGACGTGTTAGCTTGCTTATCTACAGTGAGTTACCGATTGAAGTGTTCATGTGAACGCGTGCTACGACACACTACACCGCAGAAAAGTGATTATCATACTGATCACGGTTTCTTTCACCCCTTTTTTAAATTACTGTATCCATTACAAGAGACAAGCGCTGTCAAATGTTTACTGTTACGGTTGCATGCGCAGTTTTTATCCTTTAAGCGTTAAGTTTATATGTACATACGGCCATATAAAACATTACGATGGTTATATGATGTACTTTTATTTTATATTGTAGTGACGTAATCACTAAGACTGTTTCGGAATATAATTATACTAACCGTTCCCTGCGTTTATGGTCACTGTTCTACTTCTAAGGGTTGTAGCGTGATGTTACATAGCCTATACTATTCCTCATGGATCTGGCTATCATATACAAAAATATTTTTCAAATCCTACTGATAGTTTCAGGGTTTAGCGCGTTTAAGCAAACAAACAAAAACTCTTCAGCTTTATTATATTAGTCCATAGAGTATAGATTAAAATTGTCGGGAGTTGCATACAAAATACATTTATATAATTTATACGGGAATTATTGGGATCAACGGAGTTCAAAGGTATGTATTGCCTATTGATCGCGTTAATACCGGTATAAATTTGAATTTAAAACGCGAAAGTTCAAAATTCTTATATAGTGCGACATTACTACCGCCATATTGGGAAACTTTACTTCAGCATTGCTTGATCACTGGTGGACACGTTGGTGATCCACTGTTTAGAGATTCGCGTTTCTGTTTTCATAACTGTCTCTGTAACTATTATTTTTTATTGAACTTTGAACTGTGTGAAGGAAAAAAGTTAATAAAACGACTTTATACAGTACCTATACATTGGTTCACTTGAACTTTCATTTTGTAACCGTAAATTAATGAAATACTTATCAGAGTAATTAAAATAATAAAATATCTCTCGGTAATGTAAGTCAGTTAATAATTTGGGTAAGGCATAGTCAGTTACATCAAAACAATACAATGGCAGTATGAGAGCCATTGAGCATATTACAGCTTCTACTAGCGAAAGTCAAAGTTCTTTATTTTATAGAATTCGTTTAAAAATACTTGTAAATATCTTTTTTCTTAAACTATAATTTATAGATCAATCACCGCAAAATAAGTTGCTATGTAGAAAGTAAACCAAATACTTAATCCATAATAATGAACAGTACTGTGCTGGAAATTGGTTAAATCGTTATCTGCCGGCGTCGATTTAAATTTTCTGTTCTGTTCTGGCAGAAGTCTAATTAGAATTTGAAAGCAATTTATCAAGAACAGTCTTTACGGTGCGTTCTTTTTCATATTTGCAGTGAAAACTTCTTTAGGCACGTTGGGCACTTTGGTATGTGGAAAAAACACTGAACTCGCGTGACCGTCATGCTCAAGTAGGTACATACATATATATGGAGGTATAGGTTTATATAGATTGTGTGTTTTCACTTCTGACGTGCAGTCATACGACTAACAGTTTTGGGGATAGCGCTAAAAATCAAACCCACAAACAAACTGCTTCAGCGTACATTCATTTACTTAACCATTGATTGGCTTGTTGGTCTAGTGGGGTACTGATCCTGACTGCTGAGCCAAAGACCGTGGGTTCGATTCCCACCCAGAACAAATAATAATGTGATGAGCACGATCATTTAGAAATATATGAGCATGTTTATCAGCAGTCTCGTTACCATAGTACAGGCTTTGCCTAGTTAGGGATCAGACAGCCGTGTGACGTGTCTCAAATTATTATTATTATTTCGTTTGTGAGAGATCTCTCATACAAAAATGTAAAGGATATGTATAGGAAGTTCAAATATATTAGATTAAAAGAAATACTACCAATTGACCCTGCCTGCGGCAAGTTAAGACGTTGGCAAGGTTACAGATGAATGTATGGCCACTTGTTGTCTAACCTGTGGCGCTGTGCCAACAGATTATCATAAACGTGCCTCGTTCGGTTCAACGATTTCTTAGTACACGTTTATGTGCTGTTTACTACGAGGTTTTAATTAAGGAAGTACGGTATTACTCGTGTGTAGATTTCGGGGATGCCCGATTAGTTTTGAAACCGATGGAGCCGTTTTTCAAGGGGTGAGGAGTCCTACCGCATCTATTGCAGGCGCCAGACACTATTACGAGGTTGTTTCTGGAAACAGACAGACGGAATCAAAATAGGGGTTGGTAGGTATTACGTGCTACCAAGAGCATCACACGTCACACGCCAATAAAAACGACATTGCGTGAAGAAATAATTACGTTTTAAAAAAGTATCAACGAAGTCGTTGCGTCTCAGTCATGATAAATCGTAATATACTCTCTTTTTCATCCTTAAATTTTCACTGTTAGAGGTGAAATAGTGGGTCTCGTGGGTTAGCACATTACAAGGTTAAGTAATACTAGGTCAGTCTTAGGCTGGGTGACGATTCTTAACACATTGAGACCCCTCCGTGCCTGAGAGCACATTAAGCCGTCGGTCCTGGTAGTTGGAGCCCTAAAAATGTCAGATAACTTGGTCTAACTACAGAACTTCGATATCGCTTAGTACCTGGCTTGTGGAGGTCTGCTGGCAGTAACTAAACTAAAATATCGAACTTCAGCCGTTTCGTAGTTAGACTGAAAGCCGACCCCAACTTATTTGGGAAAGAGGCGCGGAGGACAGAGGTGAAATATCTTCTTAAAATTCCGCCTTGACCACCAAATATATTTAAAAAAAGAATGATTGAAATCGGTTCACAAATGACGAACAAACACACAAATAAGCAGTCGAAATGTGAACCTCCTTCTTTTGTAAGTTGGTTAACAAATATACACTACAATACATCTGATGAATCAGGATCAATGAATGTCTTCTTGCATTGGGTTGGCTATTTTTATGTATAATATATGTATTTGACCAAAAAAAAAGTACTACATGTATATCTGTGTATAATATAACTAGCAACGCCCCGCGGTTTCACCAGCGTAAGTCCCAATCCCGTGGGAATATTGGGACAAAAAGTAGCCCATATGTTAATCTAGGTCTCCAGGTATCTACATAACAAGTTTCATCGCAATCGGTTGAGTAGTTTTGGCGTGAAAGACTAACAAACATCCATCCATCCATCCATCCATCCATCCATCCATCCATCCAAACTTTCACATTTATAATATTAGTGGGATTATACGTAGGCTACAATTAGTTTGGGTCTAATAATGTGTGTACAATATGTCCCATATACTTATTATGTATTATGACATGTTTAAAGTGTGCTCAAAAATTGTATTTTTTGTTTATTTTATTTTATTAATTTCTCCCAAAATTTTAGAAACAATGTTACTAACACGAGCTTTGTACAGAATTGACAAATATTTGGAGGCAGGAGTCCAAACTAGGTCGAGACCTGTGTTACGAGTCTCCTGGCCTCCGCAGCTCACTTTATTGAACATAACTGCAAAATTATGAGATACATATAAAGTATAAAATAAATACTATTTAAACAATATGCACCAATGGCGCAATGGTTTAAGTAGTTACCGCGCCGTTGTGGGTTAAATTCCCACATGGGAGAAAAATTTGTGTTATTCCCAAATAGTTGTCCCGAGTCTGGGTGTTCTTTGTGTCTGTTGTTTGAATGTTTGTGAAGCCCCCGCGACACAGAAATATTCCTAATGCGGGAGTTGTCTTTTGTCAAAATATATATAATATACACATATGTAATTACCAGTTTGCTTTAATTTGAGTAGCCATCGGCTGTACTCTTATCTCCTATCTGTCGATGAAATGAAAGATAATAAAAGACAATAATGTTGGCACGTTACCCGTGTATTGAAAAGGTCACTTTAGAAGGAGATTAGCTACTAACATAAGGACAGGAAATTACCAAATTACATTTTGTTCCCGAATATCTACAGAAATGTATGAAAAGACATATATGTGTATATACTTAAATGATTTTGGTCCATGAATTTTCCTGTACAGGAAGGAAGTTCCGCAGATAGCGAGAATTAATGGCCCTTTATGCTTTCAGGGAAGGTCCTGTCAGTTACGTCCTTTTTCTTTTTGTGCTAACTGATCTAGCGTGTTATATGATCAATGACATACTAATTTTGTTTAGTTTTGCACTGGGTAGGTTTATACATGCATACATATGTATATGTTGAGAATGTAAATAAGCGTGTAGGGCACCTGTAGGTTATGGGGCCTATAGGGCATATGTAGGTTTTTAAATAACCTTCTATTGTAGTCATATTATATAGTTAATTAAGAATTTGAGAGTTCACAGAAGTAAGTTTTTTTTAATACACTGTACGGTTAGGTGTTAAGACAAGGTAAATGAAACGATCGAATCCCAGATTAATACTGCCATATATTTTAGTAGTTCAAATTATATAATGGATTACAATATTATACTAATATTATAAGTGTGAAAGTTTGTGAAAGAATATATGGATGTGTGGATGTATGAATGTATGGATGTATGAATGTATGGATGTATGAATGTATGGATGTATGAATGTATGGATGTTTGTTACTCTTTCACGCCAAAGCTACCTAACCGATTGCGATGAAACTTGGTATGTAGATAGCTGGAGACCTGGATTAACACATAGGCTACTTTTTATCCCGATGCTCCCACGGGATCGGGACTTACGGTGAAACCCCGGGGGGCGCTGCTAGTAGAGGATATAGTAATATAGAGAGTAACATAGAGTAAAATATATTTATTTAAACACTAGCAGCGCCCCGCAGTTTCACCCGCGTAAGTCCCGATCTCGTAGGAATATCGGGATAAAAAGTAGCTTATATGTTAATCCAGGTCTCCAGCTATATACTATATATATATACTCCAGCAAAAGATTAGGCTCAGTAACGATAATATAATCTGTGGTACTTTTTGGTTTGCGATTCAAGCGTGGTTTGTTTGTTTTTTCCAAACTATAATTTACATTGCACAGGAACGAAATCTCTCAGGTTGTAAAGAAAAAAATACTAAGACGTAGATAGAGGTTTAATATCTGGTGATATCGGGACAACATTAGTGGTGGAGTACGGACTAATGCCTAGAAGTTCCATATAAACCTGAGGCTCAATGCTTCGGCTGCATGTTGCCTGCAGTGGGATAGTTTAGACAGAGCTTATATATAAAAGATTTTGGGACTGTATACTTAAGAAGAGCCAAGTTACAAGCACACTGATGAATGTGGAATAGGCGCCAGCTGTATATCAGGATCGTGGCAAATGGCGTTTTATTGTGTGCCTACCCCAAAAGGGAATAAGACGTATGTATATATGTATGTATTCTTTGACATTGTACACATCGCGAGCGCTGTCTAGACACAAACTTAACACTTGTGCTGTATGTTTAAAATGACGGATAGACATATTTGGACACATTTTGATTATACATTGAAACACTTAAAGCAATGTAAACAGACATACATACAAGACATGCATACAAATATTTATACTGATCAGGAATCAAACCTTCAAACGTAACATCGGAATGCTCTACCGCTGCACCACATATGTAGGTCGTCCAATATATTTAAATTCATTATTAGCCAGCTAGGGTTCCTGTCCTGCCTCTCTACTCACAGGAAATACAGGACATTCGGGTACGCCACCCTGGCCTCTAAGAGCTGCTGCAGTCTCGGTCCCGTTCCCCATCCGAGACTTGCGGTATCCCTTACCCTAGGTTCCTCTCCCTACTTATTTTTCCTTATTCAAATTTACCTTCTTCCTTCATACATTCGAAACGACTACAATCCGTAAGAGGGTTGGCGTCAAACAGGCGGCCGGCCATCCAAAAACCTTTGCAATTATAAATTACAGATATGTAGAAGCTATATAAACTATATGTCAATATAAAACATTTTGCATATAGCAATTACTACAGTCCGAAATAACATGTCGCTTCAGGATATATGTAGGTATATTTGATTGTAATTATTCGCTCCGTGCAAGCGTAATGGCGGCGTCGTTTACTAACTGCCCAGTAATTAGTTTGGCAATCACTGTACCGTGAGCAATAATCAAACGAGATTGGACAAGACAAACTAGTCATTAAGGAATAGTCGATTCTGATATCCTTATCATGTTATATATACGAAACCTTGCGACACGGGGACATCACTAGCCATTTAAAAATAAGGAGAAGAAAAATAATCTTTTCGGCGGCAATTGTGTAAAAGTATATATCTTTTTGGAACCTTATGCCAATTAGGTGACAATTTTTTTTTTTAAATTAAACGTTTTTATTGATAAGAAACATAATAATGATCCAGATAATGTATTAAAAGCTAAAAAAATATTCGGAAATAACATTGTGGGGCATAGCGTATTTTTTAACTTTTAATACACCTGGTCTAACTACAGAACTTCGATATCGCCTAGTACTTGGGTTGTGGAAGTCAGATGGCAGTCATTTCACGTAAAATAGCGAAATCCCAACACAGTTGGGAAAGGGCTCGGAGGATGATGATGATCTATGGTTAAGATAAAATAGTATGATACGAGAACATTTTCATAAAATAAACTCAGACTATAAGTTATAATTGACTGGCCTGTTGGTCTAGTGGTTAGTGACCCTGACTGCTGAGCCAGAGGTCGTGGGTTTGATTCCCACCTTAGTCTGGGTGTTCTTTAAGTCCGTTATTTGTATGTTTGTAAAGTCCCCCGCGACACAGGAGTAATTCCTAATGCGGGAGTTGTCTTTTAAAAAAAAAAAATACTGGAATTTAATTATCTACGTTTACATAGTTAAATGTTTAATGCGCCCTGACTCCTTAACTGGTTGTAAAATAAATTTTACTTACGCTTGTAAACAAACACATGAAGCTTTATTAGAATGTCTTGAATTGTTAAAACATCTCCCGAGGGCACTTTAAGAGCTGTTTGTGGCTAAAGTTGCAGAAACAACTTAGTGTCACGTTCTTACTGCTGACACACACTGCTGGCTCACATCAGTATCTGACACTTTGCCGCCATCTAAGCATAGTGTGGTACCTCTAGCCATTTAAATCATCGTCTATGCTATTAATTACTGATAACATGACAGGCTCGCATGAAACTTATAAAAGAAGTCTTGGAATTATGAATATTGAATGAAGTGAAGTGCATCTATAATGTATTCTATTTTTGTGTGGGAACGAAGTACCTATTAAAAGTATTTTTCGTTCTTTTTAAAATACATTTTTTCTTTATTATCTACTAGCAGTAGCTAGTTAGCGCGGATGTCGGTTATCGCAACCAAAATCCTCAGGTCTTCGGTTCCTTTTTAGAAGTACAGGAAGTTGGCAAACTGTGCGTTGGCAATCAAGTATACGGACCTCCTCATATTAAGAAGTTACAATTGTTTGAGCCCTTTAACGTACTGTTGCTATCTGAATTACGGACAAACGGCTAACGGTCCGAGTTAGTCGACGCTGTGTTGACTGCATAGATAATAAGAAATATGACTGTTGTAAATGTAAGGCGATCGTCGCGCAGTCCTGGTCCTGCGCCTCCCCGCGATCGTCGTGAAGATGTATTGTGGCGCGCATCACGACACACTAATAAATTATGTGTAATGTATATAATGTGGTAGTGTGTTTAATAAACGTAAACGTATTTTCTAAACAAAATGTTCTGTTTACCTATAATATCGGTAAGGATATTGCGAATTTTGAGAAAATGCAAACAATTCTTGCAATGGAATACTTAATCCATGGAGTGAACGAGTATAATATGATAATAATTGAAGGAAAAAAAAATAGTCACTCATTGAAGTAAAGAGTAGGATCAAGTGACATCTGGTGAGCTAAGAATGTTTTGACCTCATTTCATTGAACAATACAAAATAATGAGCAATGTTTCTTTTTATTTTCCCGCCAAGAACGTGTTTATCGGTTGTCACAGATAATTGAGGAAATTCTTTGTAGCTTGAAGCAAAGGCAGCAACCTAGTCGTCCTAGTTATCGTTATTTCCCGACGCAGACTCGTCCAATTTGTACGGCTTTATACATTCTTAAGAGCTGAATGATGGCTTTTATTCACTTTCACAATGTAGCCAGTTTTATAGACTTTACTGAGAACCAGTTTATAATAAAATCATTTGGGTGACTGGCCCCAAGGATTCAAGGTACATATTAAATATTTTTACGGAGATTTATGGTATGTTTTTTTGCTCCAAACGAAAGAAATTGTTTCAGAGAGTTTTTTATAGGTTTAATATTTATTAGCTACATTTATTTATAGTTACAGAGAACATTATTAAAATACCATTCATAAAGTAGAGGATATGATTTCTCTAAAGATTTCTGATACAAACTTAACAATAATGAGAAGTTCAACTTGATTATAATAAAAATAAATAAGTATGTAAATGAAATGCTTACGAAACGATAGAGATCTCGGAAAGGTGATTCGTGTATAAATACTTTGTCGGTACTTCCTGTGTTTACAATGGCTGTGCAAAGTTTGGGAAAGACTTGAATGGTTATAAGGAAAACGCTTCCAAGAAAATATCTTACAGAGGTGAGTTTTTGTTAGTGGCAAAAGTTAAGTGGGGATTTGTAAAGAATAAAAAGCCTTTGTACTAAAATAAAACTCTTCTGTATTAGGCACCGATCGTATACTATAGGAATGATCATGATACTGGAACATCATCTTTTATTTTTACAACCCAACGCATAAAGGAGGGGTGCTGTAGGTTTAACGTGTGTTACTGTCTGTGGCATCATAGCTCCTAACTGGATGGACTGAGTTTGATTAATTTTTTTTTTGTTTGAACGGTAACTTGATGGAAAGCTATAGTTCAAGAAAATCTGTTCAGCCATTTGAAGATAATTAGTTTTTTTCTAATCGATGAATGGATTTTGGAGTCTTTCACGGCCATCTGATCCCAAACTAGGCAGAGCTTGTACTATGGTAACCAGACTGCTGATAAACGTACTTATAAATTTCTAAATACATACAGCTACATATCATGTATAAATTACACCCAGACACAGAACAAAATGATCATGCTCATCACACAATTATTTTTCCTGGGTGGGAATGGAACCCACGACTTCTGGCTTAGCAGTCAGGGTCACTAACCACTAGACCAACAGGCCAGCTCCCTCTCTCTCTTCACTACGTATTTTGTTTATACTGCCCCCACCTCACAAACGCATTCGTTATAAAAGTAGGGTCAGTATACCTGCATCTCGTTCCCCAAACCAAGGTCCCGGGACGCAGGGACCTTTGTACGGCAGGTCTTACCTCCAACGCCATGGCGCCGGCACTAATTGAGGCTAGTTACCCGTATGCCTATCGGTCACAGGAGATCGCCACTCGTGAAACCACACTCGCAACGACCCCCCATTCGCAACCGGCGTACTCCCTATTGTCCAGATAGGTACTATCTGGACATATTTGCATGTTTGCATATGCTCGCGGTAACACCGCTAAGTTCGTCAGAGAGGCCGACTACCAGTATCCAGCTGGTACCGGAGCTGTAAGCACGCTCACTTCCCGATCTACAATCAAGTGTAGACCAACAGGCCAGTCAAAACTTTATATACCTGTGATATGTAAGTATGGCGTTATGCATACTAAATGCTATGTCATCACCCCAATAGTTTACACTAAGGCTGAGTACATAATTTTATATTTAGTCGTGATTGGAATCTAAAACTTGACGGAAGGCTATCGAAGAACTTTAACTTGTAAAACCCCAGCAGAACTATTACAAAAAGTAAATGCACGTTATGGTTTTTTGCAGTAACAAAGTGTTCAAAGATATGGGATCGTAACGAATACTATTTTAGATGCACAAGAACACAATACAGTCATTATTATGAAGGTTTTTTTTCAGTTTTGTGTGAAGATTTTGAATGAAACAACTTAAGACCATGGATCAGGTATGCCAGAGACACATAATAAAAAGTACTGTCTCAACTTCCGATATACACTGCGAGCACTATTCAGTGCTCGTACTGGGGAGAAATTCGTTCCGTTATAGACTGACAGTATACTGCCGAAGTATATATATATGACGTCTTAAACGTCGCACTTTTTGTACTGTGAGCACTGGAGTTTTCGAGGTAAGGTGCTCTCAGTGCAGTCACATGGTTGTCACACTGTCACTTTTATTATGCGATTTGACAACTGACAGTAGGTATACTGGACTGCGTTCCGTTATAAACAGTAACCAGTATAGCTAACTATAAAGGAACGGCTTTGCGGTATACTAAATTGACGTCACACTTTACAGTGCTCATCATCATGAGCACTGATCTACATGATCATCATCTGAGCTACATGATGTGATGATTTCTAAACGCAAATACCTGATAACGTAATGAAAAGTAAACAGAAACACTATTCATTCCTACAATTTTCGAGGGTTTCTCTAAATTTTTTCAGGATCCCATCATCAGATCCTGACGTCCTTGACATGGGACCACCCTTGAGGTATACCCTATCTAGCAAATAAAGAATAATAAATTTTTCGTTGGTTAAAAAATATAAAAAACACAATAGGTAATTTCTTTTTTTGAGGAGGTAGGGTTTCTTGTTCAAATTTTGAAATGCCTTATTGAGGAAGTACTTAATGTGTGTTCCGATATACACTGAGAGCACTGTAAAGTGTGACGTCAATTTAGTATACCGCTAGTAAAGAAAAACAACCATAAAATAAAAATCTTTTTAACAAAAAATTAAACCATATAATTAAATAAAAATATATAAAATAAATATAAATAAATAAAAATTAATTAAAAACATAATATTTTGATAATTAATCAGTTTGTTGTTTGGCGCCGACTCAAAATAAGTTTATATAAAATTAGATAGTTTATGTAAATAAGCTCAATACTTAAGACTTAAGGTTTATTTATTTTTTGCTTTTTAGTTCTTTTCGTCGGTTTAATTTTTTGTTAAAAAGATTTTATTTTATGGTTTTTTTCATCATCATGATGATGATGATGAAAAATGATGATGATTTCTAAACGCAATACCTGATAAAGTAATGAAAAGTAAACAGAAATACTATTCGTGCCTACAATTTTTGAGGGTTTCTCTCAATTTTTTCAGGATCCAATCATCAGATCCTGACTTCCTTGACATGGGACCACCCTTGAGGTATACCCTATCTAACAAAAAAAGAATAATCAAAATCGGTTCATAAATAACGGAGTGAGGGCTGAACAGACATAAAAAAAAAATATATATATATTATACGGTCGAATTGAGAACCTCCTTTTTTCGGTTAAAAATACGAAAAAAATGGTGTACATTAATGAGAAGAGATGAAGTATCTTCAATATCGTGTTTATATTGTTGTGAAGATCACTTTAATGTAAGCATATTACAATTTAATTGCTAGTATAGTGTGAATTAGTCAGCAGTAATTTATGTTTGTTTTAAATATCAAGCAGAAGGCAACTTGCTTGTCTACTTAAACTAGGTAACAAAAGTCCAATAAAACTTCATGAATATAACTAACTATACATATCTTACCTATCCTTTAGATTATAATATAACAAGTATTATAATAATTACCTTGCGGCTTTTACTCCTATAACCTCAGCGGACTTAAAATCTGGATTTGATGCAAAATATATAGTCATCATGAATGCACTATTTTCGGTAGATTGTTTGATTGTGCTTTGACAAAACTACATTCAGTCATTGTCGTAGATGATTTCTAATATCACTAGAATACTTAAATTGCACTAGCTAAGAGCAAAAACAACAGGAGCACCTATCTTTCTCCGTAATACTACGAATATAGGCGCCGATAAATGACAGAACGTGGAATGCGTCATGTTTTGTTTCGACCAATGGTGAAGCGTTTTGCAAAGTAGAATTTCGCGCCCTTGTTTTGCATATTTTAATTAATATTTTTTGCAATTAAACACGAACTAAATAAGAAAATAATTGTTTAGGCCTAATATCTGGACAATAAAAATTCAAGGGAAAATTAATCAAGTAAATTTAAACAACATGCATATAATATTCCCTATTGCTTCACAAAACACATAACAGAGAAAAATTATCTTTGCAAATTGCAAGGCACAAGACGGTCCAAATTCCGGCAGTAAATCCCCCATCCCCCCTACCCGGTCATTCAATTAATAGATGACTTAGTTACACTGGAGGCCAATTAAAGGTTAACGCATTTAGACACCGCTGTCTTAGCGTTGTTAAAATTAAACGTGTAAGAGCGTTCTAGTTACTTTGACACGAGATTTCTCGTAAATAATTGAAGCTTGATTTTATTGTGGATATCTCTTGCAAGAAAATAATATTGTTTATTTGGTATATTGAAAAAAATACATACATATACTCCAGCCTATATTTCCGAAGGGGTAGGCAGAGGTATATTTATACAGGGTGTAAGTGACACCGTACCGAACCTGAAATAGTGTATTGAGACCATCATTCTGAGCTGAAAATCATTGGAAATTTCTACCAGAAAATTCATAATTTTCTTTCTTTTTATTTTTAGGGTTCCGTACCTCGAAAGGAAAAAACGGAATCCTTATAGGATCACTTTGTTGTCCGTCCGTCTGTCTGTCTGTCAAGACCCTTTTTCTCAAGAACGCGTGGAGGTATCAAGCTGGAATTAGACCAATACTCAGGTCTGCTGTCCCTTGGAGCTGTGGAAAAATCAAACTTATAAGCCAACGCAATCAAAACATACAGCCGTTTATGCCGCAAATTTCCGCAAATTTTCGATACTCGCAAGGGAATCTAAACCTACAGGATACTTCCCGTTACTCTTTCAAGCATAAACTAGTGAACCGATTGCGATTAAACTTGATATGTAGATAGCTGGTGACCTGGATTAACATATAGACTACTTTTACTTCTACTTTTTATCCCGATATTAGGATCAACAACTTACGCGGGTGAAACCGCGGGGCGCTGCTAGTATCAAAATAAAAGTAACCAGCCCAAACTCTTTTAACATGGTACACATTGCGCCCACACCAATGAAAATTGGGAAAAGAGCAGTAAGATGATAATTTATTCAATTTTAATTTTATTTTTGTATAAAAATCTTATTCTGTCCCAGATCCGTCCTCCGGTTACAGTACCAAACCGTATTGTATAAATGGCAATACGCTCATCCCAGAAATCCCCTAACACATTTTTACGTAATATCGTTATCGTAGGTTGTGAGGGTAGTATCACTTATTTCTACCAATTTCTGAAATTACGAATGTCGTGGTAAAATTGGTTCTTGTTCGCTAATAATAGAATCGATAAGCTAGCAGTGAATCAAAGTGTTTAAACGGTAGATGTAGTTTCACATGAAATAAGGACAGAGTTACTTGTTATTACAGAAATCAAGTTTATATTGATTGTAGTTTTTGAACTGAAAACTTCTTTAGCGGCGTTGTGCACGTTGTGGGATGGGTAAAAAATGTTAAACTCGCGTCAGGACACGAGACCCTGATCGAAAATGTCTCCGCGTCAGGAGGACACGTCACCCTGATTGAAAATTTGTGTCCGAGATTCATATATTTAAAAAAATATTTTTACGCCATCTGTGGATTCTGATACTACTGTAGTTTGATATATACTAAGTATCCATATATTAGTTAAAGCAAATTTCACAGATGGCGCAATTTTAATTTCGACTTTTTACAATATTTTCTATAAGTATTTATTGTCACTTCTGTCGGCAGTCATGGGACTGTCTATTTTTTTTTTGTATTTCCCTGATATACATGAAATATCACCTGACCTAGTAGTTTTCAACCAATACGTAAGGAAAGACCAATGTTGTTTTTTCTTATTTGCAATCTTAATATTATGAAAAACTGTTGTAAATAATGCCAATGAGGTCTAATCTCATATGTATGTTAACTTTTTAGTTATGTCATAGAGTCACCTTTTAAGTCAAAGGATTTGCTGTCTTGTAGACAACCCGAGAGAAAAATGTTCTCTTCTTTTGTTCTCCAAATAAAACTCCACTGCAAATATATTTTGCTATGTATTTTATTTCTAAAATTACATTAAAAACATAATAAATTCGTTAGCCATCCCGAAATGTTAGCATAGAAGTCCGTTTACTTCATTGTAAATTTATTTAACCACCGACGCAAAAAGAAGGGGAGTTATAAGTTTAACATGTGTTGGTCTAGTGGTTAGTGACCCTGACTGCTAAGCCAGAGGTCGTGGGTTCGATTCCCACCCAGGACAAATAATTGTGTGATGAGCACGATCATTTGTTCTGTGTCTGGGTGTAATTTATCTATAATATGTGTGTATTTAGAAATATATAAGTATGTTTATCAGGAGTCTGGTTACCATAGTACAGGCCCTGCCTTGTTTGGGATCAGACGGCCCTGTGGAGTTGTTATTATTATTATTATCTGTGTGTCTGTGGCATCATAGCTCCTAAACGAGTGGCCCAATTTTGATTTAGTTCTTAGCTATAATTCAAGAAGATCGGTTTAACCGTTAAAGATCATCAACTCTTTTCTAATCGTTGAATTGACTTTTGAGGTTTGGGGGTACTTACATTTTTTTATTTATGCTTGTGTAGTTGATAAGTCTTTCCTAAAAGGTAACGTTTTAACTTGTTACTCATAAAAAGTTTCTATTCAGCTACTACTACTAGTATTTAGAACCGACTTTAAAAAAAGGGGGACGTTCGGTTGTTTTTTTATGCTTGTTACATAAAAAATCCGTTATTGACGTGACAACGTCTTATAATTCGATGGAGCCGGCTGCACGCACGAAAAAACATAACTCATGCGGCGTTACCTCGCTCTGAGGCGTTCCCTTATGACGTTGTCACGTTCAACTATCGTCAGTAAACCTACTTTACAGACAACCGATTCTTTTATTAAGCGATTGGGCCAATGCTTTTTTGGGAGGTTATGCTTTCTATTCGATCCTATTCAAATTTTAAGAAAAAGTACTACCTTAGGGTGAAATAATAAGGAATGAAATGTTGTATTGGACTTAAGTTTATGAATAGCAAAGATAAGATACTTGCCAGTAATTTTTAGTTGCGTTAGAGAAGACAGTAGTGTAGCTAATGGTTTTCCGGATGCTTCCTTCTTGGGGTATCCTGGGTCCCCTGCAATAGACCCACTTGTGACGGAACACCGTGAGGTTTTAATCGGTTCGATTCCAACATACCACTTCACGGTTAGCACGGTGAGGTGATGACCCGTGGGGGTTTCCACAAGATAAAAAAAAATGTAGTTTATGGAATAACATATGTATCTCATAGTGTAAGACAATGTCCAGAGATTCCACAAAAGGATTATGCAAAAGAAATTTATAACAGAGCCATTGAAAATGTATCTGTTAAGTACTATTTTTTGTAATAAAGTGGCAACACTGACAAGTGACATGTAAATGCAGTCGTAGTAAATTTAATGTTCTTACTTACCATGTTCTTTGTTACGAGCGAATGCTGCGAGCGAAGTAAAACTAGGTGAGAAGCCTTCATTGTCACTTATTAGATAATATTATATTATCAATCTATAGTAATATAATACAGCTGAAGAGTTTTTTTGTTTGTTTGTTTGTTTAAATGCGCTAATCTCTAAAACTATCAATCAGATTTGTATAGTTATTTTTGTATTGGGTAGAGTGGGAGTAGAGCAGTCACCATAAATGCGGTGGCACCTACGAGGGACGGATAACTTTGTTATAATTGTCAAGGAGTTTCAGACTTGAACTGAGACTTGACTTTTGACTCCGAATGATGATCTAAATACACTATTTACGGCACGGTGTTTCTTACACCGTGTATATAACTCAAGGAAGAAATGCGATTAAAACCCCACTGTTTTTAATTTTAAAAGATAATTTTCAGTGTAATCATTCTACCAGACATAATGTTATATTACTCTAGAAACATGTAATATTTATATTACGCCTTTGTTAAATCTAAAATAGTTTTTTGTAGTTTATGATTAATTAATCATTAACTTCGGCACTTAGTAACTCTTAAAAAAAGCTTTAAAATACAGACGATTTCAACTTTTACGTAATTCTAGAAAACTCTAATCAAATATGGTCAACAAGGTGACTTACTTTATAACAAGTTAAGAAATTACATAACCACTAAATTAATTCCATCCACTGAATTTTATTAATATCTAGACTGTAGCTCAAGTCTGCAATGACTGATCTGTTTGTTGGGTAACTCACTGAGCGTCGCGTTGGGTATTTTGTGTGTGGACTTATTATCTGAACGTGAATTGAAAAATGGCGGCTCGGTAATTTCATTGTGTCGTTGAATATCAGAGTTATTATGTTATTAGACTTGCGGGAAACGAGTATCTACCAACGTTAGTTTGACTAGAATTCACTGCCGAGACCTATGTAAGCTAATTCTTTAATAACGTAAACTTATTACTCTCGACACACGTGCATTCAAGTATGTAGGTACCGAAATATTTATTATGCGACACTATCACAGCTAAGTGATGTTAAAAAGTGTGTTTAGTGATCCGTTAAAGAGGAATCAGGCGTTGTATTTTGAGGGTATGGATTAGGGTAACTGATTACACTAGCAAAGGCCCGTTAGAAGTTATTACTGGGCAGCTGGATATAGGCCCTTCTGAGGGCACACTGAGTGCCGTGGTCAGTTTGGTTTGGCGCTAGTGACATCACTGTGACCAATAGGTTTCCATAAGAAAAGAATCACAGCTGCTTCTTTATAAAAAGGCGACCCTGTTTAGACTAGAAAACACATATTTCAATAACATTTAATTCAATTCCTATTTGAGATCTTAATTTTACTATCAACATTACGATATCGGTACACAGAAAAATCGAGCCTTCTGTATTTGTCAACTATTAATGATTCTCTGTATAAAATATTATTTGTTCAGCTAATTCAGGTCTTAATAACGTTGAATGTCGTGTACAGTACTTCGACCGTTTCCCGATACGTTTGTCATATATCACTGTAGAATGATTGATGATGCTCTTTGCTCTATGATACATTCCTGGGGCGACATCTATTGACTGGTTCTGCGGTCGAGTGAATTAGTAAGTTAATGGTACCTTATGTTCGACATCTTGTCGTTTTGAAGTTATGTTAGTAGAATAGGGTAGTTTCCTGTTACCGTATTATATGCTCGTGTTAGAAGTGTAATCAATGGAGTTTGAACCCAGAACCACTTGTTCGATTCACAAGTCCGATTGTTTGTATACTAAAAAAAAGACAGTCGACAGAAGTGAAAACTTAAACGAAACGACGAACTTAAAACGTCACATTAGCAGGTTGGTGACATTAATTAATAAGGAGCTGACAGAACTCAATGGTTAAATATATATGTATTATTAGCGTGACGGTCACGAGTTCTGTGTTTTTTCCCCATAGCAAAAGTGCACAAACGTGCCTAAAGAAGTTTTCACTTCAAAAAAGATGCCATGTATTTAAGAAGGTCAGAGAGGATATAGCAATAATCTATGGTTTGTAGGCTTCTACGCATAAGCAGAAAAGCATACAATACCATAAAATAATTTTCGTGTTTACAATTCGCATTAGCGTCTGTAGTAGGTATCACAATTTCAAACAATATCAGTTTAATTTAGGCATCTAACAAGTTTCCTCAACTTCTATTGACGTCAGAGAACCCTAATATTGATAGGTCATAAACCATTCGTATCTATGTTTTTGCGTCTATTTTACTACACTTCTCGCTTAATAAAGCTTACACAATTTTGAAAACATGTTTCCCTTTTTGAAAATTGTTTTGGGTTTTATATAAATATTTACTTAAGTTACATATGCAAAAAACATACTTTAAGGAACGATTAATCCTTGCCTATACTTATTATTTACAGCAACACAAGTACCTTTTTTTTTTTTTTTATCGTGTCGAAACCCCCACGGGTCATCAACTCACCGGAACTAACGGTAAGATGGTATGTCGGAATCGAACCGACTAAAACCACACGGTGTTCCGTCACAAGGAGGTCTATTGCAGGAGGACCCGGGTATACCCTAGGAAGGAGTCCTCCGGGAACCCCTGCAGACCTTGGTTGCCTTCAGCAGGCGACCACACCATGGAGTACGGGGGGCCTTACTCCCCTCCAGATTAGAGAGGTGCGCGTGGAACACGTCGCGCCACCGTCTTGGGCCTGCTTCTGCAAGGGTAACGGTCAGCCCGACCCGTTACCCCCAGGCCAGCGCTCATGGAGGCCGGAGATCATTTTGCGCTCTCCGGCGCCTGGTGCGTCTTCTGCGGGATGGGAGAGTGCTTGTCCTCTCCCGTTCCCGTTCCGCCGCCTCTTTAGCCAACATCACCTCCTCGCAAAACGAGACGACGGAATCCCGACAGAACCATGGTCTCTAGCGAGAGGCTTCCTTCCCCAATAGCTGTCGCGAGATCGTTTCGCTGATGCGTCCATGCTGAGCACTCCGCCAAAGTGTGGAGTGCAGTGTCCTCGCGACAGCCTCCGCAGTGGTGGCACGCAGGCGATGGCTCCCGGCCTATGCGACACAGGTACTTACCGAAGCAGCCGTGTCCGGTGAGTACCTGCGTCAACCGGTAGGAGAGGCTGCCATGTCGCCTCTCCAGCCAATCCTCCATGATAGGTCTTACCGCCACAATTGTGGCGTGCCCTGCGCTCGGTCGCTCCAGTCGTCCTTTCCACTCGTCCATTAAGACCTGACGAAGCTGAGACCGTTGCGCCTCGATCTCACGAGGTACGGGTCTCAGGTCACGCTCTAGTGCCTCCTTGCGCCATTGGTATAATAACGCAAGGGCTTTCGCCTCTAGGTCCCATGGGGCAGAACCGGCTAGGAGACTCGCCGCTTCGAAGGATATCGTGCGGTATCCTCTTATGACTCTGACGGCCATTGTCCGCTGTGGTCGCCGCAGTATCGCAGCATTGCGGGCCGTCAGAGACTCAGCCCATATTTGGGCGCCGTATAGGGCCATAGACCGCACGATTCCGACATAGAGTCTCCTACAGGAGGCGTCGGGCCCTCCTAAGTTTGGCAGCAACCGCGACAGTGCAGCCGCCGTCCTTATGAGCTTGGGGGCCAGATTCCGGAAATGATAACCGAAATCCCATCGAGCAACACAAGTACCTACATAATATTACAGAGAAATACGTATTACAGAAACAGAAAGTTATATTTTGTTTTATACAGTTCATTAAAGAAAACTAAAGTCCAAACTCTATGGAATGTATAAAGATAACTTTAATTATTTATTATTGTATCATGAGTTAGTAACATTTATAAAAAAAGTTTAAAATATTAAATAAACCTTATAGACAAAGACAGACAAAGACATTTATTGCAAACTGTGTAGGCACATGCTTGTAGATGTTACATTAATATTAAGTATCAACAGTTAACCCATTTTGGGCATTGCAAGATTAAATTGTTAACATACAAATCTTAAAATTAATGAACTTAAACTAACACCACTGTTGAAGTAAAACTTCTTTAGAATCGCTGTGATTTGAAATTGGATGAAAAATATAATAAATTTATCTCTTTACTCCATAATTCAGATGTTTTTACACCCAGAAATTTTGTCGTTTTAATGCGCACCCTTAATCCAGCCAAATTCTATGAAAACATTACCTAAAGCTCAAAAGTGAGATTTAAAACGCCCTTAAATAGGCTTAATATATTATTGAAGTGTAAATGAAAATCTTTTTAAATTAAAATTAAAACGACGAAAAGAACTAAAAAGCAAAAAATAAATAAACCTTAAGTCTTAAGTATTGAGCTTATTTACATAAACTATCAAATTAGTTATAAACATATTTTGAGTCGGCGCCAAACAACAAACTGATTAATTTTCAAAATTTTATATGTACCTACGTAAGTAATTAATCATTTTATTATTTGGCGCCGACTCAAAATAAGTTTATAAAATTATAAAAATATTGTTTTTTTTTTTGTTAATTTCTGTGTTGTTTTTTCTCCACTACTGTTAATTATTCATCTTAGCATCAATTCCCGGTTGCATCCAGAGCCTTCACCCAATTTTGATTCCTCTTATTTAGCTGCCGCCGATTGTTCATCTGTTATATCAATCTCCAGAAAGTCGCCTGCGCCAGAATCAAGCAGGTAAACCAGCTGGCAGGTGCAGTTGAGTTGGCTTGGGCCTTTTAACGTTGGTTTTTTAACGTTGGTTGTTTTAACCTAAAATCAGAGTTAGATGTAACACTTTATTAAAGCAAAGTCATACTCCATACTCGCCATACTGATTCTGAATGAAAGTGACATATTATTTTAGTGAAATTTTTATAACCTCAAAATCTGTAGATGTTTCTAATAATTATGAAACTATCAAAAGTGTCCGTGACTTTCATTTAGTTTAAATCGAATGTATTTGTCATTAACCCCACGGTAAGCATATTCTTATGTATGCTGGTTGTTAGGCCAATAATGTTTGGAAGGTGGACAATGTCCTTTGATAGTTTATGTAAATCAATACTCAGCTCAATAGCTCAATACTTAAGGCTTAAGGTTTATTTATTTTTCGCTTTTTAGTTCTTTTCGTCGGTTTAATTTTATTTTATGATTTTTATTCATCATCAGCTTAGCTACATGATGTGATGATTTCTAAACGCAAATACCTGATAAAGTAATGAAAAGTAAACAAAAACACTATTCGTTCCTACAATTTTCGCGGATTCTCTCAATTTTATCAGGATCCCATCATCAGATCCTGACTTCCTTGACATGGGACCACCCTGGAGGTATACCCTATCTAACAAAAAAACAATAATCAAAATCGGTTCATAAATAACGGAGTGAGGGCTGAACAGACATAAAATAAAAAAAAAATATAATACGGTCGAATTGAGAACCTCCTTTTTTTTCGTCGGTTAAAAATATATAAAACTGAACCAGAATACCATCTACATATTAATGAAACGATACACAATTCTAATTAGTAGAATAACAAATTTAATTACCAATTCTGGTGGACAAACTTCAGTTAATCCTTGTTCGGTGTAATTACAACGGGTTTACGTTTGACAAGTGGCGTTCAACAGAGACATGCTGCCAGTCTCGTACCTCGTACACTTTCAATAACTTTCCTACATGTCACATAAAGTATTTTTATATACATATACATACAATCATGCTTATAGATGATGTTTAAATATACCGTAAGTAGCCTTTGCAAAATATATAATGACAGAAATGTTTTGTAATTAATATTTATTGATATAGTTTCAACTAAGGTGGATTTACGTATGATTTAGATGTACCTACTTACACAGTTGATAATTTTAAATAAATAAACCAAACACTACAAGTAAATTAATTTAACATTAGTAATTTGTGACGTCACAAATCGTTATGTTATACAAGTATTTATCTATTAATATTTCAATACCGTATTGTCGCCGACTTAAAATTAGATGTCTGCTATATCTTTGTCACATGTCAAGTTTCATTCGAATGCAAAAGTATAATAGGCAAATAAGGGGACAAAAAGAAAATATGATGTGCTAAGAACATGACAGTCACGTTTAGGGCTCATCCATAAATTATGTATAATGTCACGCGTTAAGGGAGGGGTCGGGTAGAACAATTGTGTCAATGTGATTTGAATTTTAATGTATGACGTGAGCAATGTTTTTTTGATTAGAGGTTATGCGTCTATCTTGTGATTCTGTTAATCACGTGAAATGAAAGGTCAAAGATGGATTCGTCCTCTAGAAGAATAAATAAATTCATCTGTGATAATTTCGGTCAGTAGTTAGATTTTCGGTTAGAATTCTGCTAAAAATAATACCGCATATTAGGTGTTTTTGTTATAGTGTACTTATTTTAAGTGTGTTTTTTTGTTTTAAATCAACACTTTTAGTTAAATAATTATTCTCTGAGGACATAAATATGTATGTTTATTTGTTGCTGAGGTCTGTAGAATAAAAAAAAACAATCTTTGTTTAGGTTTTCATGCACTATGTAGTATGTATAGGAATGTTTATATACTTAATAACAGTAATAAAAACAGAAGAATAAAGAGTTAGTTCTACATATTTATTGAAATCAGAACTTCGCCTCTAATTTTTCTATACTATCTACTTCTACTCTCTTCACTCCCAAGGTTTGCTGGTAGAAAACGCAAATATAGGTTAAGCTCGCCTTTATGCATTTTGCTTCCTGTATATGATGCGTTAAGTATATTTTTTGTGTGCAATAACGAAAATATGAAATGATATTTAGAAACGAGACTATAAAACAAAATCAATCCAAAATATATCTCAACTCTGTGTTACAAGTTTACAACATATAAGTTTTGGGGTTTAATATTTATGTATTTTTATATTACAAGTGCTATTTTATGTGTTGGAGTGTCTTCATTTTCTAATACCAAGATTCCGCTAGTTATGTTTAGCTTTCATATAATATAAACTTTATTATTATCTCACGACTTGCGACGGTCGTCACAACCATTGGTTCAATGAGCCCATATCAATTAAAAAGTTATTAGTGTTAGTTGAATATCCTAGAGAAAGACAGCATAGTCTTGATTTATTATTTTATGTATATTTATTCTTACTGCGTTAACATGTTGAAATATCAATCGCAAAAGGCAGTAACCACCATAGCATTTACATGTTCATGTCATACCGGTAATGTGGATCTTTATTATAATATTTTAGGGTAAGTTTCTGTAAAACTGCACAAGACTTGTATTTAATTAATATAATAGTGATGATCTGATAAGAAAATCCGCAGATATTCAATAAAACTCTTCAATGAATTGTAGTAAACTTACTGTGATCGAAGATACCAAAAATACCAAAAAGTAGTTGGGATTTTGTAAAATGAGTAAACCATGTTGGCGACACAATAAAAACTCTTATTTATTTTATTAAAAATAGGGCCCAACTATAATAGATGATAACACAGTTCACTATTTAATAGAAATAAGTTAATAGACATTATTTTGACTGGTTATACCGGTAACGCAATACTATTGGTCGATTAATAAATATTAAAAAATAGTGGAATTATAAAAGGGTAGAAATAAGTGAAGATCGATTGACTTGAATGCGAATAGAGGTACGAACAACTTGGCAGTTACTGTTAGTTAGTGACTTTCATAGTTTCTATCAGTGGTTGTAAGACTGTTTCTTACAACCACATTCTAGGTCGTGACCTAGAATGTGGTTTACTCATTTTAGGGGAGCCGTGCCTCGATAACGGGTTTAGAGATGAACAATAGCACACCATGGATTATGATAAATAAACTGTGATTTATGACACTTGTTACGGTAGTTGTAAACCAAGACAAAGCAACCACGTTCATTTACTTTCCGTTAGCCTATTAAATATGCGTTTTTAAACATAAAAAAAAATTTAAAAACTAAGTGCTGAAGCCCTAAATCCAAATAATAATTCCACTCTAAAGTAAAAAAGTAATAATAAATAAATAATGCTTTATCCATTTTTAAGACGGACGGGAATTAGAAATCATCAAAGAATAAGAATATTCTTGGAATCTAAAAGGTGACGCCAACTTTCCAATGTCTAGCATACTCGTAAGTAGTTATTGTATATTTCTTACTTAGAAGCTTATTTAACGGTTTTAAAGTCGGTGTTATGAAATACGATAAATTCAATACTTATAAAGAGATAAACGAAATACATTATATATTTAGGTATAATTTGAAAATTTAATAATAACGTTAAGCTTTATTTTTAACTTAAAATACATGTTACATAGATATAATGAAAATACCTCAAGTTTTGAATGTTCATATCTGTTTTCCCCATACGGGCAGATACACTTCAGTAAAGTTCGTTGACATCGGAGCGGCGAGGGTATGATTACAGCTTTGGTTTAACAATCAATTGTTCCTTATTTTAATTGCTTAATTAAATAAATGTTCTAACAGCTCTTTATATATGGTGTGTTTACGTGTCTCTATGCATTGCGGAATACAATTATCTGACAATTGTGGCTCTTATGAACTCTTGCAAAGTGATATTCTTAAATTATCGTTTTATTTGTTTCTAAATGTAGACTTTTTGTTCTCGGTTAAAACGATTTTTTAAAGATTTGGAAGAATGCACTACTGTCATGTTAGGAGCAGATGCGTGGGACTAAGATGCTACCCCATTGGGAGCATAGCGTTTTAGGGAAGTTCTATCTGCCAATAATGACATAAAATTAGTTGCGTTTTACATAATTATATTAATTTCCAAGTCCTTGCCCAAAATTAATGATCGGTTCCACAATAGTATTTTTGTTTCATATACTTTAGTAGGCGAGTAACACAGAACCCACATAAGCTTTTGTCACTCATGCGTTACCGATCGGAAAACATTCCTTAAAGTGAAGCGATATATATAACAATATGTAAATATTGTAATTCTTAGGGTTTCCTTTATAAACTTTAGCAAAATTATAGCAAATACTTCTATTAAAACACAATTAGAATTGATCAGCTCATAGGCTCATAGATTGGTTACTGCTGAATATAGGCGTCACCCCGTCATGTCACACTAAAGATCATACAAGGTTTTCATCTATTGACTCGCTTCTACTTAGTCAAAGTTTGGTCGTTAATTATCTGGTGGGAGGACGTCCCATGCTTCACTTTCGTTTGCGTTGTCACCACCAGAGACCCCCCAGTGGTCATCGGTTTTATAGACTTTGGACCTCTCATTGCCATTTTAACTTGCTTATGATAAGAGCTTTGTTTACTCTTTACGTCTCCTAAGGATTAGTTGTTTTGAATGAATACGTATATAATTGCGTAATGTAAGAATAGCTCTTAAGTTTAATTATTCTTTTAATTAAACATCCACGTACCTACATAAACATCACTATATATATAATATATATTTTTGTGTTCTTTAATATCCCTAAATTCGCCAAAGTTCGCTTCCCACGGTAATAATTTTTGTGACTTCTATTTCGTCACTTCCTCTTAACACATCAAAAAGAAAAATACCACATAGGTAACAATTTGCTTACTAAATTTGATAGTAGGTTTTTAGTATGTCTCAGTATGGTTTTAACTAATTCTTACGAATGCATACTGGATCACTAGTAATTTTTTTTAAGAAATTGTCAGTAATAGATGAACAGATCACAAAAGGTATAAATAATGTTGATTATGATTTTAGGGTACAAAGAGGCTGAAGGGAGATTTAATCGTTCGTGAATGACATAATGTTAACATTTGATGAATGATGAGATAACACATTATTGGGTCAGTATGTCTTCTCAGTTAGGTCAGTCTAGCCTAGTAGTCTTCTTTCTTCACGATTCTGAGATTTTTAAGCTAAATTTTTGCTATGTATCTAGACGTGAGATTACATTATCATGTATCATGATCGACTCACATTTAGACAGTGCTTGTATGGATTTAGTTTACATTTCTATGTCAATAAAATGTATATGGGGCGACACCGACATACAGAAATAAAATGCATCTGTTTTCGCAGTGATATACAAATTCCCATGATCAACTCGGGCCGCGGCTTGTCAGGCATATTCATTCGCTTCTTCGATAATTGGAATAGGCGTTCGTCTTTTGTCTCACCTAATGGAAAGTGATGATAAAGACGAAGATGGTACACGCTTATCCAAAAGAAATCTATTCATCCTACTCCTGAACGTTACAATACTATATTTGTTAAAAAAAATAGAAAAAGAGTCTTCATCTTTGGAACAAGTTGTCGCCTGCGGTATTTCCGGACCGATACGACCTTCAAACATTCAAGAAAAGAGCATACTCCTATCTAAAAGGCCTGCAACGCACTTGTGACTCTTGAGTTGCAGGTGTCCATAGGCGACGGTAGTTACTTACTATCAGGTAACCCGTCTGCTCGTTTGCCCTTATAATATAAAAAAAAAAAATTGGGTTGTCAAATCGTTTATTTCCACTTTTTGGTAATGGAATGAAATGGATGGACTATGAAAAGATGGAAGTTCTATATGCGTGTGCGTGTATTTTGAGGGTTCAATTTAGCCTAATCCTATAGATCTTCTTTGTGTACCCATGCATAATGTACACCTCTAGTACTAATAGTAGTAATAGGGTAGTAATATTAGTTACACAATTTATATTATGTACCATTCGTGGCATACCGTTACACCGCGGCCGTGCACAGTTGCGTGCGAGTTGCGAGTATCGTATCTATCGAGAACATTAATCACTGTATCGACTGATGGATGTGCAGCAGTCCGCGTGTGACGTGACATGTTATCACACACACACAACCGCACTGTATTGTGCGTATTTTATGGCCCATGCCTTATTCCTTTTTGTGAAAAATAATTTTTTGGTACATTTCTTACAAAGAAGAAAGAAAGCATATTCATTCGAAAAAAAAAAAAAAAAATCTTACTAATATTATAAACGTGAAAGTTTGTGAGAATGTATGGATGTTGGTTATTCTTTCACGAGAAAACTACTGAACCCATTGCGATGAAACTTGGTATGTAGATAGCTGGAGACCTAGGTTAACATATAGGCTACTTTTTATCCCGATATTCCCACGGGACTTAAACGTAGCATAAACCGCGGGGTGCTGCTAGTATAGAATACATCGAATCGAAAATATTTTTGTACAGTAGTGCGGGCCTAAAAAGGTCACTATCTCAATATATTGTTGCACATAACAATATATTATGTTTAATACTATCCTTGCATCACCTTTGATTAGGGAAGCAAGAATATTATAATAAACAAGTTATCATAGAAATTAAGCTAAAGCTAAGAACTTAACATAGAATTATGTAGATCTACCCTATTAGGGTGACATGTTCATTTTATGATCAAACTGATAAAAACCTCATTAAAATAAAGATAAAAAAAGAAATTATTATGTTGTACAGCGCTGGGTTTCAGAAGACTCCTTTTTATTTAGGTAAATACTTAAATATACAAAATATTGTTCTTAATCATCTTGGGCAAAATCGTATTTTATTTGATTTTTTCGCCTTTCTATCTTGTTGTACAGTAAATAAAAGCTATTTACAGTTGACTATAGACAATTTTTGAAATGTATATTCTTCTAGGATATATGCTGTCTATGTTATTGTCGTCATTATCAATCCTAGCATGCTGGTACTTCAAGAAAAGATAAATGCACAGAAGACGTAATTTAAGGTTTCTGTCCTCTCTATCATAACAATAACTTCCGACCATATTCAACCGCCTCTTCTCAAACCAAGGACGAGAACTAGTGAGTAGCCAGAAATAGTCCGGACTTCTTAACAAATAACTATTCGATCCCGGCCTTACTCGATCGGAATGATAAGCAGACGAACTTACCAATTTTATTTCATTCCCGTTCAGATTGAAAAAGGGAAATATTTGTATATATATATATATTTCCTTCAAAGAGACGCCACAGCTGTACCCGTATACCTACGTATAACGCGGATACATATATTGGCACAGAAGCTTTATTGCATATATTTTTGCCCTAGGCTCCGTCCGTATTAACGCAGGCTAATTTACATTCGATATACTATCTATAACATGTTTTGATAAGTATAACCGGATGTATGTTTTATTGGGTTTATAAAAATAAGAAAAAAAGATCTGTACATTTCTGTGGCTTTAGCTTTTTATTGTGACGTAACAGAAGTAATCCCTGAATCGGCCACATTGAACGATTTAATATGAATGTATGATTTGTTGGTAACAATAAAACGTAAATACTTATTTTAGAACTGGCATTATATTTTCAAGCGTCGTCGTCGTCATTACCCATTCGCACTTTTTCGTGCAATAAATACGTAACTTTTTATATTCAACGAGAACAATAAAGTGTAAGGCTTATTAAAACACGGCTGAACAAACTCGAAAACATCTCATCTCAGTCGCAATATTCAAGTTAAACTTGGTATTATTAAACTTCAAATTTCAAATAGGAGAATAGGTACGCCATTTTATATTTTTCGCGCGGTTCCCAAAGTCCGCGGAAAGATTGCAGTTGATGTTTATTAAACTTTTATCATACCTATTTCAGTAGATATTTTGTCTATGGCATCGTCATTCAACAGATATGCGTGATAACGACTAGTCATGAATGATGTAATAATGGTTAAGTAATAGTGTTTTGCTTGTAACTTCACAGTATTTATAGTAAAATTATTACCCATGGTTTTGTTACAAATGCTGTGAAATCACCAGCGAACACCGTAGTTGCTGTTTCATGATATAAACTACGGTTTAATAGTGGTTTAATACGAGGGATGAAATGGATACTATTGCGTGCAGTTGAGTTAGATTATGCGAATATGTTATTTATTACATCGCATATTGGGTATATTTTGGATAATTCTGTAGTATTTACTCTATCTGACTTTACTGAGATTAATTATACGTGATTTACCTATGTTTTAACTTACTCGGTAAAAGATTTGTGTGCTGACCGAGCGATCTTAAGAACATGGGAAAAGTATGAGTAGGTACTTCTGTCAAAGTGTATGTTGGGGCTCATACCCTTTGGCAGAAGATAGCATAGGATTCATCCAAGCTCCAAGAGGAACGATCGGGTGATCCAGCGTAGAGCAAGTCACAAGTTCTACAGCATTGCACTCAGTGCACACTCCAATCTGCAGGCCTTGCCTCGCATTCCATGGTGTGATCCTAACTGCTATTCAGCAGATGGGCTAGATCTGCAGGAATCCAAATTAATTTCTTCCCTTTTTTATATTGTAGGGGGCAAACGAGCAGACGGGTCACCTGATGGTAAGTGACTATCGTCGCCAATGGTCACTCGAGAGTCACAAGTGAAGTTTGAAGGTCGTATCGGTCCGGAAATACCGCAGGCGACAATTTGTTCCAAAAATTGGTTGTGCGAGGCAAAAAAAATCTGGAAAACCGCACAGTGGTGGATTGCCAATTATCCAGGTGATGGGGATGAAAGTTTTGTCGCGTTGAACGATGGCGAAACGTTGTGGCCGGTATAAGTCCGAACAATTCCTCGGAGCACTCCCCATGATACATGCGATATAGAATGCAGTATCCTAAGTTACATCTGGGTCCGTGGCTGTTGTGTAAGGGGCCGACCGGTGGCAATTTCTGCACTTTAAAAATACTTTTAAAATTAGTTTACGTAATTTACACGACCTTGTGCCGGAATGATTCTTTGTTAATTAAAGAAAGAGTACGGAAGAAAAGGCGGCCCTTTGAATATTTTGAACAATAGAACTTTTGTAGTTGTGACACTTTCAGAAATTAAAATGTGAAGAAATTAAAAACCTACTCTCATTTTCGTGGCAATTTTTGTTTTTATGTAGCTTTATGAGCCTCAAGTTCGTCTAAAAATCATTTTTTTTTTCCTTTACGCATCTGTAGCTTGAATTATTTTATTCTAAAACATAATTGGATACCAATTATAAAATATTGAATTTCGTACACCATGGATTTTGACGGCGCTGTCCACATTAATAATAAAATTATGTATATATTGTATTGTAAAAGTATTTTTTTTTTGGTTTTATTATTTCTAAAAATTACAAAGGAAACATTGTTTTAATACAGTAAATTGTGAGGTATTGAGTTATTAAAAGTTTGTGGACAGTCCCCGTTTATTTTGGCTAGCTTTAATTTGCGTTCTAAACTTCGCTGTTTGAGTATTTAAGATACACTTGGTACAGTATTTCTTGAGAAATACTGTAATGTAATCTCAAAATAAATGAACAAAAGTTTAGGCAGTTATTAACACTTAGAAAAAGTTTTTAATGAGGTTTGCTGTTTTAAAAACCTGTGCAGTGTGTTTATGATATTACTAGCGCCCCGCAGTTTTACCCGCGTAAGTTCTGATCGCGTTAGAATATCGGGATAAAAAGTAGCCTATATGTTAATCCAGGCCTCCAACTATCTACCTATCAAGTTTTATCGCAATCGGTCCAGTAGTTTTGGCGTGAAAGAGTAACAAACATCCATCCATCCATCCATCCATCTAAACTTTCACATTTATAATATTAGTGGGATTAGTAGGATTTGTAGACTACGGAACAACAGAATAAATCTTCTATGACTTATTTAAAGTGTTTTATGATCTGTGTTTCCCATCCAAACTAGTAACTATAAACGTCCATAGAAAACAAAAATGGGTCTCTCGTGGAATAAAGGTGTGTAGTAAAAAGAAACGAACACTCTTATGGCAATATCGGAAAAAGCCCAACGAAGCAAACAAAATTAAATTTAAACAGTACTCTAAGAGATATAAGAAAATTATTAAATTAACCCAGAGGGCACAAAATACTTTCTCTATTAATACAGCAGATAACAAATCAAAAACTGCTTGGAAAATTATAAATAAAAAAAAATGTCAAAATGAGACTATAACCGCTATAAAACTTCTATAGTAGCTAGTATACTACGTTTATGATTGATTATACGTGTATGCGTATAATGGATCATCCAAGTTACTGTTTTACATGTTGCATTTCTGTGATACGTAGGTCGATATTAATGGAATTAAATGCAGCTCGTTTCGATCCTCAAAAATATCAGATTCAGTTGAGTGTTTTTTGTTTTTTTTTTTTCCCAAAATGCGATTTTAATCTAATATATACCTCTTGCCATACATAAACTTTCTTTCCGTCCAATGGTTGCCTGGAAGAGATCGCAGAACGCGATAAGGCCGCCAATTGTACAAGGTTTATAGTTTGTAAGATTATTGAAGCGAAAACTTCTTTAGCGGCGTTGTGCACTTTTTGGGATGGGTAAAAAATGTTAAACTTGCATCAGGACTAGTAACCCTGATCGAAAACTCGTAAGACGGAGCCGAGTTTCTTATATTTAAAAAAATATAACATTCGAAATTCAAACATTTATGAGATATTTACATTTAGATATGTTATTACCTACTTTTTATTTTTAACCTAATTATATATGCATGCAAATACATTGTGAAGTTATGTTTTCACTACTGACGTGCAGTCCTACGACGATTTTTATTTATTTAGATTTTATGATTTTTTTATATCCAGTCTTGTATAATTTCATATGTTTTGTACAATAAAGAGTTTATCTATTTATCTAAATGCTTATGTACTGGTCTTTCCTGCTGGTTTGTTAGGTAAAAAGTGCACACCAGTTGTTGACTTTCTGGAATGACGGTAGGATTAAACACAGCTCTGTTTATTATGACAAAAATAAACAAGTCCACGTACTACCCCTACGGAAAGCCAATTTAAATTAACGCTGCGTATAGTCATTTACCAAAAACCCTTTTGAATTTGGTAAAACTCGCTATATTTATTTTTATACCCAGTCCCGATCAATTGAATTTCACATCGTTGGAGGCCCGCACAATCAATCAATCGCTATCTGCACCGCACAACACGAGACCGATACGCCAAGGGACGCACGACCTGCTTTTTCATAGATATGTTACCAGTAGAGTAGGAATGTCATAAGTGTGTATGTGAACAATATTTCGGTAAGAAAGGGCTAAAGTACAATTTTTTTTTATATATTGTAATTGTGCCTACCGCGGCTTCGCTTGCGTGTATGTATAGTTTTTGCGTCGAACGCAAATTATTTTCTATTAACAAAAGTAACTCAAGTTACTGTCTATAGCATCAGCTATCTGACGGTCCAACCGTTTCGAAGATTAGCCAGAGCAAACAGACAGACAGACAAAAAAAAATGCTATAAGTACCGTGTAAACATCCATATACATTTAGTGAAAAAAGATATTCTGATATTACTAACAGACACTTTACAAACTTAAACAAATCTTAAGCATAGATTTGAATTGATTTGGTCGCGGGTCCGGTTTCAGTTTTGGGTATTTCTATGAATACTATGTATGTGGGTATGATTGTCCGTCTTCTAGAACCCATTATACAAGCTATGCTTAGTTCAGGTCTAAATAAGGATGTGTCTGAAAATATTACTATTATTATTTGATTCCTTAGGTATAGAAAAGAAAAGTATTGATTTTGCCTTGATTTTTTTACGTTTAAATTTGTAACCTATTAAATTCACAGACATGTGTGATGCGGTAAACTCATAATTCCTGCAAGATCCGTAATGTGTTACTAACACAACTAGTTACCAGTAGCCACATATTTATATTTAACTTTGTTCTCTTGTGTCTGCGTCATTGGAATAAACGCGTCCTTAAATTCACCTCTACCTTTCATATCTCTATGGTTAAAAGGTGCTTCCTATAACGCACTTTTCAGTTCGTTTGACAGCTTTGACGGTAACGTGACCAAAGAGAAAAAAGCATAGATTATATTTCCCCTCTAATATGTCAAATGAGGTTAAACGGAAATAAAAGTTGATTCCTTTGTTGCTACGGCGCTCGAAGAAAAAAAAAGTAATTTATAATTCCCGTTTTAACTTCCCCTCTTACTTTTTCTTGCGCACCCTTATTGTGGTTCTTGACGCATTTCGTAAATCATGTTTTTGTTGTTATGAATTTCCATTTTTATTCTGTATTTAGTTTTAAATATTTTTCTTTTGGTAATAAGGTAAATTAATTGATGTTGAAGAATATTATGAGTACGTTTTTCTTTTTTTAATATTGAGGTAACAATCACGCATCCGGCCTGTCTGTTAGTAAGCGATCAACTTAACTTTATGACTATTGAATTCATAGAATACCCTAGAACTTATTTACCCTCAAAAGATTTCCTGTCAAAATATCTAATCAATTATTGAGCAATTGCTTTGAATCACTTTACCTATTCTTTAACTAATGTGTATATCTACAATTCTGCATACTGCTACTATAAACATACAACTAAAATTATATAGTTGCTAAAAATACTTCCAGTACATAGTAATTCCATGGCTTTAATTTTTGTGGAAACTCTGAACTTCGATTTCTACTATAATGATGTTTGCTCTCTCAGCCTCAAAGAGAAGCAGCTATGTCTCTTACAAAAAAAAGAGGTCTGGCCGATTCCGTTGCTCAGGGTACACCGCTTTAAGATTTTCAGAACTTAGTAAGAGAGCATACGTCATACTTCTAGGAGAAACATGAAACTAAAAGGGACTCCTTCGGCCTAATAGTAGGGGAGAACTGCAACGGAGACATTGCTTCCCCCTCTCCTGAAAGAAAGAGGCTTGAGCATTTCGCAAGAAAAATAATCTCTTACGTAAGTGAGCATAAGCATAATCCATATAATGCATTATTTTATTGTTTATTACTTCATTATTATCGACATTAAAATGTTAATAATTCTTGTATAACATACATTTCAAAGTTGAATGTGCTCGTCATTGTTATCTGACTCATAAATCCGAGTCATTGAAAGTACTAAAACACAATACTTGTGGGTTTTAAAAGAAAGTGTTCGTTGGAACAACAATATGGCGTCCGTCGTCTCGTTACGAAAGATACACAATGGCGGGAAAAATATAACTCATCGTCACAGCCCAGTTCTATATTATAAATGAATGAGATACTAATCTCTTTATTAAAAACGAATCTTTATACAACCTCGTTGCTCTATTGCTTAAATTTTTGATACTTTTAAATCTACTAAGGCTTCACTCAACCTATCTACATACAATTATAAACAACAGAATACATACAAATGCAGATATAAATACACTCACGCCTGTATTCCTAAACGGGTAGGTACTAAGCAGAAGTGCATTAAACACCCACATTTGCCAAATATAATTTGGTTCAACTCTCGTCTGCTATCAGAAAATGTTGTGATTTTTTTTTAATAGTTAATTTTAGCTTCACACCGCTGTTTCGTAAAAATCTAATAGATTTTGTACCGTGTAAATATGCATACTAAAAACCTTTTTTTTTGCGCGTGTGGAAACCCCTACGAGCCGTGTGCAGTGTGTCGGATTCAAACCGACTAAAACTACACGGTGTGCCATACTCCATCTAAAATAGGAGGGATCCGGGAACGGCTTTTATTTATTTAATTCTCTTTATTGTACACCTTAAAGTAGTAAATAGTGCAAACAAGTTACAAATATTAAGGTATTACAATCGGCGGTCTTATCACACACTGCGATTTCTTCCAGACAACCTTTGTACGGATATTGTTGAATATAATTGAGGGTAGTCTGTGGTGTACTAATATGAGGTTATGTTAATACTATGAACATATTACACACATACATTTATATTTATACTAGCTGACCCGGCGAACTTCGTACCGCCATATTTTATTTCTCTAATCGCAACTAAGGAAATAAAACCCTTCCGATAAAATCTAATTAGCTAAATTGAAAATAAAACTAAAGTACTCAATTGAAAAATTCATATTGTTGTACAAAATGACTCGTCCATCAGATGTTAAATCGCAAATAACAGACAAATAATTAGCTGAATTATACGGTATTTCGTTCACTACAAAATAAACTTAATTAATTTTATAGCGTCAACAACACGTGGTAATTATGCTGTTAAAATGTAGCTTATATGACACGTTCGTAGATTTACCATAGCAGCGCCATCTATTGATTACTTACTCAACCCAGTCGAAAGGTATCGACATCTGTTAGAATCATTTGGAGTTAACAGATAATTGTGACTGTCAAATAATAACAGACAATTAATTAGCAATAAATTAAAATTGCGACTATAATTTGAGATTTAAACTATCCTATCTCTCAAGTTGGATCGAACTGCACATGGTGTGCGAATTTTATTATAATCGGTTAAGTGGTTTAGGAGTCCATTGAGGACAAACATTGTGACACGAGATTTATATATATTAAGATTACCCACACAAACACTAAAATATATATAATAATATAATTAAAAAGTATTTATAATGACAAATTTATTTATTAAGACATCCGAACCTATGCAACCGAAAACTCTAGCGTAAGTCATCGCTGTTACCCCTAAAATGCAAGATTGAGAACGGAAATAAAGACACAGATCACGGAACAGGTCGGAACCCATGTGTCCTATATGTTACCTGTTGATTATGATACTAATATTTTACCTACTACCGCCTTTTATTATAAAAGCTTGCAAGTTAAGTTATATTACTAGTATTCAATTGTAATAATAATAATATATCTCTTTATTGTACACCAAAATGATTTTGAAGAGTAGAAGCACAGCAATGTTTTGTGGTAGATACCATTGGCGGCCTTGTATTACATACAACTGTACCTTCTCCTTTAAATAAACTAAATGCTTGTGTTGGGAATGTTTTTTCCTTCATTATTTTTCGCGTTTAGATTCAGTAACAATATGTCAACCCCATCGTATCTTAACCCAAAGAGAACACAAATAACTTAAAGTTACTATTAACAATTACCTCATTGTTTAAACACTGTAATGAGATAACATAATTGCTCGGCTGCTTCGGGGTCACGGCCTACCGGTTAGGGTACGAACCGTGAATCATTTCATTGCTGGTCTGATGCTTTGGCCTATCTTTATAAGGGAACACAGCAGATTTTTGTTGGAATTGAAGCCGATGAATTGGGAATCACCATAATCAAGACCGCGGTTAACTGTATACTGCTTCCTGCTGGTGAGTAGGCTTGGCTACGGAACAGTGAAACCACTGGTGTTAAGAGCATTTATAGGCCGAGTAGGTGCCATTATAGTGATGTAAAAAATTCTAGGCTTAACCTTTAAAGTATAGGTCTGATGTATATAAAACTAGCTGCCCCGACAGACTTCGTTCTGTAAAAAGTTATTGATTGACGTCAATAGTTTTTTACACGTAATTACCTATTATTCACACTGTGGTTTGTATAGGAAAACAAAAGTGTTGTTTTTTATTATTTTCCTCGCAACTTTTACGTTTTTTCTCTCCATAAGAACCTTCCTTGTGCCTAAATGAAAATATGAAAAAGAAAATAGCCGAATTGGTCGAGCCGTTTTCGAGTTTTGCGCTTAGCAACACATTTGGCGATTCATTTTTATTTTTATAGATACACTCGTATCTGTAGACAATGCCATCTTTAGTATTTCACAAATCTATTGTTAAAATATTCACACTCACATGTGATATAAAACATTATGTTATTATAGTGTTTATGTAACACGCGCGAAATGCCTTTGTGCGTTCTAGAATAACTTTATATTACAAATGTGTGTCAAATCTATTGGACAGTACGATCTTACACAATGAGAAAAAAACTACAACTAAATTGAGAACCTCCTTTATTTGAAGTCGGTTAATGGCGTTTAAGAACGATTCAATTGTGGCCATTGACATAATTCATAATACTTTATTTGTGGAATGTAGTTTAGTTACAGATCTTAAATGTTATGTTAAAGTGCCACTACATCCTAATAACAATTTAAATATGTCACAAATTTAAACAATATATGCAGTGTGCATATTAAAAAAAAAAAAAAGAAGTGTACAAATTATGATTGAGTCCAAGTAATTAAATAATTATTTTATATGTCAAGTTTTATATCATTATTACTATGTCAATATTACATAATTCTAAAGGTACATTATTACAATAGTTCTAAAGGTATTACATTATTTTGTCATTCAAATATTCGTCAACAGAATAATAGGCTTTATTTATTAGAAATTCTTTCAACTTATTTTTAAATGACTGTACATTTGATAATCGAGAGGGTGGTGTCTGATACAGTTTGCCCCATTTATAATAAAATAAATACAAGTTTTTGATGAGGCGACAACAAATAGTACATAGTCTACTTTTTGTCCCGGAAAAATGATGGGATAAACGAAGTCGCGGGTAAATGCTAGGTAGTTTTATAAATGTGAAAGTAAATTTGTTTCATAATAAAAAAACTACAGTTTTTTTGTTTGTGTACATATTAGTATGCATGTTTATGATGTGTATATACATGTGTATTTCATTATATATACTTTTTTGAAGTGAAAACTTCTTTAGGCACATTTGTGCACTTTTGCTATGGGGAAAAAGCACTGAACTCGTGACCATCACGCTAATAATACATATATAGATCCACTAGAGGGCGCTAATCTAAACATTGAGTTCTGTCAGCTCCTTATTAATTAATGTCACCGACCTGCTAATGTGACGTTCGTCGTTTCGTTTAAGTTTTCACTTCTGTCGGCAGTCCCATGACTAACAATTTTTTGTCTGATATTTAGTTTGCATATTTAATAAACTATAATATTTTTAATGAACCTACTTCCTGTTTTCTCTGCATCATCCGAAGGTTGACTGGCAGATAATGCCTAAGGCATTAAGTCGGCCTCTGTACTTTATGTGCATAAAATAAGGGTCTGAGAAAAGCTAGTAGTCAATATCGGCAATAACCCGCGTGCTTCCTTTGCCAGATAACAGAAAAAAAAGGTTTTTTTTAAATCATCTCTCGCATCAGGAATATTCCTGTGTAAATTGACAGTAATATTATGTTAATACTTACTAGATATGAAAAAAATGTAACACTGAGTTGGTTAAAAATTCTAATACTACAAAACTATAAAAATATGATTCTCGTTGATTTGTCTGCGATAGTTAATTCAGGAATTAATTATGCTGCGTTAGAAATACGAACTTAAATATTAATATATTTTTAATTTATTACGCAAATGATTTAATTGTCCATACATAATATATATATTTAATTTACTTTTATGCCACACGATCTACTTTTTGACATACGATGTTCCTTATAAAAGCAGAAAAACTCGCGAAAATCTGGCAGACTGGTGTGTTCTGACTTAATAGAAACTCTTAAAGTAATAGACTCAAATCAGTCGGAGAACAATGGATTTGTGGCGTCCATATCTTAGGATATACTACCATATACAATTTGTTCATACAATAATCATAAATCGTCGGAGGTTAAAAAGAGATTCAATGATATACATTAAAACCAACTACGAATGCATTCATTTATAGGGATCATAAATACATCCAGCTTATCAAACCAAAAACATTTATTCATGAACTCATAAGTGGGAAGTGTGCCAGGCCGCTTTCAAATTGTGTATTATTTATTAATGTTGTACTCAGTAGTGGCTTTGTTTAGCCTTTATATTATAAGATATTTTTTTGGTTATGTCGTTCTGAAACCGGTCCGCTTTGTTTTGTGGTAGTGTGCTAAGATTTAATAATGTAATGTATTCAGACGCAATCAGATAATTAGAGTTTATTTTTATTTTTACATCATCCATATACAAAGCAACTCTTAACAATTTGTAAAAAATGTATAAGAAAAAAAATAACCTATAAAGCTGCACATGACAATGGAACATTTACTGAAAGGGCATGACTAGCATGCGATACAAAAAGGAATTAAAAAAAAAATTATACGTTTACAAATTATGAAACAGTCACAAGTGCGTTGCCGCCCTTTAAGGTGGGAGTAGGGGAAGAGGGGGAAAGGGGGGAAGAGTGGAAAGAGGGGAGAAAAGGATTAGAGGGGTGGAAAGGGGGAGAGGGGAAGGACGGGAATACTCACGCGGGGAGAAGCAATGCAATCATTACTTCACTGCCGGTTTTCTGTGAGACCGTGGTATCGAGCAATGACTCTCCCACGTAATTTTTTTTAAATTAATTTTAGTTAATTTAAAGAATATTAAATTGAACTTGATAGTAACTCTATGTATAAATATTGGAAATCGATGTAGTTGCATGCACGCCTAAATTAGTCAAACTTCTTGAACCGTGCAAACAACAACAGAAATATTACTTAGTACACTCCGTTGAGTAATAAAGAATATTGAATTGAAAATGTTCATTACTATTACAAAATCTTAAATACGCAGTATTGCGCTGCTTCGTGTCGTCACTCTACCCTACAGGTCCACAGTTACAAAATGGATCTAGTTTTAAAGTATGAACGTTTTACAAAAACCTTATATTTATTTTATTTTTTGGGTATCGCCCCTTCGGTAAGAAGGTTAACTCCTGTCAAGAACAAGCACCGCATCACAAAAAGTTAACGTAGTAATTCATAGAAATTCAACATTAAGCATTATGCGACGTATATATTGAACGTAAAAAATAATAAACTGGCTCTCCTATAAAATTGTTTGTCTTACCGAAGGTGCGTACAATACATATAGTATTTGGGGAGTTCGTTGCAGTAGAGGCACCCAGTCTTGGCGGTCGGCCCGTCTAATTCACCGTCAACTTCGATTACAGTCACTCGGAAAAAGTGATACTAGTATCAAAAGTTACACAGATCAGTTTATATGGCTTATAAACGGTTAATTCTTTTTTTTTAAATGAATACAATTCCCTTACAGGAATTATTCTGGGGGTCTTTACAAACATTGAATCAACGGACACAAAGAACACCCAGACTTGGGACAACTATTTTGTCAACCTTACAAATTTTTGTCCTGTGTGATTTGTAGCTTAGTAGTAAGGCGACAACTTCAATCGTCGATCTGAAACCGATCTAAGCAGTTTTTCCGTTGCTTATGGTCACTGTTTAACTTTGTTGCTCCAGTTTCCTCAGGAATTGGTCTATCAAATGCGAAAAGATTTTTTCGGCTTTGATCGCTACATCAAAATAGAAGGAGAACCTTTCAACCAAAGAAACAAACTCATTAGCTTTATTAAATTGGTAAAGATATCTATATTATACTTAGCATATGAAGAGTGGACTGTTGGAATTGAGACACAAAAAAGTCTTTTGGAAAAAAACGGGATTTAAAAATCCAATTCAATACACAACAGAAGCGTCGCAAGCAATTCAAATTTTTTACGATCGGCTTGCGAAGGGAATACGAATACATATTTTGCACGTTATCTCACATCCCTTACGTTTTCCTTTTTCAAGGGGCAGAGAAGAGGGAAAGGAAGGGCTATATTTGTTATGTATATTGTTTATCTGTTCGGCCTTTGATACTTATTTGCAAACGTGAATAGCCATGAAAAAGTTAAGATTTACATCTAAGGCGACTCTGGCCCAAAGATAATTTTCGCCAAAGTGAGTCAACTGCAAATCATGTATTGCAAAATTACGGCATAATAAATTTAATAAAAAATAACAATACCTAGTTAGGTGTTGAAGACAGCAACAACAAGGATTTTTGATATGTTTTCAAATACATAGTTCTGTTAAATAATTTCTTTTGACTATAGAGAACTATAAAATTTAAAAAATAATTAACAATTTTCGTTTACTATTTTTTAGTAACGAATTCTACTGAAGACAATAATGTACTGTAACTGTACTTATTTTTTTATCCTAAGACAGTCATTACAATAAGATTTACGCTGTTGTGCACTGAACAGCTTTTAGTAGGTGACTAAAATCTGAATTACGGCTGCAATACTATAAAATACATTTCTTTATCTTTGTAAAATACTATGTTTTTATAGTTTTCACCCCGCTTTTAATAAATTTTCTAATTACTTAAATTATGTTTTGTCTTCAAACATATTTTGTATTAATTAATTTTGAGATAAACAGGGAGTCTTGTAATAATTTCTGTAAATGAAATATTAAAAAAAAAAAATCATTTTAGGAAATATTTCATTCACTCTTCATGCTTGCCATATACGAACAGTGTTTTTATACCTCCTTAGCACCGCCACCTTCTATAAGATCGCCTTTAACAAGCACACTAGTGTGGTATATTTCTGCTGATGAGTAGACTACGCTTACTATCCGGCGGGTTATGTGCTCATTTTCGAGTTGATTAAAAACATGATCAACAAACAAAAGAGAAGTAAAACCATTTCTAAATTTGCGAATTTGCGTTGATTCTAAGATGTCCATTAGGGCGGTAACACTAATCCGTCCTGTAAGGATTACGAGTGAAAGCTCAATAGTGCATTGTGCCATTACGAATTGTCGCCGTAAACAAGCCCCTAGCTCGAATTAGAAGCTTCGGTTTAATCGGTGCTAACGTCTGATTGCCATCACATACATGTCCGGATTAAGTAAAACACATTAGTTAAACTGCAATTGAATTTAGGGGTTCATAATTTCTCCTCGAGCTGTATTATAAATGGGCAAAGCTGTAAATATCTTTCAAGAAAATGAATATATGTATATTGATTGGGATTTAGGTAGAAAACCCACACAAAATGGTGGATCATTTAAACGTAAACCTAAGAATAAATCACAAACTGAATCGGAAAAACCAACCGACGCATAATCATAATGTGAAATCTTCTGCGGCCTAGAAGTGATTGGCATACTACTACATGCACCTGGAACACATACACACCCTCAGGAACCTCAGCATCTGAAAGAATAAACAAAAATAGCGGCTATAGTGTGAATTAGACAGATGTTCAGTAACTAGGAATATATAAGTTGGTATTTACGATTTAATCGAAACGATTCCCATACTAGAAATAATTCTTGTATTCATTTTAAAGACATTGAGCCACGAAGAGGTTACAATTTCTTAAAAAAGAGTTTTGAAGTTCAACAAGAAGTTCAACAATAAAGATTTTTTAAGAAAGAAAGCAGAGAAAAGTGGACTTAGTTATAACAGCTTTACGTAAAATAGGACTAATATACAACCATCACATTGCTGTGAATCTTTGACGAAAGACTCAACACTCGGATATGAATTAGAGGAGTTCCAAATATAATTTAATTCCCTCCTTTGCAAAGCGAGACTAAAAGAGCAAAATATAGACGGCTTATAAAAAGAGTATCTATAACTACGTTTGTTTAACAAATTATAATATATATTAACTTAAAAAAAAAACAGCGCAGTTTTAGTGGCGAGGCCAAGATCACTTCCAGTCTGAACAGTTCCTCTTAAAAGTGTTATATTAAATTTATCCAAAGCAAATTAAAGTCCAAATCAAAATGTTAAATGCGTTAATTGTCGACCACGTAGAGATATCAAATCACACATTTGTGGCAAACCCATTTTAAGTAAGTACCTACATTTAGTTATTTAACGAGGTACCCATCATTAGCGGTTTATGTTTTGAATTTAATATTAGCAAGTAAAATATAAAGGGTATAAGGGAAACAGACAAAGGGGGAATAGACAAAATGTTTATTATACAATAGGAATATCCTTTAGAAATACAATTTTAACTCTACAAGTTCATATTAAACATTTCTTCGTTCAAAGTTTTGTGACGCTCTGTCTTTGTTTGGCAAGGCTACTAATAGCAGTTTAAATCATTAAGTAAATCATTCTAATCATCCCTTTTATCTCTATTTATATCTACTAGAAATATAAAAAGAAAATCTTTTAAACATCCTTAATAATACTATTAAAAAGACAAATAGAGAGAAAATAAAAGAACTTCTATTTTGTCTTGTTCTTAGTTTTGACTTCGTTATTAAAAAAAGAACACTTTATTGCACTATTACTAATCGCAGAGTCAAAAAGGCCGAAGTAATTCAGTGTCATTAAAGGCTGTTATGTCCTACGATAACGATACATCTTAATATAAACACAAACTCACAGACAACAAAAGTACTCTCTTAAAAAACTTCCCATAACTACACTGAAGTTGTACAAAAAGGGCTGAAAAGTAATTTCAACGTGTAATAAACTCGTAACTTGCCTACTCTCCTTCACAATAATAGTAATATATCGTCCACCTATTTGTGTACTATTCAATCCTTTGTACATTACTCTCTCAGTATTGAAGCTGTAGCGTCTACTTTATGATCTTCATCTAGACACGTCAGTTAAAGACATCCGGCGTGCAAAACTGTGCATTGGAACATTGCAATTTAATAGTGCTCAAAACTCCAAGAATAATGTAATGTAATTGTGGACCACGTCCACATTTCTTAGTCGATAAACCTTTGTATTCTGGCATTTCAAATACATTCGTATAAATCTTTTGGTCCTTCGAGCCGGATTTGAACCAGCGACATATAACTCTGGAGATTGTCTAAGCTTTTATTAAAATAGTTAAGGCCCCAATGAGTCCCCGTAGTTTATAGGTAAACGCTCAGATGTAATTCTATATTTCTCAACAGAGCAACAACACCGCAACAATAGGTTGCTTTTTCCAATGTAAAGAAAAATGGGTAACATGATATACCTGCCTGTGTGGTTCTATAACAGCCCGTTTCTAAATGGTTGAGCCTTGAAAAAAGAAATCGGGCAAACAAACTCACGGCTAAATCACCAAATCGTTTTAACAATGTTTAGTAAATTGTATTACATCACATTTTTGGTGGGCGCTATTATGTTATTTCAATTAAAAGTTTAAGTTTATTAAAAAAAACAGTTTCTCTACTCAGCTCCGACCTGGTTCCATCATCAGACCATGATCATATCAGACGATCAAACGTTGATCGTACCACAAAGCGCGCAATTTCACGTCACTGCCCACGAGTCCTATATTTTCAACCAGATTTATTTCAGTTTCCTGACCGCATTGTGGACGTTATTTTATTAATTATCTCAAGTTGCGCGTAACCGTCCGTGATGAAAGTTTTTAAGATTTTATTTCAAGATTGCTTTTACAGTGACTTGTCAACATTAGCAGTCGTATATATATTATATTAATTAATTAATAACTTTGGTTGAAATAAACTATATGTATGACATCACTGATTATCTGCACTAAAGGAATGAGGTCGCTGCTTAACCTGCTTCCCTTTTCTTGTTAGGAGAGATTTCTGCTTAAATTTTAGCCACTCAAAGATATTTGCTACCTTGTTCAACATGTACGAAAATCTGGCGAGCCCGCACTGCTATTAATCTACTGCATGGTTTATTCACAATTTTTTAGACTTAGACATTTTGTATAAAGTAGGAAACAGACCCCTACATATCTAGACGTACGTAATATTGTAACAAAACAATTAATCTAAACTAATACTCGTATTATAAAGAGGAAACATTTGTGTGTATGTTTGTAATGTTTTCACACAAAAACTACTAGACCGATTGCGATGAAACTTGGTATGTAGATAGCTGGAGACCTGGATTAACGCACAGGCTACTATTTATCCCGACATTCTCACGGGATCGGGACTTACGCGGGTGAAACCGCTAGGCGCTGCTATAACTTATAAACGGATAGGTTTTTTACAAAAAATCTTTTTGTAACAGCATGTTAGAGTAATGCCCTTTCAGGGATTTATGCAAATGTACCATTGTTATATATACCCTGTATTATAGTAGAGATACCCCGCGGTTTTACGCGCACTAGGATGACACGTCTTCCTTCGTGTACTTTCTATTAGATCACCAGTTTGGTTGACTTTTATGGTTAGGTACTGCTCCTTAGCTATTATAGTCGTATTTGGTGTTGGAGTCTTTTCTATAAAGCTATAAAAGGCTCTATTACGCAATCGATACACCATTTTTCGACCATGCAGATGGTGCAATGGTTAAAGTCGTCACGCCACTACGCCGCGCCATGTTGGATTTCTTCACAGGAAAAAAAAGTGTGTGATCCACAAAAAGTTGTTCCAAGTCTACGTGTTCTTTGTGTCCGTTGGCTGTATGATTTTAAAGTACCCCGCGACACAGGAATTATTTGTAGTGCGGGAATTGTCTTTTATACCTATAGTAAATATTGCAATATGCCGAAATAAAAATTGCGGCATCTGTCAAAGTTACCCCAACTAATATACGGATAATTAGTATACAAGATATTACAGTAGCATCGCGCTGAAAAAAAATCATCAACTCGCGGTCAGCATTTATCGTTGCGCTAACATTTTTTTCCGGCTAGGTTTGACCAGCGCCGAGCGTCTGAAGTGTAATGTGCGATGACGAACTTCGTTCCGAAAATGTTACAATAACTGTACTGAAATCGATCATACATGTTTGGTATATATGTATGGAGGACCAGGTGTTGTAAGCAGAGGTTGAATTTTCTTTTTTTTTTTGTGCGTGTGGAAACCCCCTCGGGCAGTCAACCCACCGGGGTTTTCGGTGGGGCGGTGTGTCGGAATCTGACGGACTAAAACCACACGGTGTGCTGTACTGCGCCTTAAATAGGAGGGATCCGGGAACAGCTTTTATTAAGACATCGAAGCAGAGGTTGTCTTAAGCGTTTAGCAATTAGTCCCGAAGTCTCCTAAAATATATATGTACCTACATATGTATATTCTAGTCAGGAGACCTTTGACGGCAGTCGCTAGAAGAAGGAACGTTGATGTCTTAACAACACTCAGCCCCTGGCCCCTATTGTAGGTGGTTTAATGGGACACCGTGTTGCTTTAGTCGGTTCGATTGCGACGCATCGTCCTACCAAACCCTAGTGGTGGTAACGATCCGTGAGGGTTTCCACAAGCACAAAAAGGCTGACATTATGCATTTGCAAGAAGAACTTGAAGACTCACTTCTACTTATTTACAAGTTCCTAACAAGAGAACGTAAAACTAGATTTTTCTAATTCAAGCGTAAATTTCACACGAACGAGCATCTCGAGAAACAGGACTGAAACTCGTGATTATTTGCTACGTTTGAATCTGCATTCTATTTCTTTTGCATAGAGTTGGAAGTTAAGTGATTATGTGGGGTAAAGAGGGTTGCCCTCCCGCCAGGAAGTGGCGACGGTAATAAGGAGTTTTTATGTCTGTTTCATTATTTGAATACGGACGGCTTATTTTTAAAGTTTGTGTGAACAGACATGGTGTATTTCTTTATGGTTTGTGGGAATTACTACGTGAACAGCAATAATTTATAATTTTAATAAATTAAGCGGTACCCTGGAGAACTGATTCGAATATATTTGGAAGGTTCTCTAAATTTTTAAACATACAATGCATTCTGGCATCGTTTATTAACTTATTGAAGGATTTTACAGGAAAGCTGGTAAGAATTGTGTTGTATGGATTCTTCACCAATATTCCCGGAAACTGGCGATTCTATTATCTAGTAAATATCCAATACTACAATATAACTGCTTGTTAACTGCGTTTTCCGTAGGCTGGGGGTGCTTTCCCTTTTGCGCAGTTTCAATCTGAGCCTATACCTCCCTTGATTGAACCTTTTTTCGCTCCCCCCCCTCTTGTTTTGTGTATGGCTGTTGCCTATAATGCCAAGGTACTTGAACCTACATACTACAAAGTTAAAACAACCACTAAATATACATATTAATACAATGGCAACATGTATGTTTTGATTTAATATATTATAAGGGCGCGTCAGTTAATATCACATTTAATTAGAGTGAACTATATAATATTTTGACGTAATACAGAGAATTGGTGTTATCTAGACGCGAGACATTTAATGTCAGCTGTCATCTTGACATATGCATGTACAAAGTCTTATTAAATAATGTTCGACATGTGTCAAACGTCGTTTTCATTTTGACATTTGCGTGCCACTATTATTTGTTTGAATCTAGTCCGAGCACCGCTTCTTTTTTAGAATATCTGTAGAAACAGTATATATATATATATATATATATATATACATATATCTGTACAATCAGTATTCTGAACGAAGCCACTAACAGTCTTATTTTAAGACGCTTTTATTAGGTTCACTCATAAATGCGATTCACTTTCGAAATTTGAAAAGAGGTACAAATTTTCACATTTCCACTGCACTTATTAGTATAGTTATAAATTAGAACCAACCACAGAGCAAATTCAAAGGTCGTCGAGTTCGCTTTGTTATTTTTATACACACAATCTTAACAAAACAAACAGGAGATTTCGGATCTAGGGGCACAGTAGTGCTCCCGCAAACCCAAGCAAAAAAAAAAGAAAAGCATGACCGTACCATCGTTTTCTCGAAGCCAATCAGAACGTTTTCGACCCCTCTGTAATTTTGAAGTGGATAAAGCTGGAAACTTGAATTTTCAGTTATAAACAGACATACACTAGTGATGTTCCAACTACAGAGTTGTATACAATACGTCAATACTCTCTCTTTACCTACCAACAATCTCTAATTGGATTTAGTGGCGCAAAATTACATTTTACGCCCAAAAACCCTAACCAAAGAACCCAGAAAACTGATAGCTTACTAACTAGCACCTAAAACGCTATCCGCTTATCGCAGCACTAAATAAAGCATAAATATTTAGTGTTTTTATAGACGTTGTACCATTAGTGGTTAACTGCAGGTCTGCTGGGTGCTGCACTAGTCGAGTGGCTGAAATTGGAGCAGGAATCTGTTGTATCATATGCTCACGTCGTAACTCTATTGAATTTATTGACATATCTGTGGCTTCACAGTTTTATGCAACGCGATGCAATGAATAAAAGATGAATTTAAAAATAAAGCAATTTACACCGCGTTTTGAATGTGTCACACTGAGTGCCCTTGTTCCACATTGTGTACTGGGACAAAAATCTGCATGATGTATTACGCTGAAGAAATGTGTGACGTATGTGTTAATAGATATAAAGAGATTTTTAATTAATAACAATAACTTGAGATACCTCACACACCAGACGAGACTACTGATAATAGAATATGCTTTATTGTACACCTTATACATAGAACTACAAAAATGATCCGAATGATTTACCGGAGGCCCTTATCCTTCCTTCTCCCCTATTCCCCTCCTTCCCTTTTCCCCTCTTCCCACTCTTCCCCCTCCCCTCTTCTCCCAGCTTAAAGGGCGGCAACACACTTGTGATACTTGAGTTACAGGTGCCCATGGGCGGCGATAGTCATTTACCATCAGGTGACCCGTCTGCTCGTTTGCCAACTATAAGATAAAAAACAAATCTTATTATTGATGTTAGTGCTAATTACAATGGGCTGTCTTATCGCTAACTAAAATATTATATTTTTAAATACATACATATTATAGATAAATTACATCCAGACACAGAACAAATGATCGTGCTCATCACACAGTTATTTGTTCTGGGTGGAAATCGAACCCAAGACCTCTGGCCCAGCAGTCGGGATCACTAACCACTAGACAGACCACTTGACCAAAATATGGCGTAAAAACAACTGTACCTAATGAGTTGTAAACATCTAACTTTGTGTATGGTACTTTACCAATTGTTGAGTGATGTCATTCATAACAAGTTTTTAGTCAATATGAAGCCAGAAACAAAGTAATTCAATGAGGTATTTGTTTTTCTTGGTGATAAATCATAATGATTCTATAAACGACTTAAAAAAATCTGTGTATTCTTTTATGTATCCACACCCCACGGTGTCTCCACCAATTGTTAAACAAACACCTAATCTCTACTGAGGTCCCCACTTCTTTTGTGCCCTGGGTATACAGGGGTCCTGAGGAATAAACTCACCTGTGACGGAATGTATGTTTGTAAAGTCCAAGTTCTCAGGAATCATTCTTAGTGCGCGAGTTGTCTTTAAATATTTTTTTTTTTTTTTGTTTAAAAAAGACAACTCCCGCATTAGGATTTACTCCTGTGTCGCGGGGGACTTTACAAACATTCAAACAACGGACACAAAGAACACCCAGACTCAGATGGGAATCGAACCCACGACCTCTGGCTCAGCAGTCAGGGTCACTAACCACTAGACCAACAGGCCAGTCAGACCAACAGGCCAGTCATAAATAAAACCATGCACATTGCTCATGTAGGCAAAATATCGAGTTATATAAAAATTACTAACTGTGCATGAACTTCGAAAAAAAAGCTATGTATGTTTATGGATCTAGGTTGGATTCCACAATCGAGCAATTATCATTCTAACGTGAAACAAAATCTTTAGTTGTTTGTTTGTGTAGTCAACTTTGAAATGTAACGTAAAGCGCCAACAATTTTAGAAAAATTCGTGAAAATTAACTATTTTTCGGCTACACATAACGGTCTTAAAATTTGACCACACTTTTCACATAACATCCTACTAATATTATAAACGTGAAAGTTTGTGAGGATGTATGCATGTGTGGATGTATGGATGTAGGGATGTTTGTTACTCTTTCACGCTAAAACTGAACCGATTGCAATGCAACTTGGTATGTAGATAGCTGAAGACCTGAATTAATTTTTATCCCGTATTCCCACGGGATCGGGGCTTACGCAGGTAAAACCGCGGGGCGCTGCCAGTTCTGTATAGAAATATACTTTGTTTTTTGTTAATTTTAACTTTTTCTACCTGAAAGTTTTTAATAATCTTTTCAAACGTGGTTCTACCAACCTCTACTTTGCCATCATAAGTTGACATTAGTCGGGCCCCTTTCATATGAATAGGAGGGAGGCCCATGCCCAGCAGCCAGACAGCTTATAAACAAGACAGATATAGATATATAAATGGGTAGCCTGGTTTACTATCAAGCTGAAATTAGAGCGAAACAAATAAACAATCTTTTCAGCTTTAAAATATACTAGCCGTCTCCGCAGTTTCAGCTGCGTTTATGGTCACTGCTCCGCTCTTATTCGTCGTAGCGTGATGTTATATAGCCTATAACCTTCCTCGATAAAGGGGCTATCCAACACTTACAGAATTTTACAATTCGAACCATTAGTTCCTGATATTAGCGCGTTCAACCAAACAGACAAACTCTTCAGCTTTTTAATATTAGTATATATATATATATATATATATATATACATAAACACGCCTTTCTCCCTGCAGGGTAAGAAGAGACAAATGCCCGCCAAATTCTTCTATCCTTATATACCTCATATGATTCCTCTACTGTATAAGACTTTCATACAAGCTTGGCGGTTTTGGGATATTCTGACCAACCCTGTCTTCATAAAAATGTTAATGACTTTTCTAACTTATTGGTTAGTGTTAGAGACAGTGTAGTTAATGAAATACAAGTATTATTATTCGAACTAATATTGTAAAAAGGAAAAATAAACCCCTAGTGACACATTTACCTCTAAACACCATTCGCTTCCAAACTACTTAGTCATACAATCTCCAAAATAATTCGATTGTACGCTCCATGCTCGACTAAAATAGCATTACAATCGATCGTCTAGTGCGCGCTCTATCAATTTTTCACAACATTGCCTCTGGGTTGCCACCACAGAATTTTATGGGCACGTCTAGTCACAGCGTTACTAATATAATTTTATAGTACCTAAGATTGTCTTGCAGGAAGGTTGATGTAATGGAGTATATATTTTTATTAAATTCACGTTGTAAAATTTTCTTACTTATTTTGACAGTATTTGCTTTTTATTCTGGTTGGAGGGCAGAAATAAAATTTTAAGTGTCACCGGCAAGTGTGTCGCTTACACGCGAGATAGAGTCCATATATAAAAAAAAAGAAAAAAAAAGTGTGTCGCTGGCAGGTGATAATATCAACGTGAAATCTTTCGGTTTGTATTTGTCTGTCTGTAGCAAACGAGTTTGAGATTACGCCTCAATCCGCTCAGCTAGTCTGCTGCTAAGGCTGCCGTACAAAGCTCGCTTTTGCCCGCTTAAGCAAAATCGACTATCTCGAAGAAGACGCAACATAATTTAAAAACTTATATATGAAGTAATTGTCGTTGAATCTATACTAATATTATAAAGCTTAAGACTTTATTTGTTCGGTTGAACTCGCTAATCTTAGAAACTACTAGTTTCAATGGAAAAATCTTTTAGTGTTGATTAGCCTATTTATCGAGGAAGGCTAAGCGGAGCAGTATTCATGAACACAGGTGAAACTGCGGGGACGTCTACTTTATAATAATAAAACTAGGCAGAGCCTGTGCTACGGTAACCAGACTCCTGATAAACATACTTATATATTACTAAATACATACATACTATAGATAAATTACACCCAGACACAGAAGAAATAACCATGATCATCACACAATTATTTGTCTTGGGTGGCAATTGAATGTGAATTACTTTATACGGACGTGCAACTAACTCTGAATCTCTTTCTGTTGTTACCTCTGAACCGATATCGTACTAAATGTTGGCAACACAATACTTGCTATCAAATAATATTAACGTTTTATGGCATAGCCTGCATTTTTCATTCATTAAGTAATGTGTAATCTCCTGTCCTAGAGGACGTATCCAGAGTCTGTTATTCTATTACAGATGTTATTACTTGTCAGAACTATCCTTCAACTTAGAGGTTTACACGCTCTAATAAAATTCGCGAAGGCGATGAAGTTGTCATGAGTCATGACATTCGAATAAATTTATTTATTTATTTATTTTATTGGCTCACCAACAATTGTTAACACTGGTTAAATTACAAAAAAAAACAAACTTATATTAACTTATTCTAGTGTCATCTTACAGGTAAGCACCACTTGAGTTATTTACTGCTGATTATTTACTTAAGCTAGAATTATATAAAAAGAAAAAAAACATGAATAAATATTGTACATGCAGGAAAGTTCTATAAAATGTAAAGTTACAATAATTCATGCAAGATCAATTAATAAATTGCGACTTAAATATTTTACGGAGCTTGCTCAGTGAATCAACATGTACGTCTACGAGGTCACTGTTACTATTTAGCAGCTTGCACATTCGGGGAATGGCAGAATTTGCACCGAGAATTGTCCGACGAAGTGGGGGTAATGGGAGCACGGGGGTATCTTGAAGGGAATCGGAAACGGATTCTACTTAATAATTGAGGACAGTTAATTTTACCTCGCAAATTTTTTGCCAGGAAAAGGGAGTCGATGATTCACAAAAAACGTGGAGGTAAATCAAAACCTTCGCATTGCAATCATGACATATTTTTTAAGTCATTTATTCTTTTAAGTTTTATTAATAAAAATGGTTTATTCGTTTCGCCTCTCCAATTTCTTTTCTTCGAGGTACAATATAAATGTCGGGAGTTTGTATCTACACAAATTTGGTTACGGCTAATATTAGATAGAGAAATAGAAAGCAACACATTTATATGCCCTTATGTAGCTGTGCCTATTCCACTCGTGAAGATCGTAGCGTGGTGGTAAAGAGCCTACAACTTTGTTCAAAAGTTCGTTTGTTTCAAAAGTTGGGCAGTTTAGAGTTTTCAATTTAGAGATGAGATTCAGCTAAGAAACCATATCTCCTGTTTTATTATACATACATACACTCACGTTTGTATCCCCGAAGGGGTAGGCAGAGTTGATTAAACACCCACAATTTGCTAACTATAATTTGGTCAATCTCGCGTACAGTGACCGGTTCACGGCAATAGGCTTGCCCCCCAAGCCTATTGCCGTGAACCGGTCACTTTCGTAATTAAAGATGTGAAAATTTGCTTGATATTGCTTATACGGATGTGGGAGTGTAAGCAATAGCTCAAGAAGGTCAGGACCTGGACCTGTAGCTCGGACTGGAAATTGCCAGGCAGTTCGAGTCCTCTATCTAAGCTTATCACTAAATATTAAAAAAAAACAAAGTTCCCTGCCGCGTCAGTCTGAACGGATTTTCATGCGGTTTTTTCCAATAGATAGAGCGATGCACGAGTGAGGTTTAGGTATATAATTTGTTAAGGTTTTGTGTAAATTGATTAGAATATGATGATGATTGTAGAAGATGTCTCTGCTACCCGTGCGAAGACGGGGCAAGTTGGTAGTATTAGCATAAATATTTCGATCTTTATAAATGATTTCAACTACTAACTAGCCGACCGTTAGTAGTTGGATTAAGTTTGCAAAGAAAGAGTAACTTTTATACAACATCACTCGGGGACCATCGAGGACAGCGAGGGTCAGGGGACTGTTGTGTTTGATACAGACGATAGGGACGAGTGAAAATAAAACATACCTATTATAGGTCTAATAATGAACTCATGTTAAGTTTTTGTTTCTGTAATAGTGACCTGGCGAGTCCCAGAGAAAATATTGAAGCCCTGAATTGAATGAATTTTGATTCATTTCAGATCAATATGTTACGGGTTACGACCGGTAACATATTGATCTGAAATGAATTCTTAATATAGCGGGGGACAAGAGACAATTAAGTAAATGGTTTATAAAAAGAGACAAGGATGGTGCCTTAATGGACTGTTAGGATCCACAATGTTTTAAGTACCTGAATTTGATGTGTCACTGCCGATAATCCTAGCGTACAGGTGTTCAGACCGGTGTGAACTTTTTATTATAATATTAAGTTATTAACCTTTATATTATGTAAACATTAAATTTCAGGGGTGGGTCAGGATCAGGGTCGTATTTGGAAGTATTGCTTACACAATAACTTATATAATTACTTAAAAAATTTGAACGATAATTGCTTTTTTGAGTTTTATCTATCTATAGTATTGCGGGATTGACAAAGGAGAAAATTCAAAATGTATAAGTAAAGTTTAAATATTGTATTTGTCTTGTATTGTGTTTGAATTTATTATAACATATAATATGGTCAATGGCTTTACCATATTTTGTGTTTGTTGATAGTAGTGTAGTAGATATTCAATTTTTTTTTAAAACGATAATTTAATAAGTTAGACTTGTTTTTTTGAAGTGAAAACTTCTTTAGGCACGTTTGTGCACTTTTGCTATGGGGAAAAAAAAGCACTGAACTCGTGACCGTCACGCTAATAATACATATATAGATCCACTAGAGGGCGCTAATCTAAACATTGAGTTCTGTCAGCTCCTTATTAATTAATGTCACCAACCTGCTAATGTGACGTTTTAAGTTCGTCGTTTCGTTTAAGTTTTCACTTCTGTCGGCAGTCTCATGACTGACTATTTTTTATCAGAGTAATACGCAGAGTTTGATGCTAATTAAATAATTTGAAACATATTTTATCGGATCGTATCGTACAAAGATGTCTAATTTTGGATATACATCAAGATGACCCGATTCTTGCCAATAAGTGGGAGAGCCAAGCTTCGGCACGTATGAGGCATTGAAGGTCGGCAACGCGCTTGTGACTCTTGAGTTACAGTTGCCCATGGGCGGCGGTAGCCACTTACCATCAGGTGACCCGTCTACTCGTTTGCCACCTCTCCCATAAAAAACTGTCAGTCGTAGGACTGCACGTCAGAAGTGAAAACACATACACACATGCATATACATATTATACATATACACACACACACACACATCTGTATATATGTCATCTGAGCGTGACGGTCACGCGAGTTCACTGTTTTTTCCCATTCCAAAAGTGCCCAACGTGCCTAAAGATGTTTTCACTTCAAAAAAATAAGAGAACTAAATGCATACAAAGTTTATGCGTAACTAAAATTGAGCCGTAAAAAGCATAAAGCTTTTATTTGATATATTGGCTTTCTGTCGCTGTACACGACGTTAGTTTATTAGTCTTGCTGTCTATACATTCTCATCTGTTCTTACATTGTGTAACTTGAAATAAGTACTTACGTTTACAAGAATTTTCCCTTTTTATTTACATTGGCAATACTTCCATTACGTTGGCAATACTTTCATGTTACTGTCATTCCCCTGTCACTACGGCGTATTTATTTTCTGTTCGAAAAGTTGGCGTCACGAAATTGGGTACCTACTTTCCTTAAATATAGTGACATTATTGTAAACCGACTAAAAACCAGGAGAAAATGGTTCACCAAATCATCGATTTTACGTTAGTTCAATTGATTATCTTTTTATAAGCATCATAAGCAAAACCAAAAAAAAACGTATGCAAGTTTAAATCCAAATTAGAGTTAGAAAGTCTTCCCTCTTTCTTTGCTATATTTTCTTATTTCTATTTCTTAATAAGCTTGTTAAAATATAAAAAAAAACTTCTACGTGAATTGTTACGAGAACCAGAAGTGTGTTCGAAATTTCAGCACGATAGCTTCAGTGGAAATGGGTGAAATATTGATTGCATAAAAATAATTAATTTAAAAAAGACAACTCTCGCATTAGGAATGACTCCTGTGGGGGGGACTTTACAAACATACCAACAACGGACACAAAGAACACCCTGACTCGGGTGGGAATCGAACCCACGACCTATGGCGTAGCAGTCAGGGTCACTAACCACTAGACCAACAGGCCAGTTAAATATATCGTATATCGTGTATAGCTCTGGTAGGTAACCCTGCTGGTTTTCTGCAGAGTGAAGGTAATCTGTCCAGCGGGCGGCACTAATGCGACGAGAAATTGTCTGAAGAGAACTGTCCCAACCATCTTCTTTTACAATATTTTATTAAATCTTATGTAATACTAGGTGCTGCCCGCGACTTCGATCGCGTATACCACGGGAATTGTATATTTTCTGGGATAGCCTATATACCAGACTATAATCTATCTCTGTACCAATTTCACCCAGATCCGTTCAGCCGTTCTGTCCGCCAAACTTTTGCATTTGTAGTAAGATAATCTTATTCACTTTTATGATAACTTTACATTTAGCTGATACATAATACCACGCTATCACACTTTTCAAGCATACATAACATAGGTAATGAAAAAAAATATCTAAACTTGGTTTTTAGATTGTAACTGCGATGGTACAGTACTTTGCGTAACTTGGTTTAAATAAAACTACCGTATTTTATGGCCTCTAGTAAACTACTTAAAATGAACCTCACTGTAGTTTAAATTTCGTCGTCGTAAAACGTTGTGTAACCAGAAAATGTTAAAACGTTCGAAAAGTTAGCCTTGCAAAGTCCATAACGGTATAGGATGTGGCCTATTCGGACGCGTGCTTATCGCTTGATTGACGGGATTAAAATGACGGTCGATCCGGCGGTTTCGGGTTTTTGCTTCTCTATCGCTAGGTGGCGTATTGGACGTCAAAGCCTTGTTTACAGAGACGCGGGGCGTCACACGTCGCGTGGCGTCTCGCAGCGCGTTGGACGTTTTTTTTTCCGTTTACAGTGCGGCGACGGCTGCAGCGGCCCCCGTCATCGCACGCTTTCTAACGGCGAGCATTCTCAATTTAACCGACTAGTTTTATATTCGTGAGAGACGGTTAAGGATCAGCCGCGGTAGCCGCCGCAGATGTCACTAGAATGGAGAATTGCTGAGTGCGCCGCTGCGATGAACGCCGCGTCAGACGCGTCGATGCAATCTGCTGGCTCCACCGCAAATAACGCTGCATTTCAAGCAAACGCGTCTAAAATCGCTTCTCCGTAAACGCACTCTACAATGTCATATTATATGTTTGAATTCAGTGCGGGCCGCGCCGCCCAACGCAACGTGCAACGCCCCGCGTCTCCGTAAATGAGGCCTAAGGGTGGCCATTGTAGACTGTTAAAATAATATACATAGTTCTCTATAATTTGCAATACTTATATATTTTATAAATATATTTTGGTATTTAATAAATCAAACAAAAGAGCCAACTACACTAACACTAAGAGTGTGGAAACGTATTTTTTTTATTGACTTAACTTTTAGGCCTCGGTCACGAAGTCACCGGACAGTCGCCGCCGCCGCTGCCGCCCCGCTCCCGCTGGCTTCGTGTCCGAGGCCTTACTAATTGGTGTTTTTAATACATATCTATGCTCAAATACAAAAATGTTATGTGAAATGTATAAGGAATGTGAAATTTGGAATACTTAAAGGTAATATGGAAAAGAAATGCATAAAGCTAAAATCTGTAATCAGTCCAAGTCCAGGTCCAGTATATTATGTTGATCTGTCATGATATTGAAAGTCAATACAATGATAGTTCAACTTATACTGGGCAATGATATAAAACATTTAAAAATTTTCAGTATTGCTAAACTATAATTAATCCATTTCTTTCTTGTTATAATTGAAAAGGGTTATTACAATTTGAAATATTTTTATAGACTGTAACTTTTGTTTTAAGTATAACAAATGTCGTCTTTTTGTTTCAGGTAGGACAGTGTAAAACTGTACTGTGAAGTTGAGGGTAGCGCTTCACTACGTCAATGAGTGACATATATGACAGTGCGGGATGAATTTACGAAATGTGTAAGGCGCCCATTACACGGTAGGTTTTGCTGTCAGTTTTGGTTTTACCACAATCAAAACGGTGATTGACGAATAACCTATCGTCTAATGCAGTGAATGACGGTTGCATGATGAGATTTTAATGTCGATATTATTTCATCAATCAAGACTTGCGTCTGAGTCTAATGGACGCCTTAGTCAAAGGTGATACATATGCGATTATAGTTTGTTTCTTTGTTACTGTCTATTCCATGCATTCATAATTAAGTGCGGATATAGATAAACGCATACACTACTAGAATCTTTATTTAATTTTTTATGTAGCTGTCAAGAATCTTGCGGAAAATATGTGATTCGTATGCAAATGTAACTGCCATAATATTATATCTACTTTAATGAACCTACTGTAATGAAAACTAAATATCTGTAAGTAATTAATGGTAGTAAAATAAAATTACCTTGACAGACACCACATGTCAAATGGAATGTCACAAACGTTGACGCAAATTTTATTTTGCTTGATTTTATGGCAGTTACTCAATTATTTATAACTAGCAGCGCTTCGCGGTTTCAACCGCGTAAGTCCCGATACCGTAGGAATGTCGGGATAAAAAGTAGCCTATGCGTTAAGCTATCTAAGGTCAACAAAAACTACTGGACCGATTGCGATGAAACTTGGTATGCCAAGTTTCATCGCAATCGGTCTAGTAGTTTTTGTGTGAAAACATTACAAACATACACATAAATGTTTCTTTCCTCTTTATAATATCAGTTTAGACTAGCAATCAAATTATACACCTAAACCTTCCTTATGAATCACTGTTTATTGTTGAAATACGCATGAAAATCCGTTCATTAGTCTTTCAGTTTATCTTGAACAGACAGACAGACGCGGGACGGGACTTTATTTTATAGTATGTAGTGATTATATATACATTACATATTAGATAAGACGTATTACTTACTAGCAGCACCCCGCGGTTTTACCCGCTTAAGTCCCGGTACCGTGGGAATATCGGTATAAAAAGTGCCTATGTGTTAATCTAGGTCTCCATCTATCTACATACCAAGTTTCATCGCAATCGGATTAGTAGTTTTTGCGTGAAAGAGTAACAAACATCCATACATCCATACATCCACACATCCTCACACTTTCACGTTTATAATATTAGTAGGATATCGATATTCATTAAAATATTAAGGACATGTGCGAGATATACTACAAATCGTAGTTGTGCCCATGATTAGCTGCAGTTTAATGAGCGTATGGGTTTATATCATTATCTAGTTCCCAACCATTATGACTTTGTATGACTTTGTACACAATATTGATGAAGTACGTTACCTGCCCTTATCTGCCTTATTGAGTTTATAGCAAAAACAAATATTTCTATCAAAAAACAATTCTTTTCGTCTGAAATATTACCACCTTTTTATTTAAAAGCCTTTTTTCACTTTAAAACAATTTCAGCGGAGCATATTTCATGATTCTCTGTTAGGGCGCTGTCGAACTCTCGGGTACAATTACTGTGCGTTCAAAGACCTCCCTATACTTTATTATAGGTAGAAGCCTGCTTTTTATCCGCCTCCCTCGTTCCTGTAATTATAATTTCAGGTAATTTCTGTAGGAAACTCGCGTCGAAGTTGAAAGTTTCGGATGAAATCTAAATTATTGAAAGTTTTAAGACTAATATTTAAAATTCGTAGTTGTGTTTTATATTTATAACCCCCGACGCAAAAAGAGGGGTGTTATTAGTTCGAAGTGTCTGTGTATTTGTCTGTGGCATCGTAGCTCCCAAACGAATGGACCGATTTAAGTGGTTTTTTTTTTTGGATAGGTGACTTGATCAAGAGTGTTCGTAGATATAATTCAAGAAAATCTGTTCAGCCGTTTGAAGGTCATCAGCTCTTTTCTAATCGTTGAAGGGGTTTTCGAGTCAGGGGTGTTGTAAATGTATGATTATTTGTGATCTGTTCTTTGCTGATAGTGAATGCTTGAAAAGTATTCGTGTTTTTTTATTATTTAGCGGGAAAAGCGATAAATAAACAACAATAATAATATCTGGGACATTACATCGCTGTCTAGACCCAAGGAGCTTATAACGATTATACCACCTTGTAAAATAGAAACAATACATTTACTGATTGCGTATTTTATACAATAAAAACAATTTAAAATATGTGAATCTACCAGTACCAGTAAGACAAAAAAACTATACGCAAGGAACATTTTTAAAAGTCTCATTATTAATTTAACATTTATTATTTATGTTAATATAGTTACATATATTATTAATTATATTTGCATCTTTTACATTTTATATTTAAATTATCTCCACGAAACCTAGGGCGGTTAATTTATGTTATAACGCTTAATGTATATTGTTTGGAGCTCTTTACTTTAGTTCTATTCGTCAAAAAACTTGAAAATAGTGCCCATGTTTTTTTATTGCATTTTCTATCTCCCGGAATCTATCTATTATATTGAATTAGGTATCAAATGTAAATTCTAACCTCCATGAACATTACAATCATTCATTGATATTCATAGCTAAGTTTGTGATATACCCACTTTGTAGGTAGGTAACATAATACTTTCTCAATGGAGCATAAACACGGATTCTTCAAGGTGATGTGCAAGTAGACAACCATTCTCATCTTCGTCAATGAAACACTAAAGAGTCTCTAAAAAATCAAGGCTTTTAATATTTAAATTATTAAATGCTACCTCTTTTATTATATCTAACAATATTAAACGCTTAATTAAAAAAGTAATACTCGCTTTAGTAGGTACCCAAAGTTTGTACGTTACATTCCTACGAAGTTTTCCGTGTTCAAGCGGTATGCGTTAAAATTTAATCCGGCGATCATTCTAAGTTAAAATTAGAACTGACGACGGTTTTGGATCCCCTCTCTATAACAGTTAAGCACATAACTAGCTCGATTTTTAAATTCATATTACGAAATCGTCGACGTCATTTGGAGTTGAGTTCCGTATCGCATGCCATAGAGCACAACACTTATTATTATAATTAATACACAAAAAAGCACGCTGTCAAAGAAGTTTTGTTTACCACTGTGATATTTAGTTTATAAAGATTATATTATTATTATTAGCCATGGTCGTCCCACTGCAGGGCAAAGGCCTCCCTACCCTCCTTCCACTCCTCACGGTTTAGAGCTTTCTGTCGCCAATCTTCCCAATAAGCATCCAGTTCATCCCGCCATCTCTTTTTGGGCCTGCCGCGACGTCGTTTACTGAGCTGCCCGAGCGACGTCGGTGCTGAGTTTTGCCCACATTTCGTCTGGCATGCGGCAGATGTGACCAGCCCAGTTCCATTTTAGGCTTGCAGCCTTATGGCCAACGTCGGCGATCTGAGTTTTGGACAGTATACTGTTCCTTATACGGTCTGATAACCGAACTCCTAGGATACTGCGCTCCATGGCTCGCTGGCAAACCCCGAGTGTAGACTTTTGATGTTTAGTCAAAGACCAAGTTTGAGCACCATAGGTAAGGATGGGCAGTATACATACGTCCATGAGCTTCTTCTTCAAGGACAAAGGAAGGTTACCCTTCATTAGGTCTTTCATGGACCAATAGCTCTTCCAGGCGTTTTCGGTGCGTCTGGCTACTTCTTTTTCTTGTCTCGCCTGGAAAGAGACTAATTGGCCCAGATATATGTACTCTTGTACGTACTCGATTTCTGCACTGTCGACTTCTAACCTACGTTTCGTGCTATTAGTCATTAACTTGGTCTTCGACATATTCATCTTCAATCCAACCTCGACCTCGTTATAAAGATGGCTATTGGTATTTTGCTAATAAAATGCAGGTTATGTCTAGTTATGTACGGATGAATGCCATTAGACAGGAAATAAGCATAGTTTTAATTTATGCACATTGTTCGTGAATCGTGATACTCGCAATAGTTTTTATCTACATGTTTCGTACTCGCGTGTATTAGCGATTGTCTGCAATTGTTTAAAGATTAAATTGAATAACAAAAACTAAAATTATCGCAATTAGTGGATTGCAGCATTATAGGGAAAATGTACGTTTCTGTAAAAATTATAATCGATGTTAGATGCATCGCTTACCTCATTATCGTTATAATTATAAAAGTTAGCATGTTAGCGGATTCAGAAACAATTTTATACATTAATTGTTTTGATAAACAAAATTTACGCGTTGAACCAAGATACAAAATTAGAAAATTGTTGTATATTTTTCATGTTCTAATTAAATGTTACTATTACATACATAGAACATCGTTTCGGCTACTTATCTGAGCGCGAGACTGACAGACACACACTTGTTTACATTTGAGTGGGGATCATTAAGATCTGGCCGCCCTGTTGAAAGATTAGCTGGCTAACACTTAGTTTGATTGGTTTTTCGACGTGTTTATATCTGTTAGTAACTTTAATCTTTCGTTACTTTTAGATAGAGTGGAGTTAGTAATGTTAGTCTTCTGTAACTTGTTACTAAGAAACAAAGGAAAAGATTTTCTAACTACATATTGTGTATAATTAGTTATTTATTGATAAGAAACTCTTTTTTACATAATACATGAACAATTTAAATTGCATCAAATTATCATACCATACCAATATCAGAGCTTCACGACATTGGTTTTGCTATAAGTACAGACTAGACAAGGCAGTCGTATAAAATTAAAAATAATAAACATGATACAAATAATCATAAAACACTTATTTATTTATTATTTACTAGTGATGGAAATGGAATGGTACTTGACTACTTTACGGAAACTATTCGATACTGCTTGATTACCAATGTGACATAATATATTTTCGTTCTTAATTTACGTACTTTGAATAAAATAGGGATGATAAAGTTTTCCACTTATTTAAATTGCCGCCAAAATGATATCTAGCCGTCAAGTGACACGAATGACGTCATTCTACTCGAACAAAACAACGCAACTTCATTGAACTTTATGTTCTGAGCGCAGAACAGATAGATTATTGTTATACTTGTCAAGTATTTGCGTTAGGCATCTGACTGATGGTAATGGGGATTGGTCAATTTTTTTTTTCACATTTAACACCTATGTTACTTCCTTGTCAAGCTTTACTTTAATAAAACAAAAAGAGATATTTTGCCACCTCTGTTAAGAACTTTTGGATTGTCCCTGATCACATTATACCCCTCTGCGGTTCCTGCGTTACTGTTGTGAAGTACTATCTTCTATCGCGTACTTAATTGATTTAATTAAGAAGTTTGTTTGTAGGCTCATCCAACAACGTAATGGCCGCGCTGCAGTCATGTTACGTAATTAAATATGGCTGCCGATCTGTGTTTTTTTGTTATGTTATGACTTATAAAGCATGGTGATTAAAACTGAATGAATATTTGATGATTGGGTTGGCCATTTGAGGGATGTAGTTCTATGTTATGGATATTGTTTTACGTTTTCGTTCATGAGCTGACTGAGCACGAGAATTACTTCCGTATGCTCTAAACATTCGTGTTTCATGATTTTGTTCATCCTAGACTCGCGGCAGCGTGTCAAGCCAAGTTTAAGAAATATGAAATGAATGGAGACGCAGCAGCCGTGTGTATATTACACGAACCATTTTCTTGGCTCCCATTTTCAAATTTATAAAACATAAATGTGGATGTGATGGGATTATCATTACCATTATCATTCACTCCGTAGGACTAAGTCTACTGCTGACCATAAAGATATCAAAAAGCAACATCTACTTTCGAATTTGAGTTTTATTAAAGGTTTCACAGTAGGTACTTAATAGGTAATTTCAAAATCGGTAAAAGTACCTACTGTCTAAAATATGGTGGCGCCTTCGGTGGCACTTCGTAAGAATATGCTAATTGGTGGTTTTTGATGAATTTTTAGTTTTTATCTGTAAAATAAGTAATTTTCAGAAAAATAAATGTAATTTATGTTTTTACTTTAGTACAAAATATTTCAATGACTTAAAACAGTTACATTACATTACATTACAGTTACATTGTTATGTGGATACTGCATAAAACGTAATCCACATTTCATGCAGTATCCAAATAATAACAATTTAACAAATGGTGCCGTAATATTTGCAATAATTTCAAAAAGGGCTCACAAATTATGTAAGTCACTTAATGTTGCGAGTTTGTCAATGTATACACAACATTAATTAATCTTTATCACACTGCCACTCAGACAGACAGTTACCACATATTCACACATAAAATTTTCAACGCGCTGAAACAATTTCGACGGGTCCTTTCACTCAAAGAGGAAATAACAAATCGTCTAAGCGGCTCAACCGCCATGACAGTTTTTTCCCGCCCTCTCTTTTGTTTTTTTTTAAACGGCGATGCTCTGATTTATTGCTTCTACAGCCAAGGTATTGAGCTTGCAACAGATGTCGACGTGACTTAGGATTTTGAGAAATTATAATTTTGTAATGCCCACGTGTTACTACATTTTTCTTAATCCTAACATTTTATTTCAATAAAGAAAGCCTTATTGTTATTCTTTAAATGAAAAGTTCTGAAGCATTATGTAATTTAATATGGTACTTTATTACATAAATATTTGTCTTTCGCATTTCAAGAAAGTAATGTTATGTTTTCTTCATAAATGAATAGTGAAAGCATTATTTAAATTCATTCGCTAATTATTATGTGGAGCACATTCTGACGGTATTTACGTCTTTGTTACGTACACGAACGTAACTTAAAAGTAAACTGTTGAGTTTATATGTAAATATGAAATTGTAGTATTGTACATTTTATGTCTAAAATATACATTAGTGTGCGTAAATGTGGTTTAGAGTCACTGCTATTCATTTTTCGTAAAAAAATTATGTAATATATTAACTCTGTACTCTGTGTTAGGGTTTTTAATTGCCAATAACGGTTGTTTTATAACAACATTCGAAAAATTTACAAACCGAATGAAATGCTATTATATTATATTTGTGCTATTATGCTAACTCGTGGGAGAGCCATGCTTCGGTACGTATGGGCCGGCTCGACTGGAGTGATAACACGGCCTCACAGAAAACCGGTAGTGAAGCAATGCTTGCATTTTCGCCAAGTGAGTAAGTTTACCGGAGGCCGTAACCTTTTCCTCTCCCCCTCTCCCCTCCACTCTCCTCTTCCATTCTCTTCCGCTACTCTTACGTTAAGACTGCGTTTCCACCAGAGATGTGCGAGGATGCTAGACGGTGTCTGTTAGAAGTCGATGTGTATTGTACACATCCTCGCACCGCTCATTTGTTTCACAGCGTCGCTGCGCACCCTCGACCGCTCAGCGGCCTAGCACATCTCTCGTGGAAACGCGCACATCGTTTCACAGCTTCTTACTTAGCATCATCGTGTCTTACTTCAAAACTTTTCTACATACTCGTGTCTCTACGTAGTATAAAAGAAAGTCGCTGCCCGCCGTTTGTACGCTTCGATCTTTTAAACTACTCAACGGATTTTAATGCGGTATTCATCAAAAGATAGAGTGATTCAAGAGGAAGGTTTATATGTATAGTTTATTACTGTTTAGTGTTAATTTGTTGAAATATGACAATCATTGTTCGCCACATTAGTATCTACATGGCACCCGTGCGAAGCCGGGGCACAGATTAAGTAGAAGTGACCCAAATGATATCTAGTTTCTGGATCTTTTGAGTTATGCTGAAGTACATTTCTATACTTGTTAATTTAATATTAAATACTGTAGCGTTGTTGATCCTCATATACCCTTTTAAGAGTGCAAAGGTATAAGCGGATCAACAACATTTATGAATATTTTTTCTTTCTTTTTATTAATTTACTCTTATTTAGATTAAATGAATATTTTTAAAATGACGATGTTTCCTTTCGATGTACCGGCCATTTAATTGTTTTAATATTAGACAATATTTAATTATTACGAACTGACCCGTAAGACGTTGTCCTGTCGAAATTTCAATATTTTGTTTTCATTTAATTGAAAAGTCATTTGTACCCTGGATTTCCCCATTTTCCAAGAGCTGTGCTAATTTTCCTGTGCAAATGATGCGCGTTCCAACTAAAAGTATTTTATTTTGATTTTCGAAATAAATTTTATAAAACGTTATGGGAATAATTAAAATATGAAACCAGTATATTGCCGCGGAAATGGCATAAAGTTTTTTTTTTAATTAATAAATAATTATTATATCATCATCAGTCATCACATTGTTAGAGTGAGAAGTAATATGTAAAGTCTTAAGCAAGAGTCTTAGGAAGTGGCCTGCGGGCGGCGAACTTTTTGGGGAAGTCGTCGTCCACACTGCGTGCTGCCTCTCGGGCCTGTATCGAACAGAGGCAGCACGCAGTGTTCCGCGCGCGCTCTTAGAGGAGTGCGGCCGATGGGTGATGGTCGCACCGGGTGACGGGACCCGTCTAGGGTGAGACGGGTCAAGGCCTGTCGGGGGTTGGGCAAGAATGCAATAGCGATTCTCGCTCCCCTGATCATAGGCAAGTAGTGGAACACCGGGGTGGTTTTTAGTCGGTAAGAGTCCGACAGACCCCTTCGCCTCCCCAAGGCGGAGGACATCCATGTAGGATCTTCTACCTCGTCAACAACAAAAAAAAAAAGGCAATCTTACTTTGTTTCAGACAGCGTGCCCAGTTTTTAGTTGACTTTAGTTAAAAACCAAACATCTTATAATATGTTATCATCCGGAATCCATATCACCTGTGTATTTTCGTATTTTTTACTATTCTGCTTTATGTTGTACCATGGCTGGTTGCATTATTTTAGATTACTTACTGTTTCGTAGCCTGATACGCTAATAGTCTCTGTTTAGATAGTTTTGCAGAGATTATTTTTCATCCCTGCCTCCTTTGCCTGTACTATTATGTATTCTGTGCCTCGGGCTGTGAGCTAAGTTGCTAAGGCTTACAGTCATTGCTAGCATAACTCAGATAAAAGACAAATTGATGTGGCTCTAGAAATTGATCGGAATATGTATTTTTCCGAGTCTACTGTTACTACTGTGTTCATATATTGATGTGTGTATCAACTATCTAGGTTTTTGTATATTATATATTTTTGTAACTCCTAGTATGAATAGTAAATATACCTTGTGTTGCTTGGGCAGTCGTTAGATGGCGTTGTTAGATATTGTATTTGCTAACATTCTCGTTTTTAATAAGAGACAAGTAATTAAGTTTGTGTAAGAGTTGTTTGATTGATTTTCACGCATTTTTCACACAGTAATTTGATAGACAAGTGGTAGGTGGCAGCCGTTACTATTGAGTTACACAACTTTGTAGGTACACCGAACAAAATAATACGATATTTTGTTTCTCCAATTGCTAAGTGGTTGTGGTCAGTACTTTCGAACTTTTTCCATTATGTAGCTTACTTTTCTGAGCCGTAACATGATATTACTTGATTAAAATTGTTCTCGAATGTTTTTCTCGTAAGTAGTTTTAGAAAAACAAGACCTGAAAGAATAAAGGTGTAATAGTTGGCATACTTTTTAAATTGAAACGAGGGTTGGGCTCAAAGGGAGTACGTATTTCTGTTTTATTTATACTTAGTCGGAGTAGCTACTATGTATTGCAATAATAATAATAATTCATTTATTCATTTATAGTTGGTACACATTATTGCAGATCTTATATAATATTAATTAGCTTAAAATATATAGGTGCCTGTACTAGGGTAAATCTGTACCACATGCGGTAAGTGCACTTACAGACTTTTACTACATTATGTAATTATTTAATCGTCAGCCTATTTATGAAACATAAATGTCTACAAATAGACTTATCTTTTACTTACGACTTATATCTATGTAGTATATAACAATATAGAAACATTAACATTGTGAGACTATTATTTATTTAACACCAGTAATTAAATCTTCAGTCTGGTTGTAATCTGAACTTTGCAAATATCTCTATTGAATATTGCAATAAGTGCTATCTAGAAGTAAAGAATGAACGTAGTTCATATATTATGAGATCGTTACAAAGTTTGAGTAGAGCGTCGAGTCTAGCATATGAGTCAGTGAGGTAAATGTAAGAATAGGAGTATCTAGTGAGGTATATTAGGATGGAAAGGAAAGAAGGAAGGCACTGGGTAACGGGAAATAGATGAATGTGTGTCTAAAATACAATTCCGCGTTCCAAAGAAGGTGCCATAACACGTGGGTACTATGGTTATTTGTTTGTTTATACTTAGGTATTATTCAGGTGATTAAGGAACGGTGTTGTTTCTACCTATAAATAGTACCGTTTATCTGTCTCAAGCTCTAGAAATAATAATAATAATAACACCGCCGTCTATAATAACATCCCAAACTAGGCAGAGCCTCTACTATGGTAATCAGACTGTTGATAAACATACTTCTATATTACTAAATACATATATATATTATAGATAAATAATACCCAGACACAACAAATGATCGTGCTCATCACAAAATTATTAGTCCTGGGTGGGACTCGTCCTTTGGCTCAGCAGTCAGGATTACTAACCACTAGACCAACAGGCCAGTAATAAAAATAATGATACTAATATTATAAAAAGGTAAAGTTTGTGAGTTTGGATTTTCTTGGTAATCTCCGGTACTACTAATTCGATTTTGAAAATTCGTTTAGTGACGGATAGCCCATTTATCGAGGAAGGCTATCAACTGTATAACATCAATGAAAACTATTGCAAAAACGGGGAAAATTTACAAACGCAGATGAATTTGCGTGGGTCAGCTAGTTAAGAATAAACCCACACTTCCGACTCATTCTAGATATACCTATGTATTTACACGGGAATTAACACGATCACGAAAAGGTTTAATACCTTTTCGTTGATCGCGTTACGCGGTACCTTAACAAAGAGTTTTGAGTATACTCACTAACTCCGGGTCTAGACTGTCTGAGTAATCATTCACCATATTTAAATAACCGTAAATGTTCTCACACCGCCTCGTGAATAATTTATAATGTTACATTTCCTATGGTCCAAAGCCATATAACATAATAAAATATTTAACTGACTGAGGCGGTTTTCTTATTGTATGTACACTAAACTTTAAATAAACATATGTCTACGCAAAAAGAGATGTTTATAGCCCAAATACAGCTGTTAGCGAAAAATACGGCTGAGCGGCTATTCAATGAATACGGAATACTTTAATGAATACATTACAGATACTCGAAATACACACGTGAGTACAGTACGTTGTACTTATGTGTGTGTTTTGAATATGTCTGACACCGACGCGACAGGTCGCTTTAGTTTTTGACAATGACCTCTGTCGGTTCAGAATCAAATAGGGCATTCCCAAAACGCAGACGTGAGAGAAACTGAATGTCTTTGATAAAAACAGTTTCATACATATTACAGCTTTAAACTTTTTTCCATCTTCGATATTATAAACAGGTCTATTTTCTCCCCTGCTATAAGCGTCAAAGCAATCTTCGTGTAAATATAACAAGTCATTATCCGAGATTGTTTATAGATATCAGCCGGGTGGAGTATGCCTTCGTCGAGTTCGTCGCGTCCAAATTACTCTCCTGTGTTTGACAAATGGCTGCGGCGAACACCGATTTCTCTTATGAATGGGTTACAGAGAATTATCTTAATCTATAATTCCGGACTTCTTGAGTGATTTGGCAATTCCTAAGTATGCATTGTTTTTTACGCATTTTTTTAATAGGTTACCTGTGATTGTCAGTATTTTTTGCCGACTTCAAAAAAGGAGGAGGTGCTCAATTTGACTGTATTTTTTTATTTTATGCTTGTTACCTCAGAACTTTCGACTGGGTGAACTGATTTTGATGATTTTTTTTTTTATTTGAAAGCTGGTACTTTCCGTGTGGTCCCATTTTAATTTGGTCCAGTACTGACAATGGCATCCATGAATAAATCATATACGTATTTTATGAAATAGTTTTTTTTAAATCGTTTTTTTTTGAAAGAATTATTTAATGTAGGTTTAAAGTCACTTAAAAAATTTACTCTCACTTTATCAAACCTTATTTTTTGTTTTATTAGTATTAATAGTACAAGTGAAACATTGTTCTAAAACTAAATAAAGTATATTATTTATACAAAGTTAGGTAGTTTGAGAAATGACAAATGCTCTATGACTAAAATATTTTTAAATTGAGAATTGCGGTCAATTAGCGACATAGACCATTGCGTTGTTCCTATTCTTGGAATAAGTTTTTATTTCAGTGGCAACTCCAGACCTTGAATCAAAACAAATTAGGAATGATCTAATGTTTTTTTTTGTTCAAAAATTAAAGCAATGTGCGTCATTTTTGGTATATTTATGGATGACATAATCGTAGGTAAGGCTTGCAATATCTAGCTAATTGAAATGGACATATCAAGACTCCATTTTGAAATGAATAGCAGCTTTATCTACTTATATTTTGATTTTAATATATTTGTTTTCACTGATTTGGGTTTTTTTTTTATCGTATAGGGGGCAAATGAGTAGACGGGTCATCTGATGGTAAATGACTACCGCCGCCCATGGGCACCTGTAACTCAAGAGTCACAAGTGCGTTGCTGCCCATTAAGGTGGGAGTAGGAGAAGAGGAGGAGGGGGGAAGAGTGGGAAGAGGGGAGAGGGTGAAGAGGGGAAGGACGGGAATAGGGGAGAGGGAAGGGTTAGGGCCTCCGGTAACCTCATTCACGCGGCGAAATGCAATGCAAGCATTGCTTCACCGCCGGTTTTTCTGTGAGGCTGTGGTATCGAGCGGAGTCGAGTCGGTCCATACGTGCCGAAGCATGGCGCTCCCACGTTAAACTGTGTAAGAAAATTTAAATTCTGAAACCGTGTAAGGATTGACTTTCTAAGGATCCATAACATTAATAATAAAGCATGCCCACATTGTTACAAGTAAATTTAACACAAAACTTTAAAAAAGGAAACCAACACAGAAGTATCTGGAACAGGAAGTAACAACACATGATTTAGACATAGCATGTCCTAAAATAGAAGCGTAAGTAGTCTATAAAAACATGTGTAACAAACAGGTTCGTCCTCATTGTTCTGTTCAAACAAACCTTCACAGAACCTGCGAGTAGAACACAAAGTAAATAATAGTAATGCATAAAGTATATTTAGATAAAGTAATTGAAGTGAAACTTCTTTATCGACGTATGGGAGACATTTTGTAGCAGTCGTCACGTTTCTCGGTTACGCGCCATGTTGCTTTTTTTTATCAAAGTTTAGTATAGTGACGTAAAGAATATAATGTAATATATTATAATAATAACAACAATATATTAGTTTTGAAGTTTGGTTTGAAATAAGAATAACAATATATTAATTTGAAAGTGATAAAATAAAAAGACTTATTAAAATTTAAGTGAATTTACAAGAAAAGTGAGAGTGATTATATATTTCGTTTTATACTTTCTTAAGGCTTAAGACTTATCTACCCCATTTTCGTGAAGTTGCAAATAGTAGAAAAATGATATGTCGTAAAGAAGTTTCACTTCTTACCTGTGTACTCTGGTACACACACACATTTTTTTTTTTATTTATCCGGAATTGCCTCGTTTTTAGGGTTGAAAACGAAACTTGGTATGAAGATAGCTGGAGACCTGGATTAACGCATAGGCTATTTTTTATCTCGGTATTCCCACAGGATTGGGACTTACACGGGTGAAACCGCGAGGCGCTGCTAGTACTTCATAAATTCTAAAATTAATTCGATGCCATAGCAGAATTATATACTTGGATTTATATAATAAAATAATTTTAGACATAGTTTAGTTAATTGAGAGGTACAACAGAATCGACACCATTTAAGCTCTTGGACTCGTGATATGAACACATTGTTAAATAAACACTTTTCCGTTGTTCAATTGCAAAATATTAAAATTCTCAACAACAAAACTAGTTCAAAAACGCGATCACTTCGCAGAAAACAATACAATTTTCCAAGAACAATTTAGTTGGAACGTTCAAATTGTTTCCACGATTCCAAACCAAGTATTCGAAGCAACGGTAAACCAAAGAGTATAGAGTACCGTTCTGCGTGTTGCAGAACCATCGATCACACCTGGCTGGCACTAACTGCTAGTAATAACACAATATGAAAGGAAAGAAAGAAATCTATGAATTTGAATTTAGTAAACTGTTTATGTCTTACGTACAATTTTATTGTCACTATTTTGCGGTATTGGGCTTACAGTATAAAGTGTGGGAAGACATTTTGCAAAGCTTCCTCACAATATGTTTTATCCTGTCACGTTCCGAATTGTACTTGTACTGGATTTAAAAATGAAATAAGTAGTGTACGGGGGGGGGGGGGGGTCACACCGAAAGATTTTAGAAAATAAAAAACGATTGATGGAATGGAATGATTAGAAGCCTGTTAATTGTTTTTCGAAGTAGTCTCTGTCCCTTTCTAAGCACCGTCGCATGCGATGGAACCATTGACTAAAGCAGTGAGCCCACTTTTCTCTAGGGATCTCTTCCACGCATTTTTCAAACGCAGCCACGGCACCTTCAGGGTTCAAAAAACGACTTCCGAAAACGAAGACAGCGGCGCCTAATATTTACCACTGACCCTGTCCTTCACAAAGCTCTGATGACTCAACACCAAAATGACAGCGCTATGCTTGTTACACTGTCTAAATAAGATCTTCTGTAGATTGGAGGTATTGCATCAGTCAAACGGTACTAATGTAATCAGAAGCTAATGTACCTCCTACGAAAACAAGTAAATTAAATCAAGAACGCAAAGGGCGTTTGTGAGTCGTATCCTCTCCAAAATGCACGATATTAGAACCACGTCAGAATTCGAATAAGGAAATTAGTAGTTTCAAAATTCGAATGATATGAATAAGTGTTTGAATTTAGAATCTTATATAGATTTTGTGCAAAAAAGTTTGATTATAGAAGCTTTATTTTAATGTAAATTCATCAACATATTGAACGCCAACTTCATTGCCTAATAACACATATAAGATGAAACAAAATGATGACGCTATCTTACATTATATATTTAATTACGTATGGTATTAAAGTGCTTAATGTAAATCTGTAAATTAAAACGCTACTTTAGAAGTAAATTAATGGATAAAAAGATACAAATACCAGTGATCGAGATCAAAGCATGATCTCCGACCTCCATGAGCGCTGGCGGGTCGGGCTGACCGTTACCCAAGACGGTGGCGCAACGTATTCCGCGCGGGTCTTTTTGATCTGGAGGTAGCCTCGTACTCCACGGTGCGTTCACCTGTTGTCAGGCGGCCAGGGTCTGCAGGGGTTCAAAAAGAAAGAAAGAAAGAAAGAAAGAAAAGATTTATTTTGGCACACAGATTCAAATTTTCACACGACCTCAATAAAACGAAAAATAAAGAAATAAAATGGAAGAAATCGCCGTGTGTGATAGGAGTTAGGACCACCGCTTGTTTTACCTTAACATTTGTAACTTGTTTTGCACTATTTACTATTTAAAGGTGTACAATAAAGAGACATAAATAAATAAAATATATAAAACAAAACAAATAAAATAAAAATTGGGAGTATATTACTTCTTCTCACTGGCAACACCACATCTTAGATCATAATACTTCAACAGTTTGAGTAATTCAAATCCAAATTACTTACTTGCACTTTCTTCATGACAGCATCAAAACTCCATTTGCGTATAATTCTCGAATAAAACGAATTTGTACGTAAACGCGACAGTTGACAGCAACATAATTTAAATCTGTAAAGAGACTTAATTGGTATAATTATAGAAATGGTGGAGCTCAACAAAGCAATTACTAAGAAACTCAAATTGTCTTTGCTTTCATTTAATTGTTCGTTTCCCTTAACATTTCTAAGTACTCACCTAATCTATTAAAAAAGTTACGAAAACAAAGTAAATAAAAATAAAAACAATTAAGCCAGAATTGCTAAAGAGAGATAGGCATTCTCAGAAAAAAAGTTTCAACTTTAAATAAGAACTCATTGCCTTTTCGGCGTCACGCTAAAAAGGTCCTTCGTGGCGTCACGGCACTCTTTCAATCGCAAGCGATTTGTTCTAATGAAGTCTACAATTCAGAAAGAAACAATTCGATTGAACTGAAAATAATAAAGTTGACCCGTTTAAGTCGTCCTATTACTGAGAAGTGTGAAGGAGTGCCGTTCTCCGCGCGAACAATAAACTGCTCATAGAGCAAATTGCGGGATGGAGCTAAAATTACCCAGAACAATTTGTAAACTTATGCAATTTAGAATAGGGTTCAAAGTCAAGCGTTGCGTTTGTAAGCACCTGTGACTTTTAAAGCGTTCCATAGACAACTGACGGCTTCCGTCAGTAATCAGGTCACGTTCCTTTTTTGAAATGCGCGCGGTTGTCGCGTTCGGTTCAACGTCGAGAAATTCTATCGTGTGTGAAGTGCTACGCAGTGTATAGCCATACCCAAAATAGATTATATTGTACCCTAATACGATTAGCCTATTTTGATTTTGAGATTATTTAACGTGACCTAATAGTGGTAAGAATAAAATTCCAAATATAAATTTTTCCTTTTTATAAAATACTCGTCTTACTCTATTCGCCATTTTCCGCGCCAGTGGTTCCATCCCGCGGTGACACAAAAGCTGTGAACGATTATGGACATGAAGCGGAATGTCGCGGAGTGTAATAGTGTCACTGGCGTTCTTCAGAAAGTGGAGGTTCAGTAATTGTCTAATTTTCGTCTTTTCTGCTCAAGTAAACTCTGAGACAGCTGTAGAAGTATAATTTTAGTTATTGTAATTTCTTATACATATTTTACTAAGAATAAAGGCAGGACACGCTTGAAATTTTGCTGATTTTACGAAAAAAATATTTTATATTTAATTCTCTAGAAATGATGTGTATGCACATACGCGAATCGGTATTAGGGTTTATTTTTAACTGAATAAAAATGTAATATAATTGAATACATAATATGAATAAAACAGATTCAACACCAAAACCAACAAAATTACCACTATTAAGCTAGTGACATAGTAACTGAACTGAGTTACAATATAATTAGCATGGTAATGACTAAATAAAACTGTTACTCATGCTTCAAAAAAGATTTGTTTTCACTGTTTAAATGAATGAATGCGAATGAAACGCTCATTGAATTTGAATGTGAAATAAGTGCAATGACACACTTGAGCTTCACTGTATGATGTGCATTCCTGGGCGTCCATGATGACAGACGACCTGGTTTGAAAAGATAACAGTGTACTTTACACTGTTATTTTTTCAAATCAGGTCGTCTGTCATTCAGTTATAGCTGTCAAATATGGCGGTCTTTACGTTTTGAGTTTTTTTACCAAAAAACTTAGTATACTAGCGTAGAGTATAGTAAGTTTATGTTTATATTACACAGTCTTTTAATATTAGTAGACATTGTTTTTACTCTAGCTAAGACTTATCTCTCTACTTTTTAGATTTTTGCAACAATAAAGTAATGAATTAATTATCTGAAGTTGGACCTTTTATATCTAACCTCAAAATCAAATTAATTGCATGTACTAAAAAGTTTCCCGAACGTATTCATGAAGTCATCGTTTGGTATAATTTTATTATTTTCCTACTAGATTCTTATCTAAAAACATCATACCCACCGTGTAAACTTATAAACCACCACACCACAGACTTCTGCTCAAAGTCAACACCCGACTCAAGAATTACCTCCACCCAACGAAAGACGACCAACGTCACAGATAAGATAATAGATACGATACTAATTCTACCCTGCTAATGAAAGAGACTACTTTAAAAAAAAATCTCCGTATGCAATTTAAGATCAGTGGATAGTTAACCCACACTTCGTAAAAATATAGGAATCAGTTTAACTAAAATAGATATGGTCTTGTGAGAACCGCCTTTTTAACGCAATTGTTATAGTGTCGTATTTCTGCTAGAAAATAGGTCGCCGGAGCTCCCGACTAACGTTATTTCACATATATGTCACACATCAATTTTATTCGATGTTGCCAGCCTCGTAGCGACAGTATTCGAGCTAGCTGCTTTGCATTTAATTTCGAAAAACAAAGTAATGTCACTAGCACGCGGGTAGCCCTAGTTCCCACGCATACTGGAGCTCTACTGATCTCACAAAGCTGATTAACCTGCAGCCTAATACAATGCTACTAGATAACCCTAGTCTCCTACTGATCTTACAATGCTGAAAACCTTCAGATGGAATTTTACCAGAAAATCACAAAAGAATCTAACGTCGGGGCTTTAAACCAATTAAATAAACAAATTTCTAACTTTGGATCTCTTTCTGGAAGACGTGTTTTACCTGTGGCGCGACTAACCCATCTACCCTAGCAGGTGTTGCCACCTCAACGCTACCTTTATCTACTAAACTTAATCTCTCTTATAGTAAACATTACTATAATTGTCACAAAGTTATCTAAAACCTTTATTAGTCCGCCATTTTACCGCCGCTATTCTACTAGATAGCATATTAAGTAATAACTTCTAGCGGAAGAATTTCAATAGTATTAAATAGTAAGATTGTTAAGTGTCTCCATGATCTTCATTTCAATTTCACAACTTTGTTCGCTGTGGTATAACTTTATGAGGTTTTAAAGCAAAATTGATATTGTGTATTGTAAGGCCGTCGCTTGACTGAGAGATAACTTTGAGATAGGGGTGATTACTTTTAGGGATATTAATTGATAGAGGCTGTACATCAAGATAATTATATTGGAGACTGAACTAAATACTTTTACATTAGCACATTAAAACAAAGACTTCTTGAATCAAACGTGCGGCAGCTTGACAGCAGTTCACTCTGACTGCTCGACGCATTGCCTTCTCTTGTTCTTCATTTTAATAATTATATAATTCAAATGTAACAACTGTTCGAATAGAATTAAGTGCGGACTTCTCACACACCAGTACTATATATCATAGAGGTGTGATATACTACAGTATTTTTTTGTCTATGGGTAACATGAGATTTTTTAAGGTAGTTTTGATGACAATGATTATGACGACATTTATTTTTAACGTTATACTAATATTTAAAAAAAAAATCTGTTTTTTACTTATGTTACCGATGACGGCGTGTCACCCGCGTGTGCTAAACGTGTGCAACTTTTCTGTTCGACTTTTTCTTTTAGAATAGAAAAAATATGGAAATCTTAAACTTAACCTGCATACATACTCACGCCTGCATCCCCGAAGGGGTAGTAGGCAGAGACGTATTAAAAATCTACGTTTTGTCAACTTGGTATAATTTTGTTCCAGTTACGTGATAGGGTGGCAAGCCTATTGCCGTCAAGCAGGCACTTTGGAAATTACCTGGGAAAATTGGGAAAACATATTTAAGGGAAAGGTAAATTGGATAGATTAAGGGATGTAGAAGTAACTGATTGGCTGTTGCACATAACTCAAAAGTCAATATTTCACTGTAACTTTATTTTTTGTTTATTTTATTGTACAAAAATGAACACCTTTCCTAATACAGTCATGTATACTGTGCCTCAACATCGCTTTTGTCCCTCGCTCATAACAGACTTAATCATAAAGGATTAAAAAACCGTAACTAGCTACATATACCACGCCCCGGGATTTCGCGCAACTCACTCGAGTTTCAGAACGAAGCCAGACCACAGAGTTCGCAACGTTGTATTACATTACTTGGAAACTTTACACTTGCTGATGTATATGTAGGCATATACCTATGCTTTTGTGTGGTCAAATGTTAGTTGAGGTAAATGACCGAAATAGGAGTGTGGCGGGTAAGGTGAAAGAAATATTTGAAATTACATTATGTGATTGACAGTATGGAAGTTTTATAAGGGTAAAATATTAAAAAGAACTTTTAAAATCCGATTCGAGAATTTGTGGTGCGGCGGTCGAGAATTCGATTGTAATCTCAAGAAAAAAGAAAATATTTTTATTGATGTAAAAAAAATTCAGATAATAATTAAAAAATATGTCAATTTCGTCATTGCGTCCATAGCGTTGATCTGCAGATTACACAAACCGTCAAAAACATTAACGATAATGTTTTTCCTTTAAAGCAACTGATAATTAAATTCTAATGGTCTTTTTATTGAATTAAAACTAAGGTTATCAAGTTAAAAGACACGAACGCCCGACAATTTGAAATAAATGTCTTTCTCTTGCGCTAATAGATTCTTCAAGGGCTAGATGTAATCCGTTAAATATTTTACTCGCCGTGGGTCGTGGGTCGCTGCCAAAGCTTTAGGTGTCTGCTGTAACGTAGTTCAGGGTTTTATAGACTGGCTTTGATGAAATACAGAAAAAAAATATATTTAATGGGCTCCGACTTCCCGGTAAAAGCCAGTTCGAGTTACAGGTATGCGGACCCTGACCTGCTCGAGCTATTGAAAGAAAGAAAGAAAGAAAGAAAATATATTTATTCAGAACCCGCAACAAACATAACATAAATAACAAAAAGAGAAAAAAAAAACTATAAATCTAAAAGGATTTTCGTATATTTGTGCGGGCCTGAATAGGTCACCATCTTAGCACAATGCTGCACCTAACAACATGTGCAGCGCTGGTTTTCAGATAACGCCTCTAAAACGGACGTCACGTACGTTTAGACATAATTAAACAAAATACTTAATACAAAATACGTTAATAACAAAAAAAATAATAAAAATTGTTACATTTAAAAAAAAAAATTATATATATATATATATATAGCATGTATTGCTTACGCTCTTCAATCCACCTGTATTAAGCAATACCCCTTTTCTACCTTCTTACTTACCTTTATACAAAGTTGTGAAAATTGTGAGTATATTAAAAGTTCTCTTTTTCCCATCTTTCATTCTCAAAGTGTCCGGTTTTAGCGGCAATAGGCTTGCCCTACTACGTGAGTGGTACCCAGTTATGGTTGGCAGAATGTGGGTGTATAATACAATACGCCTCTGCCTACCCCTTGATACAGGCCTGAGCGTATGTATGTATGTGAGACTACTTGCTGCCTCGGTAGTATAAATAAACATGAAGGTCGTGAAACAAACATAAACAGTCAAAGTAAATTTATTGTTACGATTATACGATAATTGTCGCAGCACAACCGATACTGAATGCGGTACTTAATTGTGATTCGAAGCGCCGGTATCACCATTGTAATTTATTTTTAATGGTCTGTGATAATGTTTGATTTTAAAATACCTTTATATTTTTAAATACAGTAAGTTTCACTTTTAATCATCTTCTAATCTGGGATGTTTCGGCGTGTGTATACAAAAATGTACATTATCTGACTGCTAGGGCGTAACGCTGCTTCCCTTCAGATAATACGAATGAATAGAAATAATTTATTCATGTGGGTTAAAAAATAACACTTATGAAGATCACAACGCTATAGGTAGAGCCTAGACGAAAAGTTCACGATATTCATGAGATGACAAGTTGCACTGATGTGTTTTCAGTGGTGTAAGAGTGTGAGGTGTTGTAATGAAAAGGCCATACGCGGCAGACGCTTCTGGCGACATCCACATACGCAATCTAACGAAGAGTAGCCGAAATACATGGTAACTGATGATACTGCATCATGCAATTAAGTTCTCACGCTAATCACTATGGAACAAGTGACTAACATAGCATTATTCATATTGTCTAGACAGTTTGAAAATGCCCAACATGTGTGGGCGTTATCATAAAATCGATTGAAACAAATATATTGACCGGGCTGTATGAATAATGTCCCCCACCTATTAGGCAGAGTAATAAATATGTGTTTTGTTTACCTTATTATAATAAAATCAATATGGTAGTCGAGAACGAATACTATTCAGGTAAAGAATCATAAAAAATCTCATTCGTTTTTAAGTTCAGTCAGACTTCTGTTTAATAAGAAAAACCTCTACTAGGCTAGGGTCTACTAGGCGACCCTAAAGTAGGCTCTATCCTAAAGTAGCGCCTAACTCTAAAATAGGGTAACATATACAGGGTGTTATAGAAAGGCGAGGTCAACACTTGTAGATAATTATAATACCTATTTTAACAGTACAGATATCTTCATGCATTCTGCAATCAAATATAGAAAATGTTTACTGGAATCTTTGAATAATATAACTGCGTCCAAGCCAGGTTCCTAATTTCTATAATACATGTTATTCTTAATTTATATATAATTTAGACATATATCATCGCATTTGTCTATTTTTAATTGTACAAATATTCCTAATTAATTAACGTGTTTATTATGAATTATTTGATTCTCTTCTTTATTTCTTTATATCGCGTAGAATGCACCATTTTTCTTTAATAAGTGGATAATGCTGTTGGTAGTATAATTAGCACATTTGTACTGAATTACAATGTGAATAATTTAATATTGTACTACTGCTTGTTATCCGAAATAAATAAAATAAAAATACCATACTGGGCGAACACTAATTATGTTAAACGAGTGTCTGTTAACTTGCTATGGGGTGCAGTCGGAAGTGGCACTCAATTGCTCACCTTGCGGTTCTGAAAGAAATTGCTTCAATAAGGTCGTGTAAAATCGTTCTTACCGTAAAATCAATGTTATTGTAGCCTTGTAGCATGAAGACTAATTTCAACTATTTGATAAATATCTATGTTTGTATATGATATAACTAAAATTGGCGAAGTTGAGGCAGGTAATAGACACAATATGAGATCCCAGATTTTATTTGAAACTGAAAGGAGAAATTTGTAAGACAATCAAATAAAAACAGACGATAGATGCCTGCATGTAGCTGATATGCGAATGTTAAGATGGATGTGTGGTGTCTAAGTGGCTAAGATGGTGAGATGAGGAATGACTACATTAAAGCGAGCTTGAAAGCATCGCCAGCGGATGAAAAGTTGAGGAGTAACAGATTATCATGGTATGGACATGTGATGCAGAAAGAAAAGCAAAATGTGGTAAAGACAGTTTTGTGTATGGAAATTGACGGATACAAGACTAGAGGATGACCAAAGAAAATATAGAGACTAGAAAGAGAACGCAGTGAACTGACGAATGATAGAGGAGAATGAAAGAAGAAATAAACTTGGGCAATGAGCAAGAAGATGATGATATTTACTAGAAATTGGTCTCATTCAAAATTCAAAATAAAACAGACCCCTAATGTTTTGTTCGAAATGAACGACTCATTATGAAGTTTTTAACAGAAGAACAGAGAAAACCTAAACTGGGGAATTAAAAGTAAATAATAATAATAAATGTTAATAACTAAGCTGTGAAACAGAATATAAGTAATGAGCTAATTTACAGTCAGAGAACTTTTACATCCCACTAATTCCACTAATCCCACTAATATTAATAAATGTGAAAGTTTGGATGGATGGATGGATTTTTGTTACTCTTTCACGCAAAAACTTCTGAACTGATTGCGATGAAACTTGGTATGTAGATAGCTGGAGACCTGGATTAACGCATAGGCTTTTTATCCCGATATTTTAACGGGATCGGGATTTACGCGGGTGAAACCGCGAGGCGCTACTAGTTTTCCATAATAATGTTTGTAAAATTATATTTGGCGAAGAATCAAAACTACTTACTTATATTACTTTACGGGCTTACATAGTTATTAAGACCTATTTACGTAGGAGTTTAGTTTAATAACAGTTTTTTGAATACAAACTATATTATTTTGTATTCATAAAACTGGTATTTAGACTATGTCAATGAACTAAGCTGGGATTAATTTGAAATGTACATAATTAACTTTGGACGAAAAATCTATTTGACAAGGTCGTTGTAAGATTTATCAATTTATTGTCAATATAATCACAGTCTTTCCTTCCTTCATCTTCAGACGACAGGTCTGTTGGCGTAGTGGTTAGAGATCCTTACTGCTAACCCAGAGGTAGGTAGTGGGGACGATTCCCATCCAGGACACCTATTTGTTTTGTCTAGGTGTAATTTACCTATAGTATGTATGTATTTATTAATATATAGATATATATGTACGTTTATCAGTAGTTTCGTTACCATAGTAGGTATGAACTCTGCTTAGTTTGGGATCAGACAGCCTTGTGAGACGTGTTTTAAGTTGAAAAAAAAAAGCAAAAAAAGTACATGGCATACATAGCAGTACCTATTAATATTATAAATGCGAAAGTAATGCTGTCTGTTACGCTTTCAGGCCCAACCATCTGAACCAAACTCGATTAATTTACAAATTGTTACAGATATAGACAGGACTTTGGGAAAGGACATAGGTTACTTTTTGTCGCGAAAATTAAAGGGGGTTGAAATAAGGGATGAAATTTTGTTTGGCAGACCAATCATTTCTCAAGCTTAGGGATATAAGAATCATTACACTTTCTACTTTTTTACACAAATGAAGTCGCGGGCACAAGCTTACAATATAGGGCTAAACCGTACTTGATTATCAACAGATTTCCTTCAGCTTATTTACTCCATAGATACTCCATAGATACTCCATAGGGCTTAAAGAGAAAATAAAAGACGTTAAATAGAGGCACACCAATGTTAGAACGAAAAAGCGACATGAGACCACATATGTGCGTGCGTTCATTTATATGTATAATTAATCTCTTGCCTTGAATGTTCGATTTATGTTTGTATTTCTAATATTACTATGTTTCAAACACAATGTAAATTGTATATGAAATAAATAAATATTATGTTTTACTATATCTAATGGGCCATAACGGCTTTGACAGTTCATTCATAATTCACATACTTTTTAACTATTCATTTCCAGTATAAATTGAACTGCCATTTATAGACTTACTGAACCATGACACATCAACAAATGTCCAGTATGGCCAATGTAGCTTGATGTTGCAGTTTTCACATAATTCTTGAATTTAAAGAACGAAGGATATTTTAAAGAACTTTCTTTACGTCATAATGTATAGGTATACTTTTGCAGTGTATAGGTATCTCCAATTCGGCTTATTTCTTTTTTTATATTTTTGTTAAGGCACAGGGAAGGTTCTTATGTAGAGAAAAAACGTAAAAATTGCGAGGAAAATAGTAAAAACAATACTTTTCTTTATTCCTATAGAAACCACAGAGTAAATAATAATTAAAACACAGGTCCCCAGCTGTCAAACATTTGACGTCGTTAACTTTTGACAGAACGAAGTCTGTCGGGGCAGCTAGTGTTCAAATAAATAAAAACACAACATATTTGAACAATTTAGTTTCGTTATTTGATAACATTGCTGATTAATTACTAGAAACTTTTTAATCAGCAGTAGTAGATTAGAATGGAAGTGGGGTTGGCGGTATGTGTTCTCGTCACACATACCGCCAACCCCAAAGGAATTTAGGAAAAGGGTAAGAAGTGGATGACCTGTAGCGATATTTAACCGTTCCCTTTCACAGCCTGGAGGTATGAGTAATGAGTACAAAGGCGGTTTTCCTTTTCAAAGAAAGAACTTTGCTGTGCCGTACCTCCATAACTGTGTCATATAGCAGGCATATATAGCTAGCAGCGTTTAACGAATATTTCTTTATCCACATGCAATAATATCGACGAATTTATGAGAAGATCTACCAGAATATGAAAAAGATTTTGGAAAAAATTTCTACCGGACCGTAGATGTAAGTTTAATGTCATTTCCACTTGTTAGTATAGTATAATATTAAATAAATATTTCAAATTTATTTAGTTCAATAAGCAAAGTCTATGTATGCGTCCCTTAAACAATACAAAATAACACTCTTTTGTTTCTTTGCCCGCTCGATGTTTCTATACGATAATGCTTTTAGCAACAAGGCCGTCATTTGTTACTCATATTTTATATAATACTGTACTTGGATATAATTTCATTTAAAACATACCTATATATATATGTGAAGAGATGTATCCCTTTTTAAGGCTATTGCGTGCACAACGGAGTTCGAGATTTGTCTTTGTTATGAATCGATCAATCAACCTATTCTAGTCCACTGCTGGACATAGGCCTCTCTCAATGTGCGCACATAGCACCTGGTCCTCCGCCTTCCGCATCAAGTCCCTCCCATACCTCCCTCAGGTCGTCGGTCCATCTGGCTGGGTCCTACCTTCCGTTTACCTATTATTTTGTTAACGTTTTATGTAAAAGAGTGTATAAAGAAAAAATACAATGTGTTAAAAACACCTTCAATAAAGTAAGACTTTCATTTACTTCGTAGTAGAAAATAATTATGTGTTTGTGGCGGGCGGCTCAGGATAACCTAGGAAGGAACTCCCTATAATTATTGTTGTCATCATTGGAATTGACAAACCAAAGGTGAGTGGTAGGTTTCCCTTGTAGCGACATCCACGTACGAAGAAAAACATACTCCAATATCATCTAACGAACACACGTCGAAGTACGCAGTAACTACTGATCCTGCATGGCGTAATGAAAGTTTTCACGCCGATTAGAAAATATACAACTTCTCAACAACAACCGTTGGGCTGCGGTCCGCCAGGCATGATCTCCTAGCCTGGTCGGAGGATAATCCCTTCGTGTTGGAGCTGAAACACAACAACCTCCACACTCTTCTGAATAGCTATTATACGAGTAAAATGAATTTATACCGTTTCCGTCAAATTCAATTAGTAAGTTTTAATGGGTTCCTCGGTGACTCTAGGGATATCCACACTTCAAAAATATATAATATGTATTGTATATATAAATAGGCAAAGACAAAAAGTTTACTGGGTACCTTTTTCCCTTTTAGTAGCCCTAGACGAACTTTGTGCAAATCTGACTGGCGCACCGAGGGTTCTCTTCCAATTTGTCACAAGTCGGATTGAAAGATTACCTAATTTTGCTGGACTAAAAATTCTCCCCCAACCTTAGGTTATGACATAATATTGTACTGATTGTTTCTTAATCAGACTGGTAGATTCTGAGACTAGGTAGGTATTTGTTAAGGTTACAAACGAAAGAAAGAAAATTAAAACTTATTTAATCATGTTTATTTCTGTTACAGGTAAATTATATGAAGGCATTTTTACTACAAGTTCATGGCTGTTAATTAAGAGGTAATCAGTTAATATGCATAACCTTTTTTATTTACCTCTCTGCTTTGTCCGGTAACATACAGTGGGTGAATTCGGAGCGACGTAAATCTAAACCGAATAACTCGGCCACTCGGCCGCGTAGAGTGCTCACTCGACACGGTGAAAATTAAACCGGATAAAACTCCGTATTTGACCATTCGGCACGGCTGCACAAGAGATATAAAAAAACATCAGTGCTTTTACCAAAGAGTCACCTGATGTACGACTATCCTAACTGATCTTACTAATATTTTAAAAGAGAAAGCTTGGGAGGATGGAGGGATAGACGGATAAAGGCACAGAGATCGTGGGAGAGCTATCGGCACGTATGGGCCGCTCGACCAGAGTGATACCGGTAGTGAAGCAATGAGCATTGCTTTTCGCCGAGTGAGTGAGATTAACGGAGGCCATAACCCTTCCCTCCCCCTTTCCACCATTCCCCTACTCCCACCTTAAGGTCAGCAACGCACTTGTGACACTTGAGTTGCAGGGCGGCGGTAGTCATTTTCCATCAGGTGACCCGTGGAATCCCGTGGAATAGATTACACCAACATTTCCACGCGAACGAAGTCGCAGGCATAAGCTAATATTATAAATACGAATGTTAGTTTGTTTGTTACGCATTCACGCTTTAACTGCTCAACAGACCGACCATCTTGAAGTTTTATATACACGTTCTCGGGGGTACAGAAATTGACGGAGGGTTCCTTTCATCCACAAAAATAATAATAATAATAACTTCACACATCTCACACACGGCTGTCTGGTCCGAAACTAGGTAGAGCCTTTACTATGGTAACCAGATAACTGATAAATATACTTATAATATATAAATATATTTCTAAATATATTTATATAAATGTTATAGATAAATTACACCCAGACACAGAACAAATGATCATGCTCATCACACAAATATTTGTCCTAGGTGGGAATCGAACCCACGACCTCTGGCTCAGCAGCCAGGGTCAGTAACCACTAGACCAACAGGCCAGTCAAAGTTACTGTCCTGGAGAGACACTTGAAATTATGATAAAAGTCTAGTTATTAACATAACAGCTGTTGCTTGCGACTTCGTTTGCGTGGAGATTCAAATCTATCCCACGAGAACCGTAAATTTTTCCGGACTAAAAAACATCTATTCTATTCTATTTTATTCGTATAGTCATATTTTGGCATTTTGATAGTGCATATAATCTGATGTCTAGTTATGACCAAGTACAGCAGTAAAAAAAAAATTAAATTGAATGACGATTAATAAATTTAAACGAAAAGGAGGAGGTTCTCAATTCGTCGGAATCTTTTTTTTTGTATGTTCACCGATTACTCGAAGACGCCTGAATCAGTTTGGAAAATTCTTTTATTTTGTTTCAAAGCTACATACTATACTTTGTACTTCCCAGGTGGTCCCATTAAAATTTTATTTAAATCAGTCGAGCGGTTTTACAAAAATCAACAAATATCTAATAATTGTATACATAGATGATATTTTCGTTTGCCCCGAAATCGCTGTCTCACTGGAGCAGTGCGTTTAGTTGTCCTACCCATATTATATTTAAACAAAATACATCTACTTTCCACTAAAAAGCACATTGACGTCGGTGATACTTATTTAAAAGATAATTTTTAATCAATTCGAACAAAGAGATAAAATTATAAAAAATTGAAACACAAAAGTAAACACTAGGTACTAGGTCCTTTAAAAAAGAACATAATAATATGCCAAATTCTAAAAGACATTTTTTTTTTTTTTATCTACTTTAACTATATTTACTTTATTATTAACTATTTAAATAAGTTTAGAATGAATGCAGCAAAGAATGCTATAATATAAAAGACAAACACAGACTCTTCAAAAAACTTTTTCATAAAGAAACAGATTTTTAAGATTGGCGCAATTTCTTTCGTTCATTTCAATAAGCCACTCCCCATCGGGGATTCCTCTAATGCTTTCATCCCCATAATCCTTTAATCCTCATTCCCATTGACAGGTTTACTGATAGATTATATTTCGAGAAAGTTGGGAGATTCGCGGGGATTATCTCTTGCGGAATTGTTTTCCAACTCGCATGTTAATTTTAATTAAAACTTATTTAAGTTCACTCAGACGGTTTCTTTGGGAACTGGTTATGACATTGTTTGATATGGTATGGTGGAAGTATTTTAATTGAGCATGCCTACATGTGCGGGTTATTTAATTACCTATCTATCTGTCTACCGTAATTAAAGAGTATTTCAAAACAAATGACAAATAGAGATTGAGTTATCTGGACCGAAAAGTTTATTTTCGACCCCCTGTAACTTCGCTGTGGATAAAGGTAGGAACCTAAATTTAGTGACCAAGAGGGTATAGTGTATCTAGGCGTATTCTCAAATTACATTCAATTTGAACTTGTAGTTGAAGAATATTATTTTTTGTATTGTATTATATTGTCAGCAAGTCAAGTTCTTTAATTTTGTCACTGACTCACTCACCTACTCACCGATCATCAAAATTCTCAAAATAAATAGTTCTAAGATATCTACTTCCCGTTGACTTATAACACTGTTTTCTTTCAATGAAAATCAAAGCACTTTTATTTATTATACGATAGCGGGTTTACGAAATATTCAATATGGCGACTGTTTTTCCAAATTCAGAGTTTCACAATTGAGTTGAATAGCTACGTACACTTGACGCAAAAACTAACCAATACATAAACTTCTAGCAGACACACAAGCTAAAATTTTTAAACACAATCATTGATTAGTTTATAAAGCAAGAAAAACCCAAACATAGATATGAGATTACAAAGTTTATTCAATTTCGTCACTTACATAAAGAGTTAGATGGGTAGGTAAATAGTGGATCATTTTGACTAACGATGTTTCCTTTTGTGGAGGAACTTGTGTTACGTCCCTCTAACACAACGAGAGGATCCTCCGACCAGGCGAGGTGACCATGACTGGCGGGCCGCGGCCCAACAGTTGATGTTGGGAAGTTATATATACAAAGATATATACAAATCGGCGCGAGAACTCTCATAGCGCGATGCATGATTAGTAGTTATTTCGTAGTTCAGCTCGTCTTCGCTAGATGATGTTGGAGTATGATTTTACTGTATGTGGAAGTCGCCACACTTTAAATATACTTACAAAAAGAAATGAGAAAACATAATAACGCAGCAACACAGTTCTTCAACCCAAAAAGTAGTGAGATCTAATTGGTACCTACTTACTTTGTTTACTACTAACCTTTTATACCGTATGAATATTGGAGAGACATGACACACAGAACAGAATGACTTGGTTATCGTATCTTTTCTCAGTAGCTATGTATATTCTATATCGAATCTACCAATTAATATACATAAGAACTTGTATTTAACCGACGAAAAAAAAAGGAGGTTCTCAATTCGACCGTATAATATTTTTTTTTTTTTTTAATGTCTGTTCAGCCCTCACTTCGTTATTTATGAACCGATTTTGATTAAGGCAGTCGGCGCCAAATAAAATTAGATACGATACGGACTCAAAATAAGTTTATATAAAATTAGATAGTTTATGTAAATAAGCTCAATACTTGAGACTTAAGGTTTATTTATTTTTTGCTTTTTAATTCTTTTCGTTGGTTGAATTTTTTGTTAAAAATATTTTATTATGTGTCTAAGTGTTATGTTGTGACCTAAATGCAGATTTTGTTCTTTTCCATCAGTGCCTTTTTAATTACGAAAGCGCAGACAACATGTTTCTATTACTTAATATATTTGGGCACCCTGACGCCAGTGACTTAATTAGAACTCCTACGAGAAGGTGAATGTGGAGGCGTTATTTCGACAAAGTTTTAGAAGTATAAGGCTTTATTATACTATACTATATATTTTACTTGCCTTGTCTTCTAGAAGTTACTTTTACCATAACATGCCGTCGTTGTTCCTCATTTTCACATTCAAATTAAGTTTCGTTGTGATATAAAATATAAATATATAATAAAAATTTCATTTTATGGTATTACATAGGTTATGCTTATTATGCTACTGGATATTTTGATCAGTCTTGAATGTTTGTGAAATCCGGTCGAATTGCACAGACCGCATTCGCGCGAAACGTCGCGGCGTCGCGTGCGGTCGTACGTGTGACTAGCTTTTGTTTATTACTAGCAGCGCCCCGCGGTTTCATCCGCGTAAGTCCCGATCCCGTGGTCATATCGGGATAAAAAGTACAAGTACAAACTACATACCAAGTTTCATCGCAATCGGTTCAGTGGTTTTTGCGGGAAAGAGTAACAAACATCCATCCATCCATCCATCCAAACTTTCACATCTATAATATTAGTGGGAATAGTGGGATTATTAATCTCCACATATATATTGACTGATGTATTGGTATAGTGGTTAGTGATCCAGACTGCTAAGCCAGAGGTCGTAGGTTCGAGTTCCACCCATGATCCTATGATCATGCGCATCACAGAATTATTTGTTCTGTGTCAGTGTGTAATATATCTATATATGTATGTATTTAGAAATATATAAGTATATTTATCAGCAGTCTAGTTACCATAGTACAGGCTCTGCCTAGTTTGGGATCAGGCAGCCGTGTCTGAGAACTGTGAGATGTGCGAAGTTATTAATATATATAAACAGTCGCAAACTCACCTCTAAGATACCTACTTCCCGTTTGAGTAAGTAGTAAACACTTATAACCATGTTTTTTACAATCAAATTAAAGCACTTGATGTGATATATTGGTTTTTGAAATATTCAATATGGTGACTGTTTTCCTGAGGTCAGTTTCACAATTGAGTGGAATGGGTAGGTACACTTGACGCAAAATTGATAAATATTAGATATACAGTTGACAGAAAGTTATACGAATGTTTAAAGGCATGATTATTGTCCACATAGCTACAGTAACAAAGGACCCACGCAATATCTAAAACTGTGTGTGCTAGGCGCCTAGACTGGCAGCTGGAATTTCATTACGTACTAAACAATTCGCTTTGAAGGATACCAAGTGCTTTACTGTTTACTAAACGTATCATATTTGACCGCTGCGTTAAATTTAAGAGGTAATTGGTTACGGATGTGACCGTTTGATATTCAGATTCAGTCGTAATCTCTAATATCACGCCATACATCTATGAGGTTACTCGTATATTTGGGAGGTACCACCATAGGATTAATATATATATATATTAATAATAATAATACTAACTTCACACATCTCACACACGGCCGTCTGATCCCAAACTAGGTAGAGCCTGTACTATGGGAACCAGACTGCTGATAAACATATATTTCTAAATACATACATATTATAGATAAATTACACCCAGACATAGAAAAAATTATCATGCTCATCACACAATTATTTGTCCTGGTTGGGAATCGAACCATAGTTAATTCGTGGAGAGAACTGAATGTACCCTTTTTGCTTAATTTCTTGGATGGAGAGGAATGTGGAATTTGGAATAGTTAGTTTATATGTCTGCCGTGGTATAACTAAAACGCCGTTATGTAACATTTTGTCGATTTTTACTTTTTGATGCTATCTTGGTCAGAAAAAAAATCTCTATCGATCTGTATTTACAGTATTTTCCTAACTAGAATAGTTAACTGAAATAATAAACGTAAGAAAGCCGTTATATCATTTTATTTTACTTGTGTATTATTCAAAAATGCCGTAAAGTGACTTTGTTAATCTATATAGCCGCTAAAGTTCAATAAAATCAAATATTAACAAAAAAAAAACTTAAGATTGTTTCGCTATATTGCGGTTAACGGATTCTAATTCACTTTAATGTGATTAATGTACTTTTACTGCTTTATAGTTACTCAAGTTTTTGAATAGAAATTCGAGCTATATTGAGCTATAATGCCGTTAACTGAAAAAGTTAGACATAAATGTGTTTAACGATACTTAACGACTTTAACATCGCAACAGGCCAGTAAACGAAAAAAATATACCACCTCCTTACAACAACGTAAATTAGAAAAAATAAATAAAAGAAAGAGTGACCATAAAGTTAAACCCGGGTGCAATGCAAAGTGTATAAAAAAATGTGGGGAACATTTTACTCAAGAGGATAGAAAAGCCATTAATGAAGCATATTGGGAGATGTCATGGCAGGAACAAAATGCATTTGTTGATTCACATACTTGTGTAGCAGTCCCAAAGAGGAAAATTGTTAGTGATCCAATAAGAAAACTAAAAAGAGTTTTTGGGCTTAAAAAACTAGATAACACTAGAATTGACGTTTGCAAAGTATTTTTTCTTACTACTCTAGGATATATTAAAACAAATGACAGGATTTTGCATTAAAATTTTGGTCAATCTTCGTCAGATAAGCGGGGTAAACACCAGAGAACCCCAAAATTTGATCGCGATTTACTCACCCAACATGTTCAAATGTTCAATCCCTTAGAACCGCATTACAGACGCGAACATGCACCACTACGACGTTATTTGCCAAGTGACGTCAATAGAACTTTGATGCATCAACATTTCTGCAAAAGTTACCCTGAAAAAAATATTTCCTACAGTCTCTACAGGTCTCATGTTAAGAAAATGAATATATCCTTTTCTAATCTGGGCAACGAAGAGTGTGAGATGTGTGAAGGTTACCTTTTACATAAGCGGGAAACATCACATGATGCAAGTATTGAAATAATTTCAGAGTGTGCAGTTTGTGTGGATTGGAATAGCCATCATGAAAGATACGTTAAGGCACGGGAGCTATATGCAAAACATAAAAAGGAACCACAAAACAGTTCACAGGTTTACTACAGCGCAGACCTGGGGAAAGTTATCATGCTCCCAAGATTGGAGATGTTCAAGGCTGCAATTTTCTGTCTCCGTCTCAGACTTTTGCACCACTTGGAAAAATTACAGCTGGTACTAAACCTCTCACAGTTCTATAGCATGACGCCATTGCTGGAAGAAAGCAAGAAGACATAATGTCTACATTTTATCATTTTCTTTTACGAAATCGAGATGTTTCTGATGTATACATCTGGCTCGACAATTGCAGCTCACAAAATAAAAATTGGCTTCTTTATTCCATGCTCGTGAATTTGATTAACAGCGAAATCATTTCGACGAATAAAATTGTCCTCTATTATTTTGAACCGGGGCATACGTTTATGAGCAGTGATCAAGTGCACCATTAAGTTGAGTTGGCATTAAAAAAAAAGTTAAAGTTTACGATTTCTATGATTTCGAAGAATGTGTAGCTTCCATTAATAATTCTAAAGTAAAGTCAATGTCACCAGAAAACTTTTTAAATATACCAAATAACGTGTCAGATAGAAGTATCCAGACATCCAACCCGAGGGCCTATTTAAAAAAAATGGTAGAGGTGTGCTTTACTTGTAACAATACTGATCTTAGGTATAAGAAAAACTTTGATGATGATTATATTTCACTACGTTTCATGAATGATAAATATTTAAAAAACCCTCGTTTAATGAAACTTGAATTCAGAACTGAACTGAAGTGTATAGAACCTAAAAGAAAAGCTGATATTCTTGAAAAACTGTCTAGCATTATTCCCTCTCACAAATTGTTATTCTGGAAAAACTTACCAACAAAAGAAAATACCGGTTCAAGTTCTGGCCATAATGTGAACAGACTGATGTAATACTGTTTGAGACTGATTAAATATTAATGTTTTTGTGTAGGAAAAAATGACACTGATTTTATTTTGGTTGGATAATGCTAATTGTTATAGGAAATGTCGTTTTAAGTTATATATCGAATTTACTAGCAAGTACAAAAAGTGCCTATTCAGTGATTTTTTTTTAGAAATATTTTTATGATTAAACTTTTTTGATCTCATTTAGTTACTTGAAAAATATTTTATTATTCTTTAAGTTAGTTTTATGAAACAAAACAAATGCATACGTTTTAGTTAAATTTTTGATTGTGATAATTTTAATAAGTTTTAGACATACTATTATTACATTAGACTGGTGTTATTTTATTTAAAGTTTTATAATGTTAATTGCTAAGATTTGAATGTTCCTATTATGCTAGTAATAAGTAAAAATTAAAATTATGCTCAATTTATATGATTGATATCCAATGTTGTGATAATTTTCATAAGTTTTAGACATACTTTTACATTAGACTGGTGTTATTTTATTAAAGTCATATAATGTAAATTACTAACATTTGAATGTTCCTATTATGCTAGTTTTAAGTAAAAATTATAATTATGCTCATTTTTATACCACTAAGTGGTAATTTTAAAAGTGTGAAGACTGACTTTGGCTAATAAAACAACGATTTTAGTAAAAAAAAATGTTTTATTTTTATTCTTAACTACGGTTTCATAAATTTGATCACTTATCACCTCGGCATTGCGTCGCTATAGTGCCGTTAAGATTTAAGGTTCTTGACTTAACTGCGTTTAAGTTTAACAATGCTTCAAGTTTCTTAATAATATGCCTAGGATAATATACTTATAAAAGCGGTAAAATGACATTAGCTGCATTTAAGTCCAACATATAGCAAGTTCAGAGCTTTTATTATTTAGCTAAAACGACTCTATGTGTTGTAACGGCGTTTTAGTCAATTATTATTGTAGTTTTTATAAGAATATTATTGGACATTGTTATTTCTTGTTAGTTTTACACAAAAATGCCGTTACGCTATGCATAGCGGCGTTTCAGCTTATACCCTCTGAACTCTTTGTATTAGAGATATTAAACTAAAACGCATAAAACGTTTTTTATACAAAAATATATTCTAAGTACTAAAATTCATAAATTGCATTTAAAAGTACTCCAATTTACCTATCTTTTGATATTTTTAATTCTTAGTTATGAGTTGTCATTAATGAGTTACATCAATTTAAAGTTTTTCTCACGTTTTTCGCACTTATTTCAAAAAGTGGTTTCGGTAGATAACGGCATTCTAGTTATACCACGGCAGATGTAGAAGAAGCGCAGAAAGCTAAAATTTTTAATCAATTTATGTTATACACTTCAAGATTATTGTAAAACGGCTAGAAAAGCTACAGGGGTCCAGTATATATATATGTTGACCTCTCATGGTACGGAAAGTGTATACAATAACAGTTCAAGTTATACTGGTTAACTATATAAAACTAAATATTTAAAGCTAATGAATTATGTTAACTTTTAAACTTTCGCGTTCCATGATATAATATTGTTTACATATTTACGGGAATTAGAGGTATGTAATACCTTTTCGTGATCGCGTTAATTCCCGTAAATAATATTAATGCATTATGGTCGAAAATGGACCAACAGGTGACCTAAGTTTATGTTTCATTTTATTCGATAGCTTCTAGCATCTACTACAACAATAATTACGTTACGTACGTTTCAGAAACTCGAACTAATTTGACCCCACTGTTAATTTGACAGCTTTGTTAGTTGAACAATATTTTGATCAGCCCCTCAGAAACCGCGATTAAGTCCCGATTTACTCATCTAATTGGGAAACCGGGACCGATTGGGAAAGTCTGTACCTGCTCCTTACACAAGCCTTCTATTAAGCAGCTCTTCAAGCATACAGTGTTTCTGTCAATGAGTAGGATTAATGTAAACCGATTAATGTAAAAATAGATTTGACGGTGAAAAAGTACGGTGTTCGGAGTGCATATAGCCACCGTTTGCCACTAACCGCCTGCTTGTTCGCAACCGTTGTACAATAAAAAAAATACTCGTCCAGGCTTCCGGTTTGAATTGCGATGTCTCTGTGCCTTCCTGCTTTTGAATTCCGCCTTTTAAAATTGGAAGCATTACCCATTACCTATTAACTGTCAAATGACAAGTAGCATTATCCGATCCGCTCCACACACTCTCTAACGTTGACTTGACAAAAATTGCGCTTAATCAGGGACCCTGCTGCCTATTAACCAACAAGACCCTTATATTACTGGCGAAAAGTTTGTCCAAACAATGCGATTAATACAGTAATTGTGGCCTGGGCCGGCCTTTTGTACTCTGACAACACACCTAATTAAATCTGAAGGGTTGCCCGCCCGCCATGTTGTACCACAGATAAATAATAGAAAGTGGATAGGATTTTAGGGTGCTTTCGGTCTACTTTAGGCGGTTACTCGCTGAGATTAGGAACAGTTTATTCTCTTGAGGTCATAAATGGGTTTATATTTTTGTTGAAACGTGTTTATATTCAGCCTAAATTAAAGAAATTACGGTTACTAATTTGTAGTTTCTGGCCCGACAGAGGCAGAGAGGAGGGCGGGATCTTGAAGTACATTGACTAAATTCGTTAATTATTTTCTATTAATGAACTTTAGGGCGAATAAACAAAAGTATTGTAGGTCTTTAATTAATTACAGTAAGACGATTTACTCAAAATTGATGGAGGATATGGTATATGAATTACTTAGATATATGGATGTACTTTTTATTGTACACAAAACAATAGGTTACCATATTTTACTTATATCTACTTACTAGCTAATGTACACACTACTGTAATATACAACGTATCATCACAATACAAATAAATAAAATTTAATTGTCTGTTTGTAATGTCAAAATAATAGATTTTTTTTAAGTTCATACAGTTATTTTCACGATGCCTAGGCCTGAAAATCTGTTCTTTAAATTTTTGTCTGTCTGTCTGTTTGTTTCGGCTAATCTCCGGAACGGGTGGACCGATTTCTACGGGACTTTCACTGGCATATAGCGGGTGTTATAAGGAGTAACTTAGGTTACTTTTATTTTGGAAAAGATTTAGGTTTCCGCGCAAAATATATAAATATGAACACGCGAGCGAAGCCGCGCGGGAACTGCTAGTAAGTTATAAAGGTATGTAACCTTCATCATTAAAAATAACCTGTAGAATTATATGAACAAGAAAACTTGTACATTGTTAGCATTATGAAAATCTGTAGGCCAGTATTCATACTGTTTGAATATAAATTATATATTAAATGAATGTATATGTGTTGATCTGAGTATATCATTAATGACATCAAACTATACATTATGTACATAAGTGTGTACTCCCATATAGGTACTGTATGTATCAAGCTTGTCTTGATTTAACAGATTATTATAAGTATTTTCAATAGTAATTTCTGTGCACCTACCTTGTAAAATTTCTCCATCACCCCATGGTTAACTGTTAGAGAGGCATTAAGTTTATACAAATGTTCATGAACTTTTTAATAAATTAATAAAATCTTACAACTTTCGCCAATGTCGTTTTGGTCAGAACTCATCGTAATGAATAAAATTGTATTTTTTTTTTTGCATTAACCAAAAAAGAGTAATAATGCCAGTTAATTTTGAATAACAACTTTTCGTACCGATAATATTGATGTATTAAATACAGATTAAGTATTTATTACGACCGTGTTTTGCTAAACAGGCCGTTTTCGTGCTTTATTGAAAACTGGGTAGCTTTTACCCGCGGCTTCGCGAGTTATTTTTTATCCGTCGGGAACAGTATTTTATTTATAAATGAAAGATAGAAAAAAATATAATACACGTTTCTCTTATAACACTAAATAATGCACGTAAGCTTTGATGGTATCTGCTTTATGGTGACAATCTTGGTGAATTCGTCTATGCGCCACAAACAGTCAGGTGGTAGTAGTCGAGTCTACGCCCTAACCAGTATGCACTATCAATTTCAGAACATCCCAAATGAAAATGTATCACCAATGTTAGAATTAAAATGTATAAATAATGAAATAAGGAAACCTATCAGAAACAGAAAAACAGGAATGCCTCAGAAAACAAGCCGCCATATGGAGAAATCCGATTTAGAAAAATCCCTACCTACGCCGCCAAATTAGGTTGAATACCAAATGAATTTGTGTTCAACAAAACAGGAATAAATTTCTTAAAGAAAAATCACAAGACAAGTTACAACGCCTTTTAGGAAATCAAAAAAATATCAGCAATGATAGTGAGTCCTACCATGCCTACTTCCTTACAATAACATGTTATTTTTACTGCTGTGGTCCATTGCCACTAGCAGAAGAAATTATTGAGACTTGTATTTTATAGCTCTCAACCTTCCTCGACAATGAAACAGATTCGACAGGTGCGAAACATCTCTCAGACAAAACTTCTCAATGGTCAACTACGCTTTAGAACCTGGCTCTTTGCCGAGCACTAACAACAAACTATGATAGGGACAAAAAAATGGAAGAAAGATAAGAAAACTTAAAAAAAAAAATACTTTACACTTGAAAAGGCCCCAAGGATTTAATAATTTATAAATTCTAAAAGCACCATCTATGACGAACTCTAATGACGGCTTCCATCCGGTTCTTCATGGCTTGGATAAGCGCCTCCTCTTAATTGTTTTGCAGATTGTTTTCCCACTTTATAGTATTTCTTTTTCTGTTGGCCAAGCGTCTCTAGAGCAGGATCTCTTGCTCTGTCTCGTCTCTTGATCTCATCCCACAAATGCTCAATAAGATTTATATCAGGGCCAGCTATTTGCTTTTGTATTTTATATTATGATAAATTGCCAGAAATATGATTGTTTAAGTGCCCCGATTTTTTTGATGAGAAGTGTATTACACTTTAATAATTACTTGGTACATTGGAACAGTTTAATATGCGGTGTAGATAGAAAGGTGACGGCATTTCTGGCGTTTTACAACACTATTGCTAATCACTACATATTATAAAACAAAGTCCCCTGCCGTGCCTGTCTGTCTGTTCGCGATAAACCACCAATCGTTACTCATTCAAAGTGAAAGTAAAGGAGTACTTTTGCGAACAACTAGCAGAATCACCTTGCCCATAATTTATCATCTAAATCGTTACTATGTTTTTATTTGTATGTATGTATGTATGTATATATATGTATATGTTATGTTTGTGTACATATTTGTATGTATGTTTATGGTATGTATTTTATCCTATATACTTTGTTTATGTATTTTTGTCTGATATTTAGTTCGCAAATTTACCTAACAAACTGTAACATTTTTAATGCAACTACTTCCTGTTTTCTCTACATCACCCGAACGTTGACTGGCAGAGAATGCCTAAGGCATTAAGTCTATGTGCATAAAGTTTTAAATAAATAAACTGAAAAACTACTGAACGGATTTTCATGCGGTGTTCACTAATAGACAGAGTGATTCATGAGGAAGGTTTAGGCATATAATTTGTACCCGTGCGAAGCCGGGGCGGGTTGCTAATATAACAATAATATCAGAGCAAAAAAAATCTGTCATCTCTTAAGCAATAGTTTGTATGTATATCTATTTTGGATGACAATACTATGATTTGTCATCTGGAGCTGATCTGATGATGGACGTAGGAGGTGGATAGTGGAACTCTTCAGTGGCTACTAGTAAACCCCTCGAGCTTGGGCTCATATGATTCGTATTGACGAGTCCAACAGATTGGAGCTTGGTAACGGTGGTCTGATGACGAAGCCAGAAAGTGGATAGTGGCACTCTTTTGTACGTTTTTATTAGTTTCGCTTTTAAATCGTGTCTTTTTTAGTTTTAATATGAATGAAAAATATATGCGGAGTGCGATAATGTGTCAACAACGTCTAGAAGCCAAAAGACACAAGTACATAATTAAATATTATGATATACGCATGTAACCGTCTGGAGGTCAGCATAGATAATTATGACAATATTCGGCATATTTCGAATGTATTTAACTACGTCACATGCATACTAAGAACCTAATTTAATAACGCTATGGGAATTACCGTCATTGTTTTATTGAACTAAGATTTGTTACTTTTTTAAGAGGTTATACTACGCGGAAACGAGGTTTGTATTTAATGACAATTTATTCAGAAAACGAAATGGTTTTAACAAGGAAACAGAGAAACAAACAAACTAAACAACCTTTGTTATAACTTATCTCTATTAACTTTTTCGCGTCTCAGTTTTCTACAAGTATTTACAATAATAACACGCCAACCCTCCTTGGGAATGTAGTCCTTTTAAGACGGGAAAGAAGGAACAAGGTAAATTTGTATAAGGAAAAATGGGTAGGGAGAGGAATCTAGATTAAGGGATACCGCAAGTCTTGGATGGGGAACGGGACTGAGACTGCAGTAGCTCGCAGAGGCCGGGGTCGCGTACTCGAATATTCATGTATTTCCTGTGACTGGAGACGCCACAACGACAGGAACACACAATTTAGACCGCGGCACCAATTAAGGCCGAATTTTCAACTATTCAGTGAAGGGTATCAATTGAAGTATCATGCATCAGTGCGTATGGGCCAGCTCGCTGAAGTGATACCACGGCCTTACAGAAAACCGGTGTAAATCAATGTTTGTACTATGTTTCGCCAAGTGAGTGGGTTACCGAAGGCCCTAACCCCCTCCCCCCTTCCCTTATTCCTTACGCCGGCAACGCACTTATGACTCTTGAGTTGCAGGTGTCCATGGGCAGCGGTAGTCACTTACTATCAGGTGACCCGTCTGCCAATTTGCCACATGTCAAATAAAAAAAAATCCTATTTCTTATTCACCTTTCAGGTAACTACGTTATCACATTTAATTATTAGTTTCCACAATAAGCGGAGTAATGTTCACATTTTTAATATTAGTTGTAATGTTCTTACAAATAAATATCAAGACTTTTAGAAATCACCTTCGATGTACAAGTATCACCTAGCCTCGATATCTGTATAGTGCACATGCAAAGCATTGAAGCCGCACAAATGCGTCAAGTGCTCGGGTCAACCGCGGCGCCTAATTAGGATCATCTCTTGGACAAGCCAACGTATGATTGTAGCCGGTTAATCTGGATTATTTTTTCAAGTGACGATTTGTATAATCTCTAATACTTCTTCGTAGATTTTTAACAGAGACTTTTCATGAGTTTATTTCCACGCATGTTTAACATTTCGAAAGGATCAGGGACCACAGATAATTAACCAGGATTTATATTTCATCAGAGCCCTTTAAAAAGCTCAGTGATTTTGAGAAGTAACCTGTATGTAGTAATTTATGTCCTGTGGTTGGGATAGTGATGAATTTATAAGTAAACTCATTTTTTTTTTTAATTATTCGTACTTAGTTATTTAAACTATAAACATTAAATTATAAACATGTAAGACTATAAAACTTAACACGTGGTTTGGAACTTTTGTTACTGACTAATAAAGTCTGATAGAAAAAAAAAAGAAAATTAAAAAATAATAGTAATTCTCGATATAGGTATAAGTTATAGTTAGTTATTATAAGTGAATGGAAAAGCGAACTAATTGTTAACTAAACTACACAACATTACACAGTAATTCAAAACCTTACCTGTAAACAAAGAAACGATATTTAGAGTTTATTATTTTTAAAGGATTTTCTTTCACTGTCTACATATTCTATTTTAAATTATTTAATTGAGAAAGAAACATTGTACAAACAATCTCCATCTTTTTACCTCTCATCGACACACCAGCTCCCTGACAGCAGCGATAGCACGTAGTGTTTGTATACTCTTTGGCGACAGCTAGTGTCAAGATACTCTTTGGTGTTTCCCAAAAGAGAAAAAAAGTACAAATAACATTTCAAAGAAAGTAATACTTTCTTTAGACTAATTATCATCCATACTTATAAAACTTTCAGAGTTGGCGTAATTTTAATTTTGAGTTTTTACAATATTTACTACATTTTGATACAATTTATTGAATCTTAATTATTATTTTTTTATAACTGGACACATCTTACACACGGTCTAATCCCAAACTAGGCATAGCCCGTACTATGGTAACTAGACTGCTGATAAACAGACTTATATATTTCTAAATACAAACATATTATAGATAAATTACACAGACACAGAACAAATAAACGTGCTCATCACACAAATATTTGTCCTGGGTGGGAATCGAACCCACGACTTCTTGCTCAGCAGTCAGGATCACTAACCACTAGACCAACAGGCCAGTGAATATATTCAATCAAAATCAACTTCGTTCTAAACAGGTGTACCGAAGACACCTCAACCGTTTTTTTTGCTTCTTGCGTTATTTTCGATGACACGCATTATATTATACGCGCATTTATTAATCAAACCTAGTCTTAAGATGTTGTAAAATATGTAAAACGATAAATATCACATTCTTTATCTACTGCATTCCATTGGGGTTTAACATATCCTTGTTATTGTATAGCCGGGGAAACCAACTTAACCGAGTACATAGTCGCTAACTCTGTTTCAAATGCTAAGATTAGAACACTTAGACGTTTTTATATCTAAATATTACTTCTTCAACAAAAAAGGCAAAAGGTCCATTTTGATGTAGAACCCACAAATATTTATATGAAAGAGAACGTTTTTGTTGAAGAAGATATTACTCAACCCGTCTTCATTCATATATTATAGTGATAGCCAAATATCGCTCCAGATATTTGGAGGGAATTTCTTTATCGGATCTTCAAAATCTTCGGCGCTAAAATGTTGAGCTTTCCTTAAATTCTTATGAAGTGTAAGGTGTATTTTGATGTGTGAGAACATACTTTATTATCAGTTTATTTGCTAAAAATAAGTTCCTTAAAACTATAATATTTTGTAAAAGGCAGGGCAAGGCAGGAAAACTTCACTCAAGAGGTTTTATGGGATAGGAGGCATGAACAGATGGGTCACCTGATGGTAAGTAAGTACCGCCGCTCATGAGCACCTGCAACTCAAAGTCACAACTAATCACAAGTGCGTTGCCGGCCTTTAAGGTGGGAGTAGGGGAAGGGGGAAGAGGGAGAGTGCGGGGAGGGTGAAAAGATTGGAAGAGGTTAGGGCCTCCAGTAACCTCACTCACGTGAAACACAATGCAAGGATTGCTTAACTGCCGGTTTTCTGTGAGGCCGTGGTATCACTCCAGTCGAGCCGGCCCATACGTACCGAAGGATGGCTCTCCCCCAGTTAAAGGTGTACGTATATCATCTATGTGATAAAAAACTAGTTTACAAACAAACTGGCTGGACCATCTTTTTTATTCTGTAACAGAATTGAAAAAGGAATGCCCCAATGGTCATAGGTGTTGCCATAACTTACCATTACTATCCTCAGTGTCGTCGAAATTCAACGTCGTTGCCCAATTGTTGACCCAGACCCTGTTTAAGTCCAAGTCGGCCCGGTCTCGAACCTCTCTCTGGCTTTAAACTTCAAGTGCGTAATAGACATAAACTATTACTTGCTTCAACGGTGTTCGAAAACTTTACTAATAGAATTACATACCTGACTGCTTTCATTGGATCAACTTATGTGAATATTGGCCAGTCCAACTTCTCGGCGAAGTGTAGATCGCCACACTAGGCCATGATGTTGGACTATGGCCTAACTTATCTCATAAAGATGTTGCAAATGTTTCTTTCTTTTTTTTCTTTCTTCTTTTTTTTTTTATCAAATAGGACTGACGTTGTGATTCTTCATTTGATACAAGTCCATCACATCAGAAAATATTTAATTATGTTAACATAAACTGCGTCAAAATTATATTTTGTTGGTATTTGAGTTTATTTTATATTTTGTTATGTAAATAAAAACATTCTATGAGAAATTGCTATTTAATCTTAGTTCTGCTGCTGAGAGTATATGACGCCTGAAAGTCTGTTCAAGAACTATGAGATTGCCTCAAGAAAATTTCCTAGTTGTCTGCTTTTAACATGTATGGACTCTTCAAATTATTTTGTAACTAGCAACCCGCCCCAGCTTCGCCATCTTCAACAATCATCATCATATTTCAACTAATTTACACAAAACCTTAACTAATTATATACCTAAATCTTCCCCATGAATCGCTCTATCTATTGGTGAAAACAGCATGAAAATCCGTTCAGTAGTTTTTGAGTTTATCGCAAACAGACAGACAGACAGACGCGTATGTATTATTCTTTAATTATGATCTTTTTATGTCCGACAACAGTAGCTTTTACCAAAAGTTGACTTTTTTTTCAACTGATAATGTTTATATGTATATAACGGGTGTCTCAGTAAGAGTGCACTTTTTCATTTTAAAATAAAAACTAGTATTTTATGACAGAGTTGTGATATTTTTATTGTATTGTAAAGACCCTTTGTCCTCCACTTCGTCGGACAATTCTCGGTGCAAATTCTGCCATTCCCCGAATGTGCAAGCTGCTAAATAGTAACAGTGACCTCGTAGACGTACATGTTGATTCACTGAGCAAGCTCCGTAAAATATTTAAGTCGCAATTTATTAATTGATCTTGCATCAATTATTGTAACTTTACATTTTATAGAACTTTCCTGCATGTACAATATTTATTCATGTTTTTTTTGTTTTTAGATAATTCTAGCTTATGTAAATAATCAGCAGTAAATAACTCAAGTGGTGCTTACCTAAAATAAATAAATAAGACACATTCCGATTAAGTATGGAATAAAATATCCGGCAAATGACCCCCACGGCATGATGACAGGGCATTACTCTTTTCATGAAATTTTCCATGACTTTTGCACAGAGATGTGGCTGTATCTCACCGATGACGCGTTGGATTTCCGATTTGAGCTCAGAAATTGTTTCGGGTTTATTCGCATAAAACCCGAGATTTCACAAATCCCCAAAGATAAAAATCGCACGGTGTTAAATCGCACGATTTTGGCGGCTAATTGGTATCGGAATTTCGAGAGATGATTCGGTCTGGAAATCGTTGCTTTCCGATAAATCGATTGTTCCGTGCATGGTGTGGTAAGTGGCGCCATCCTGCTGAAACCACATGTCGTTCAGATCCATACCAACCAGTTGAGGCACAAGAACTCCGTTAGCATGTTCCTGTAACGAACGCCATTCACAGTCACTGCATTTTTGTAATGGGTTTTCACAATGATAACGCGTTGATCAGTTGTGTAGCGCTCATTTTTTAATAATCGGAACAATCGTTGATGCCTGCTGTCAAATATCAGAGCAGCAACCTCTAATGAAAAAAAATGGCGTCAATTTTAAATAGTGAAAAAACTCTTACTGAGACACCCTTTAGTACCTAGTTTTATAACATGACGTTATAATTCCTCTCAACTAAATGCCTTTTTCTCTTTACTTCTATCTTACACCAAAACTACACGTTATTCTTTTATCTATTACCGATTTTGTCCATCCTGGTTGCCTGTAAGAGATCGCTCTTTGCGATAAGGCCGCTTATTGTACATATCCGCTTTGTGTGTGTTTTTTTAAACTATATGTCGTTGGCGTACAACAAAAATGATTCTATTCTATTCTTTTTTTTTTTAAAAGAAATATAATATTATTATTTTGCTAAGTTATATGACGTGTTATATACGTGTTATATGACAACCGCGACAAAGTGGACGGAGAGAGGTCTATGTCAGAACGTCTCCTGACTGAAATGGTAATGCGACATGATAAGACTATAAGTGTAACCAAAATTTATGTCTCAATAAAAACTTTCGACATCCCAGTGCAGTATTAAGCTGTCCAAAAATCACTACCCAACTGTCAAGTATTGAAATCGTCATAAAAAGAGTTATAGTAGCCGTCAAAAACTCAAATATCATCGTAAAATGTCACTTTATTACTGAACGAAGCGAATAGGATCATACATGCAAAATATGGCGGCATTATGGCGCGCAATTTTTATTCTAACACTAAAAGCGTTTATGTTGTTTTTATTGCCAGGATTGGATATGGGCTTGATATGGGCGTTATATCTGTGTTTTTTATGACCTTCACTTTTTTTTTAATAGGGTGAAAACACAAGGAAATTGTTTTTAAGACCATTATCTAGGTTATCTCATAGCTGAGCGCTTAAAACAAAATAATAACAGTGGGCCCTTCGAGGGGTAATAATAATTAAATTCATTTAACTCAATTAAACCATTCATAAGTATTTTTGGATTGCCAGGAGTAGGAATCTGTTGCTGTTCTAATACCTAGTTCCTATGAAGAAGTACAGGACTTGCTTCTCTACGTAAGGAGTGGGAGTTTAAAAACATTTTGTTCAGTAGGCAAAGCCACGGGGAACAGCTGGCCTATGAAGGCTACTGAACGAGAATTTTACACAGTTCCTGAGATTAATAAGCAGTGTATGGCTTCCAATGAGCGTTTTGATCACCCATTCTGATGATATCACTGTCATCGACGCGTAATGAAAGTTTAATAACATGTTTTAATACGTACAACTATAAACGATATATAGTTCAAACCACTTAGAAGTGGAATTAAAGTTAGAGGGAAATAAGTGTCATATCAAGTTTATAACTTTACTGAAGTACTAACTGACATATCAATGTACAATCGCATGTTTTACACATCAAATAACATGGATGTTTGATTGAAAAGAATATGTGCCTGTTTTTTTTTTTGGATGAATGTACCCTATTTCCTTTTCTCTACACCTGGTAACGTGCCTGCAAAATCTCATGATGATTGGTTCAATAGTTATGACATGAAAGCGCAATAAACAAACAAACTCAGATTCGCATTCATAATTTTAGTTAGGATAAGAATAAAATATAGGATTATATAGGATTGTAGATAATGTACTTCTTTTCTGAAAACGTCAAATACACCGAGACATAACGTCTAACAGAACGGGTCAAAGTATTAACCGACCGGGACAAAACAGTTAAGCGACCGGGACTTAACGCTTCTAGGGCCGTAAATGAGTGGTGTTAAGTTGCTTAATTCTGTGCCTAACTTTAATACTACATTAGATTCATCCAATCCTTTCCATCCAGAAGGTTCTTGCTTTAATTGGCTCTGCCGCACTGTTGTAATATCTAAACCCTGTGAGCCTGTTGATGAGTACCGGGCCAGAGATTCATGTGAGGAAAACAGATCTGGCAACTCACTAACGACACCATTGATTTTACAATTGTTTATATGTTACGTGAGTTACGTGCTCATCAAGCGCGTGATTGGACATATAAATTGGGCTATTTTAAATTCCAAGCTCAATTACAATAATAAATGTCAACATTAAATACGCAATAACGATATAAGACTCACAAAACCAAACACACACCATAGTTGCGCGTACGCAGCTTGCGGTTACGTCACTAATTCATACTGAGATGGTATATTAGTGCCGGGTGACCTTAACCCACGCGCTGTGAGTCATCGTGCATAAATAATTTGTTGTTTTGTTATCTATGACCATGTAAGGAGTCGTGTGTTTAGGCGACAGATTTGATAAATAGTTCTAAGATAGGTAAGTAAAAAGAGGAGAATGGCTTTAAGCTTCTGGATTAAAGATGAAATTTGTGTGGTGCCTGGAGTGTGACAAGTATGGCGGATTGGGAATCAGTAGACCATAAACAGACGTTCTCTGTCATTCGTGCTGTCTAAATCGGCACCCGCCGCGTCGGTGTCTGGAGCCCAATTGGGGCACAAAACTGGTTTTAGTGAATATAAATTATTTACCCAGATAAAGGGGGCAAAAAGAGTGCATACATAGAAGTATTTAAAATTAAAAACTGCTGTAGGTATAGGTGTTGAAAAATTCCTCTTTATTCCAAAAGACCGGCGGCATTTATGCCCATGGGCACCTGCAACTCAAGAGTCACAAGTGCGTTGCCGGCCCTTAAGGTGGAAGTACGAGCAGGAGAAGAGAGGGAATCTCACTCACTCACCGAAAAACAATGCAAATATTGCTTCACTGGTCGAGCCGGCACATACGTGACGAAGCATGGCTCTCCCGCGAATAAAACATGTTTAGTGTTGATTACTTACTATCTTATGCACTCGGTTTCACTTAATTTCATTCATTCATTTTTCTACTCCTTGTGAACAGTACTTCTATTTCTAGATGAAATGTATACGACGCAGCTAGTAAATAATAATACTAGTTAGAATAGGTTTCATTCTCGTGGGCCTTCTTTTTTCTGAAAATTATATAAATTTTCAAATCCATACTTTCAGTTTAAACATCGTCTCTGTATAAAATTACAGATTTTCCTGAAATGTATGATGTTATTCACGTGTATTACTAAAATATTCTACTGAAACTTGCAACGTTGTTTGGAAATTGTTCGTGAATTGAATACGGTTAGCCTTTTGGTGATGGTAGACGTTGATTGCATTAAATTGTTTTTGAAAGCGCTAAAGCGATTCACGAATTTGTTTATATAACGCTCCAGCGCTTGGATCCCACGAATGGACCGTCTAGATATCAAACCCCTTGTCTATCTGAGGTAGAAAGCCCTATTTACAATTTTGTGTCCAAGCAAACTAACTAGTATTCAGACAAAACAATCGGTAACTGGTTGGTTATCTGCAGTAAGAAGTACTGAATAGAAAATTGGGTCATTTACTACAGCTTTCGAAACTTAGAACTTCAAAGAGATAAGCGCTGTTTATCAAGAGTATTGAGAGTAACTTGTTAAGTTACAAATCAGCTTAATCTAGACGTCTATGTAGACTACAATATTGACGGATTTCAAGATTTGGTTTGTACTTGAAAAGCGACGATTCGAATGATTCTGGGATTTTAATTAAAATTTTATCACACTTTTATTAGTCGACTTCTATGTATGTACCTATATAATCTTTCAACATTATTTTTAGTAACTTTAGGCGCCCATTACACGGTAGGTTTTGCTGTCAATTTTGCCACAATAAAAACGGTGATTGACGGTTAACCTGTCGTCTAATGCAGTGATTGACGGTTGTATGATGAGATTTTAATGGCGATATTATTTCATCAATCACCAACATCCGTCAATCATGTGCATGATGTTTCCATTAGCGTCTAATTGACGCCTAAAGGCATCTGATTGACTTCAACACAAAGCACACGTGTCAAGGGACGATGACAATACAATAATATCATCACATCAAGATCATCATAATATAAAAAATGCTACTTTTTAGCTAGGTTTGTTTTTAACCGACGAAAAAAAAGGAGGTTCTCAATCCGACCGTATAATATTTTTTTTTTATTTTTTTTTTTATGTCTGTTCAGCCCTCACTCCGTTATTTATGAACCGATTTTGATTATTCTTTTTTTGTTAGATAGGGTATACCTCAAGGGTGGTCCCATGTCAAGGAAGTCAGGATCTGGTGATGGGATCCTGAAAAAATTGAGAGAAACCCTCGAAAATTGTAGGAACGAATAGTGTTTCTGTTTACTTTTCATTACTTTATCAGGTATTGCGTTTAGAAATCATCATAATTTTTCATCATCATCATCATGATGATGAAAACAACCATAAAATAAAATCTTTTTAACAAAAAATTAAACCGACGAAAAGAACTAAAAAGCAAAAAATAAATAAACCTTAAGTCTTAAGTATTGAGCTTATTTACATAAACTATCTAATTTTATATAAACTTATTTTGAGTCAGCGCCAAACAACAAACTGATTAATTATCAAAATTTTATTTTAAAAAGATTTTATTGAAGCGTGTTTTTAGGGTTCCGTACCTCGAAAGGAAAAAATAGAACCCTTATAGGATCACTTTGTTGTCCGTCCGTCTGAAGGTCTGTCTGACTGTCAAGACCCTTTTTCTCAGGAACGCATTGAGGTATCAAGCTGAAATTTATAGCAAATAATTAGGTCTACTGTTCTTAGTCAACAAGTCTTAGTTCTTATCAAAACCTACTCCCGTGAACTCAGAATCTTGAAATTTGGTACGAAACAACGTCTTATAGCACAGATAAAGGAACAATTGCAGAAACCGTAAATTTTTAGTTACTCGGCGCGCGAGTCCGACTCGTACTTGGCCGGTTTTTTTTATTTATAATTTATTATTATTTTAAGCTAGACTTTAATTATATAATAAACTAATGCTATTCTTTATTTGAAAATGTTGAGTAAGGAGGAATTGGAGCTGCCCGACTTTTGAAGACAAAATAGTACAGCATACAGGTTGTTGCACAGGAGTGTAGTTGTATAGTACATATCGTTAATACACGCAAAGTGCCAGCAATTTAAGAAAAAAGTCGTGATTTTTTAAATCTTATTGTAAAAACTGACAAATTGAACTTATATCTGTGTGTCTGTCTGTGTGTCTGTCACGACCATTTTTCTCAGGAACCCGTGGAGGCATCGCACGCAAATACTTATATCAGCGGTCCCTTGAAGCTGTAAAAAAATCAAGCTTCTAAGTCAACGCAATAAAAAAAATACGGCCATTAAGCCTTAGATTTTAACAAGTTTGAACTTTTCGCAGGTAAATTAAAACCTATAGGCTACTTCCCATTGATCTAGAATCATGAAATTTGGTAAGAAACAAGGTCTGACAGCACAAGTAAAGTAAAGAATCCAGAAAGTCTTTAATTTGTTTTTATATCACATACATTTTGTGATTACAAACTTATATATTGCGGTTGGAAAGTTGACTTTATCATATATCGATGTATGGGAGACCTGCAAAGTTAAGTTTGTCTTTTGGAAAACACGGGCAAAAATCTTCAAGAATTGATTCCCGAGATGGACGCACTATCTACATACAAGTTTGTTAACGGAACCCTCGGTGCGCGAGTCAAAATCGCACTTGTCCAGTTTTTTTAGGCTACACCAACTATTCGCCGGTTACATATGACGCTCCTAAAATTTAACCACACCTGTCTGAAACATTTTATCCTTATCGCACAGATCAGATTCAGATGGTCGGCGGATGGGAGCAAGACGGAAATAAGTGTAAACGCAACGAAAAATGCTGACCACGAATTGATTTGTTTTATTTACGCCATCTGTAGATTGTGCGCGATACTAATTTGATGTTGGTTGTATACTAATTATCCATGTATTAGTTCTAGCAAGTTTCACAGATGGCGCAATTTCAAGTTTTTACATAATTACTATATTTTGATGCAATTTATTAAATCCATTGAATATTATTAGTTTATAATATATCGAAAAGTACTTCGTTCCAACCGGGTGTATCAGGCAACCCTACAAACCAAGCTCAATGCTTGTATTATGGGAGTGGGTTCACGTCAACGTTCTGGATTCAAATCCGGTTTAGCTTTGAAATAAGGGATTGTCCATTAATCACGTGAGGCTCGAAAGGGGGGGGGGGGGGTTTCGGAAAAAATCACGACATATCAGAAGGGTACTGAGGATGTAGTGAGATATCACGTGTTTTTTTTTTGTAGAACGCGCGACTATATCTGTATTAAAGATAACATTTTGAATTTTTTTTATATATTTGAACTAAAAAAATACACATGATTTTGGCAATTTTAGTGTTAAAACTTCACCACGTATCACCAAGAGGAAGACGGGGTTAAAAAGATGGTAAAAAAACCTTCACTTGATTAATAGACGACCCCTAAGATCATTCTCATGTATCAAACTACTCTGTCCCAACTTGCTAAACGGCCTTTATGCTCAGGAATAGTAAATGCTAAAACTTCGAGCGATCGTTTTAATCTGTTAAGCAAGTTTTCGTCTCAAAGGACGCTGGGTCTTGGAGAAATCAAAAGAAAACACCCACAGAACTATTTGTTATTCTATCCGAGTTATGTACGAGAAAGGTTATTGTGGACAGGCCGGGAATTTTCAAGGGACAGAATTGTTCAAATTCTGGCAAACGACGACAAACGAGTACTTAGCAATGTTTTGATTGATACTGGTGCAGATCCACTATGTTTAGACAGTTAGCGATTAAGGCTTTTGGAGGAAGTAATAAGAGAGTTGGATGATGTGTGATACGATTTGCGTAAACGAGCAGATGGGTCACCTGATTATAAATGACTGCCGCCGCCCATGGGCTCCTGCAACTCAAGTCACAAGTACGTTGCCAGCGTTTAAAGTGGGGGTAGGGGTAGAGGAGGGGAGAGGGAAGGGTAAGGGCCTCCATTAACCTCATTCACTCGACGAAAAGCAATGCAATCATTCATTCACTGCCGATTTTTTGTGAGGCCGTGGATATCACTCCGGTCGAGCCGGCCCGTACGTGCTGAAGCATGGCTCTCCCACGAAAATATACATATAAATATACAAAGTGCAGTTTGTTTCTATCTTATAACTACCTCGATATCTTCCGACTACTGGTAGTAACATGTGAATGTCAGAAGCTATAACATATATTATATGACGTCATATATGGCAAGATGATAGAGCATTCTATTGTAATGTTGGTTTTTAAGGTATCATTCGGCTACTGTGTACTTTACTACTGTACTGTGCGCTAGTTTATTTTTGTTCATTTTTGAAAATGTGTACCGTTATTGTACCTTAACTGACTTAACTCTAATTCCTTTTAAAACTCGATGCGTGCAGCTATACCAACTCAAGAATAAAATATAGCATGCAGTTGGTATTAAAGTGACCCAATTAAACCGTCCACGGCCCTTTATAAAGGGCATTGAGTGTCATAAATCGATTTACAGACAATAAGTCGACTAACTACTCGTAGAGTAGGTCCTGTGAGAAACTTGTGAACTTTCGGCTATAATCACTACATATTATAAAACAAAGTCACACACCGCGTCTGTCTGTCTGTTCGCGTTAAACTGAAAAACTACTTAACGGATTTTCATACGGTTTTCACTAATAGACAGAGTGATTCATGAGGAAGGTTTATGTATATAATTCATTAAGGTTTTATATCAATTTGCTCAAATATAGCTTTACTGGCGTGCGCTGCGTAAACCAATAGATATAGGTAACCTACATGAAAACAATGTATTACGGAAGTATTGAATTATTGACTGCACGGATAGACAAAGGTATAAGTGGTTACCTCGCCACTACGCCGCGCCGAGTGTTGCGGGTTCAAATTCCACTCGAGACAAATAGTTGTCTAGGTGTTCTTTGTGTCCGTTGTTTAAATGTTTGTGAATCCCCCCGTGACACAGGGATATTCCTAATGCAGGAGTTGTCTTTTTTTAATATTAATAATTCCTCCTAAAACTATCTATTAACTATGACATGTATGCTACCCGTGCGAAGCCGGGGCGGGTTGCTCGTCTAGAATAAAATTGTGGCTCAAAGCCTCGCCTTTAAATACCTACTGCTGTGGTTGGGAAACTAAGGGATTGTGAATTTGTTACACGAATGTGGTTTATATCGGCGTAGGTTTGTATTTACATGTGTAGTATGTAAACTAGTGATTTTGAAAAATGGTAAAGTAATTGATTAGTTATTATGGTCAAACAAATCTATGGCTTAAGCTAGGTAAAAGAAGTGGGGGTGTCTGGCTCTTAATCACTTTTCTACTGTCGTATTGAGGGGAAACGAAAGAGAAGAACATTCTTTAGGTGCTTAAATATATAAAATATGCATTGCAATAAAAATATAAGTATCAAGCGACAGACAAACAATTTCAGTAGGTATATTTATTTGACATCATCCTCCGCGCCTTTTCTAACTAAATTGAGGTCGGCTTTCAGTCTAACTACGATACGGCTGAACTACGATATTTTACGTGAAGCGACTGCCATCAGTCCTCCACAACCCAAGTACTAGGCGATATCGAAGTTCTGTAGTTAGACCAGGTTGTCGGACTTTTTAGTGCTCCAACTACCCGTAACGAATGCCACAGATGTTTCTATGGCAACCGGGACCGACGGTTTAACGTGCTCTCCGAGGCACGGAGGGGTCTCAATGTGTTAAGAATGGTCACCCATCCTAGACTGACCTGGCTAGTATTCCTTAACTTTGTAATGTGCTAATCTACTCGGTTACCACTTAGCCACGAGCAACTCCCCGGGAGGATGATGATTTATTTGACATTTTAAAAATATTTTTAGCGGTATGTTCTCAATGTCGAAGGAGTAAAAAATGTTTAAGTAAACTTTCCGCTTTTATCAAGCTTTTTTAGGGTTCCATTTCTCAAAAGGAACCCTTTTAGGATCACTTTGTTGTCCGTCTGTCTGTGTGTCTGTTTTTACATTAGCTGTAACTAACTATGTAAACAAATCTTGAAAGACAATTTTAACCTTATTCTAATTGTTGTATAAGGAAACTTTGTATGTATATGTGGTACGGATGACAACACTATAATTTTGGCATTTTGGAGCTGATCTGATGATGGAGCCAGGAGGTGGAAGTGAACCTCTTCTATGCCTACTAAGAAATTAATCGAATTTAAGCTCATAATATGATTAGTTTTTTTATGCGTCTAACAGATTGGATAGCAACGATGGTCTGACGATGGAGTCACAAAAACTTACAAAATTAATAATAACTATAATAATAATAACTCCACACATCTCACACACGCCGTCTGATCCCAAACTAGGCAGAGCCTGTACTATGGTAACCAGACTACTGATAAACATATTTATATATTTCTAAATACATACATATTATAGATAAATTACACCCAGACACAAAGCAAATGATCATGTTCATCACACAATTATTTGTCCTGGGTGGACGAACCACCGACCTCTGGCTCAGCAGTTAGGGTCACTGAACACTAGAACAACAGGCCAGTTGAATTAGTAACGTGTGACCTACGTTACTTGTAATCTTTCCTATAAAAAAAGTTTGAAGTCAGCATCTACATACAAGTTTATTTAACCAGTATGTAGCCTTTAGTTTTAGTTCGTGATATAATTTCCTCATAATCTATTTTACAATATTTATTAATAAACATCTGGCTTATAACTACTGAACATAATGTTATTGTTTAGTCTATAAAGTTAGTCGGATATTGTTATGATTTGAAGCATTAGGTCATACATAAAAGTGCATATTTATGTTATGATATAGTACATAATATATAGACAACTATACATGGACATGTGTGCAAATGTTGTACTACACTACATCTCATGAAGACTTATGGAGAACAAAGTTTTGCCAGCAGATTTGCTCGCGGTACTTCCTATAGGTTTTGTTAATCAATTTAGGTATCTTTTAGAAATAGTAGTTTTTTTAAGGTTCTGTTCCTCAAAAGAAAAACAGGAACCCTTACAGGATCAAGTGATCCTGGTCATCCATCTATCTGTCAAGACCTTATTTCTCAGTAATTAACTTCAAATACCTATGTCTTGAAGCTGTAACAAAACATGCTTCTAGTCAACGTTAAAAGATACGGCCATTTATGACTTAAATGAAAATCTATAATTCCAATTGACACATATCTGACATATCAATGAAAATTAGTGAGTATCAAGGTCTTATAGCACTAGTAAAGAAAAAAAGGAAGTCGTTATTTGTTTTTTAATTTGTTGTGATTAGAACGGCAAGACTTTCGAAAAAAACAGGGAATGGTCTTCGAGAATCGATTTCCGAGATGGACGAATAATTTAATTAGGTAAATAACATGTTTGTACTGAATCCTAGGTGCGCACCTGTCAGGTTGATCCTTGGTCAATGATTGCCATAATATTTGCGCTATGCAAAACTTTTTTGTTTAGAGTTTTAACATTTCAAAATATAGTTTTACATAACTGTTTGTTGTAGTGACGAGCGTCGTGCGTTGCCCACGTCCACGCGCGTTGCCCTACTAAGTAAGTCCCTACTGAGTAAGTACTAAGTGGTAGCCTATCGTTTTATTTATACATATATGTACCATGTTTGTTCAGTCATATATATGTTAATGTTAATTCTGCTGTGGTCATCAAGATAGTAGTAATTCAAAAGACGTCTCTTCTCGAGTTACTGCTATCTGGATTACCACGGCAGCATTGGTAGTATATCGCCAAGTAAACCAGGACACTAATCCAGGGATGGGACTGGGCCCAACTGGGTTATTTAAATTTGGAATCCATGAAAACCGAAATCCGAATTGAAATCGTACCAATAAGTTCAAAGTGAACGTTACGATATTGCTCCGATAGTATATCTTTTTAACTTTGTTACGTTCACAAAATCCGTTCATACACTTATACACTTACGATAGGGTTCAACGAACTGTTGTTACCCGTCACATGAAACCCTCTCTACCTCGTTCTAACTCATAAATTTCCCTATATTTTTTCTCTTTCTCTCCTATCGTAGAGCGTGTAACTGACAAGCATTGTTAAGAGTTCCTAATCATAGTTTTCCAACAAGATACTTTGTTACTCGATTAGTTAGTGGTTTATTCAGGTTGTGTTTTAAGACTGGCACTATGTCGATTTAATATTGCGGACGGCGGTAGCTGGATTGTCTTTTTAGTAGTTGTATCTTTTTACATTGAAGCTTGTGGAGTTATTATGTTATGAATATATCGTTAATGGCTATTGTTATCATAGAAGTCCGTAATTACATCTGACAGGTTACCTAAAAGGTAGCATAAATTACCTGTCGGAAGTTAACAAATTAGTTTAGGAGCAAGGAGAAGCCTGCCATTTTATTTATTAGAAAGTTCTTTAGTTTCCGTCTAACGTAAATAGAAAAATAGACATAGACACGAACGAATCCTAACCAATCTTACTAATATGATAAAGGCGAAAGTTTGTGAGAATGGAAAGGTTGATCATTGTTACTTTTACACGCAAAAAAGCTTGAACAGATCTGGTTAAAATTTGGCACAGCATAAAAAAAATATTTTAAGCGAAGATGCTATAACTATTGAGATGGCAGATTTCAGGTTAAGGGGTTTTCGCTGTTCTTTGCAATACGGTGCCACCGACCTAAGGGTATAAAATGCAACAGTCTGTCTGGCCTTAGAGCCTGTGCGACGCAACCATAATAGACACTGTTTAGTTATATCTCAATTAAATTATTTCAATATCGGCGTATCAAACACAAATAAAAGCGAATTATGCATAAAACGACTGGTAAATTAATTCAGAAAACTGACAACATTGCCATGTTGAACATAACATGGTTTCGCTACTTGTTGGTAGACAAAAAAGCTCAGTGTTCATTCAGGCGTAATCCGCTGATCAGCCGCGCAGCCAATTAATTCTTGATATTTTAACAATAACTTCCGAAATATGTTTTCGTAGTTACTAAAGGCACGATTGTTACGTGTGTGTTTCGGTAAATACCGTCTAGTTTCGAGCTCGATCGGACGACTTGACAACTTTGACAAGCCCCTGTTGATCTGTTCGTGTGCTTTTTTTAACATAATTAGCAAAAACATTTGCTGATGTTGTATAAACCTTGAACATGCATCCTCGCTATGGAAAGATGATGATCGCGAAATCGTTAGTATATAGCGTTTCTCGAAGATATTCTCCAGGTGTCCTTTACGATTAATATGACACAATGACACAATTTAACACTCGTCCACGTTGAAGACTTGTTATAATCGTCATTATGTACACTACCTGTAGTTACAGTTTACTTCGTTTAACATATTAAAGAATACTATATAATCAAGTATGATAGACTTTTTCCCGACAACAACCCGGCCTGGATTCGGATTTTGTCGATGATTGCAATAGGATTTGACACAAGGTATCTAAGAATTAATAATAATAATACAATGTTCTGGACTCTTACAATAAAACCTTCGGATATTATACTAATTAACCTCATTCCTCTTTTCTCAGATAGAAGTCAGTAATTACATCTGACAGGTTACCTACAAGGTAGCATAAATTACCTGTCGGAAGTTAACAAATTAGTTTAGGAGCAAGGAGAAGCCTGCCATTTTATTTATTAGAAAGTTCTTTAGTTTCCCTCTAACGTAAATAGAAAAATAGACATAGACACGAACGAATCCTAACCAATCTTACTAATATGATAAAGGCGAAAATTTGTGAGGATAGAAAGGTAGATCATTGTTACTTTTTCACGCAAAAAAGGTTGAACAGATCAGGTTAAAATTTGGCACAGTAAAAAAAATGTTTATAGACTCATCAATTGGTACATTATTTAAAATAATTAGGCACAGTCTTTGGATATTTATTACAATATGCACTGATACTGACTTTAAACATGGCCAGAAGAAGCCTTTATCTTGGGAGACAGTGTTCAGTCGCACAAAAGGTACCTACACAGTTACTGTTTGTACATAAGGTCGCTGTTTATACTTTAGTTTATTGAGTTAAAGCTTTTAATCTATACTTATAATAAATCTGTAGCGGGATGAATTCTGTACATTGAATATATTAAAAAAAAATCGACTGAGGGGTATTAAGATATCGATACTGATGCCGAATATGCGATTCAAACAATTTTTGTCTGTCTGTCTGTCTTTCTGTCTGTCTGTCTGTCTGTCTTTCTGTCTGTCTGTTTGTATGTTCACGATAAACTCAGAAGTTACTGAAGGGATAGGCTTGAAACTTAGTATGATAATAGTTTGAGTGCCTGCGCAGGTTATATGGTACTTTTTATCCCGGTTTAAACTTTGATTCCCACAGGAAAATCAATGAAAGCTGTAATAACATTGTAACGTTAGTAGAATGTATATACTTATTTCGAACCACATTACAGCGAGCGTTTAGCTTATCTGGTGTAGAGTAAGATTTCTGCTAGGTTAGGTATCGGATCGAATCCCTCTTTGACACTCTTTTCTTTTTTTGCACTTTTTTAAATATATAAACTAATTTACTTTTTTAAATTAGGTATCGTTTTTAACCGACGAAAAAAGGAGGTTCTCAATTCGACGGTTTATATACATTTCTTTTTTTTTATGTATGTTCAGCCGTCTCCGTTATTTAGGAACCGAATTTGATTATTTTTTTTTTGTTAGATAGGGTATACTTCAAGGGTGGTCCCATGTCAAGGAAGTCAGGATCTGATGATGGAATTCTGATAAAAATGAGAGAAACCCTCGAAAACTGTAGAAGCGAATAGTGTTTCTGTTTACTTTTCATTACTTTATGAGGTATTTGCGTTTTAGAAATCATCACATCATGTAGTCGAGCTGATGATGAAAACAAATCATAAATAATAATCTTTTTAACAAAAATTTAAACCTTAGAAAAAAACTAAAAAGCAAAAAACAAATAAACCTTTTAAATAAGCTTAATACTTAAGACTTAAAAGGTTTATTTATTTTTGCCTTTTCGTCGGTTTAATTTTTTTATATATTTTTATAAAACCACTCAATTTAATTATCTAATAAATATAAAAAATCGATATGGTGGATATCGGTAAAATCGATTCTTTGTAAGAATCCATTTTACCTGTGTTTTATATAAATATTATTAGTTACATTAGATTTTACCTGCAAATAGTTGTCTGTTTGAAGGATTTCGAGTGAATGTATATTTTCAATCGTAGGATATCATAGGTGAATGTGCTTTTCTGTGGTGATTGCTGAAGCAGCAGGAGTTTTTTTTTCTTTGTTTGGTGAGTAATCGATAGCTGGTTCTTGACTATGCCAACGGGCTATTTTTCCTCTCGCAGTCATTAAATTCATAAATATGTTTCAGGGCATTAATAATAATAACAACTTCACACACCTCATACACGGCCGTCTGATCCTAAACAAGGGAGAGCCTATACTATGGTCACCAGACTGCTGATAAACATACTTATATATTTCTAAATACATACATATTATAAATAAATTACACCCAGACAGAGAAAAAATTGTCCTGAGTGGAAATCGAACCCACGACCTGTGGCTCAGCAGTCAGGGTCACTAAACACTAGAACATCAGGCCAGTCCAGTAAATATACATATAGTTATATAAGTATATAAATAGAGTTATAGAAAAAGAAGATCCAAACTTTTAAAATTTTGCGTTCCATGATAATATAATTATGTTGACGATCACGTATTTAAAAAGTATTACAGTACCTACAGGCCTGTGATCACGGCCATGACCACGGCAAAGCAAAGGTTTTAAATACGTGATCGCGTTGATTCCCGTCAACATGATTATATTAGAATAGAATAGAATTTTTATTTAAAGCATATAATATATGACTTACAAAAAAAAGTTGTTAGTTTAACTTAACACTTTGTTAGTATTACAGTATTTTACTATATTAAATGCATGGCAGACACTATCGCCAAAAAAATTACATCTAAGCTGAAATATTGACATGTAACCGGTGAAGTGAATTTTTTTTACACTTTCAGACCTTTTATTTTCCGTTCGGTTACAGTAGTGTGAAATCTTATGTTACACCATGACTAAACAAAGCTCAGAAGCAAACACTGACTACAGCAAGAGTCTCCTAATTGGTCAGACGAATCGAGATGTTAGGTCGTCACAGTTGTTTTATGACGATTTTCTGCGAGGAGAACATCTCGCCCAAGGAGGAGGTGACGGTGTGGATTCGGTAGAAAAACTTCCAGGTGGAACCTTTTCACTCTCATGCGTACGCTAAGAGTAGCCGTGGGTGTATGAGACGAGTTTTATGTTCTTCACCAAAGCAGAGTCCCCCGTAAAGAGGGTGCCTGGACATCGCCCAGTTGCCGTCCGCTAGCCAGCGCTGGGTGGATCATTAGAGGCAAAACGTTGCCGTACCGACGGTCAACTCATAAACGGTGCTGTGAGGCACACCGTGTGGTTTGAGTTGGTTTAAGCCTGATATACGGCCTCACCAATAGCCCGGTGAGGTGAGTTTACCACGGCCAAATTATGTCGTTATTTCACGTGTAAGCAACCAAAACAACTTTTTTTGTACGCTCCAGGTTGTTTCACATCCAACACAGTTTAAAAAATCCTGCCTGGAGAAAGAGGTACTATGCAATAAGAGACAAATTGCTGTTTTCCGAAAAAAACGCGAACGAAGTCGCGGGCACAGCTAGTTATATATATGTGTGTGTGTGCGTGTGTGATACAGTGATAGATTTTAGTCTGGAATAGCACATAGACTACTTTTTATCACGAAAAAGGTACGATTCCCGTGGGACAGCTTACACCAAAATTTCCATGTGAATGAAGTCGTGGCCAACAGCTAGTATTTATAAATGCGATTGTGAGTTTGTTTGTTACGCTTTAACGCCTTAACTACTCAACTGATCATCATGATATTATGCACAAACGTTGTTAGGGGTAAGTACAAAAAAGAATATTAGGTTTCTCCTATTCAGAAAATTATTATTAATTTATCCAGGCTATTCCCGAGGAATAGACTGATTGACAAAGTCTACATTAATGGGAACGAAGCCATGAGAAAAAAACTAGTAATTTATATTCGAGTATTTCACATACGGCCTGTTATTTTGATCAAAATTTCTTCAAATTCATCTAATATTAAAGGGAATTTGTTTCAGCTAAATATCTGATACTTTTATAATAAAGTAGAATCATAGCTCAGTGGTAACCGAGTAGGTTAGCACATTGCAAGGTTAAGTAATACTAGCTGGGTCAGTCTTAGGATGGATGTCCATTCTTAACACATAAGAGGTCTTATGTGTTAAGAATGGTGCCTCGGAGAGCACGTTAAGACGTAATTGGATCGTATGTATCGAACGTCTGTAGCATTCGTTATGGGTAGTTGGGAGCCCTAAAAAGTCCGACAGCCTGGTCTAACTACAGAACATCGATATAGCCTAGTTAGTGGGTTGTGGAGATCTGATGGCAGTCGCTTCATGTAAAATATAGAAATTCGGCCGTTTCATAGTTAGACTGAAAGCCGACCCCAACTTAGTGGGGAAAAGGCTCGAAGGAGGAAGGAAAACAAACCGTCAAATGAAACTCTAAATCCAATTTTGTAAAACAGATTGCTCCTTCGCATAATATGTAATTTATCATTTAATTCGATCCGACATCTCGAAGGGTCCGCTCAATGCCATGAGAGAATCGACAGATGTCTCTTTCGTCTATTTCCTAAATTAATGGTGGTAACGCCAGTCGTGGGATGATTGACGTACGATTAAGTGTCTGAGGGATTGATAAGTCCGTCAATAGAATTATGTTGACCTATTTCTGGGAGATAATTTAATGTAATTTTGATTCGTCTTAGGATTTCGTCTACTACTGAAGTTTGTAAATCCGAGGTGGGTAATTTGTAGTAAGCACTAATCTATTCTAATATTATAAAGAGGTAAAATTTTGTAATTTTCGACGTTCGGGGTAATCTCCGGTACCACTGATCCGATTTTTTTAATTCTTTTAGTGTTGGATAGCCCATTTATTGAGGAATGTTATAGGCTATAGGTTATATAACATAACGCTACGACCAATAGGAGCGGAGCAACAGTGATAAATGTTGCAAAAACCGGGGAAATTTACAAACGCAGACGAAGTCCAAGCCGTCCAACGACTGTCTTTAGAAATATGGATAGATAGATTTAAAAAAACTTTACGACCATATAAACTTTTCTAATGTAACCTTAGCGCTTTTGACATAACTGGTAGTCGTAGGCTACTCTTTATCACCGATATTCATACGGCATCGGGACTTGCGCGGGTGAAACTGCGGGGCTCAGCCAGTACTGTATAATAGTAGGTAACTCGTAGTGCACGACAACTAAAAATAATAAGAAGAAATGTATAATTTGTATTATTATCTAAACAATACATACAACAATAAAGAAATATACTTACATACACCATACATACGTATGTAGTACTAGCTGTAGCCCGCGACTTCGTTTGAGTGGAATTTTTTGGGAAATCTATTCCACGGGAACCGTACATTTTCCGGGATAAAAGTATAATGTAATAATCTGTTTCTGTGCCGAATTTCGTCCTCAGCCGTTTTTACGTAAAAGAGTAACAAACACACATACATGCATCCATCCGTCCTCACAAACTTTCGCCTTTATAATATTAGTAAGATATAGTTATTACGAAGGAAAATAATCCTTGACAAGTTTTTAAAAAACTAACTGTTTTTTAAAAACTTGTCAATTATTATTTTCTGTGAATGTGTTCGTCGGATAACTTTTGATATTGCATTCCACAAGCGTACTGCTTGCACTGTGAACGATTTGTCAAAAAAACGTATTGTTGATTTGGTATTTCCAAAGTTAGATTTTTCGTTGATCTCAAGTATTTATTGTGTGTGTCGTTAATAAATGTGAAACGTTTCTTGAGATTCGTCTTCCGACATAGATAATATAAAATTTGAATCTATGATTGATCCAATTCCATATTTAATTGTAGGAATTACCTAATTACGAAACCTATGTAGATACCATTTATTATCAGCTTATCTAAATTTCCTAGTGACAACTTCGTTATATAAGAAAACAAAAGGCATACACCGCTTTTAATTTTTTTTGTTTTTGACAGTAGATAGTCTTTTTGTAACATATAGATATACTCCTTTCCTTAACCATTAACAAAACGTTCTAATAAATAAAAAATCCGATAAAATTGTTTCATCAATCATCACTCAATATCGAAAACAAAAGATAGAGTTATTGTAATTAACAAAACTGAAAAACTGTTCCAATGTCAGAATTGGCGGGAATAAAAGAGTTTTACACGCCAATCGTCCAATATGGCGTCGCTAATCGATAGGGATTTCCTCACGTCAGAGCAGAGATGGCTTAAAGCTTTACTAATGATGTTTAAATAACTTTTTTAAATATACTAATGGATGGTTTGTAAACTTAACAATGTATCAATATTATTTTATGTGGCCTTACACATAAACTGTCCAAAGTATTTTGTTTTAAATAAACTTTTAAATACCGAACAATGTGTCTTAACCATAAACATATTAAGTTTATGGTCTTAACAGTAACATTCTTTGTCAATGGTCTTATTCGAAAATATTTATTCAAGCCAGACATTGACCTAGTAGCGTCATTGTGGAATCAATATAAGCAATTCACGCACGAAACTTGTTGAAGTAAACGCCGGTAATTTCGTCTTTTCTGCCTCAAAGCGTTCTGATATTAGACCGACCTATTTATTTAAACCGCCGAACTCGGTAGAGGTCGACCCTAATTTCAAAAATAGCCTAATCCCCACTTTATCGAGTGGGCAAAAAGCGCGCGTAAACAAAATGCCATCGCAAAAATGGCAACCATTTTCATTCATATTTCGTCGCGTTCCAGCGATTACGGTTTGTGAGGCAACGGTTGGGTTCTTTTTTTCGCGGCAATTTGGGCGGTATTTCAACTGGACTTTTTGCGGCCACTTTAATGGGTGTTGCTATTTTAGAGAGCTTGCCGTCGAGCGCGTTTCATTTTTCTGTCCTCTTTTAACAGTTCCTGTTTTGAATGTCTACAATTCTGCCAAACAAACATTTTAATTACAGTTTTGTTCACTTTTGGTTTTTGTTTCAGATGTTCATAACACAAAATATGGTACGATGACGTGACGATGCTGCTGCAGCAGGCGTCGTCGTCGCCTGGTCCAAGCGGCACGGCCAGTCCCAAGCTAGCTTCAAGTCCCAGGCCAAATCAAAGTCCAAGTTTTGGAACTAGACTGACTGGTAGTCCAAGTTTGAGTGATGGGGCGTCTAGTTCGTACAGTCCCAAGTTGGGTGCCAATAGTCCAAAGTTGGGGGCTAGCCCAAAGTATGGGAGTCCACGCCTTGGGAGTGGCAGCCCTAAACCAGGCCGAGCTGCGTTGGAAGACGAGGCAGCGTTGGAGAGGCTTCAGGCTGAAATGAAGGAGGGCTGGACAGTGCACACGGGGAGAGATGGTAGACTGTATTATTGCAAGTAAGTAGAACAATTAATTAACATTGTCATTTACATTAACTCTAGGCGGTAATTAATTTTACTCTTGTAAGTTTTAATTATAGTGGTGTATTATTATTTAAATACAAAAGAGAATGATTTCCATTTGTACCCTAACATTGACATGCGTTTAATAGATTTATCATATTATTATTTAACATATAGAAATGTTTTTTCTAAATCCATACAATTAAGTCAAATAAAAGTAATTTTCAACTACAAAAAATACACCATGATCTCCTTTTTCTCGGAAGGTCTTTCTTTTTAACCGACGAAAAAAAAGGAGGTTTTCAATACTTACGTAGGTACATATAAAATTTTGATAATTAATCAGTTTGTTAAGTAAAATAAGTTTAAATATAATTAGATAGTTTATGTAAATAAGCTCAATACTTTGGACTTAAGGTTTATTTATTTTTTGCTTTTTAGTTCTTTTCGTCGGTTTAATTTTTTGTTAATTTAAATATTGTTTTTTTCCAGCAAGCGTTTGTGAATGCGTTCTTAACATTGAATTTAAGTTAATATGTTCTAATTTCTAAAATGTAGTTTTTAACCTCTGGTAAACGTAACAAAATTAAAATTTCCACCATATATTTTTTCACTTCAACATGAAGATTTTGAGATGTGTAGGATAAAATTAATCTCATTATTAAAGAGTAAGCCTTAGTAAGTTATACATATTGCATTTAGTCGTTAACTGAAGCTCACGTAGAAGCTGCTGCTATTAGCAATAGGGTAGGTCATGCAATTAAGGAGTAAGTTCAACCGCTTGAGCTTTGCAGCAGACACAACTCAAGCAATTTAACTTCCCTTATTTGAAACAGGCGCTAAGAAAATCAAGTCCCTACACTGTTTGAGATAAGAGTATAGATACAATATGAACTATGCACCAAGACAGTTTGGATTCACATTGAATAAGGCACTAGGAAACATAAACAGTAGAGCCCTGAGCTTATTACTGTCTTTTGTGACGTGTGGGTAGTTGGATAAAATTTAGTAGGCTGAAAGGCATTCGGGGCTTTTGTTTCCTTGAGGTTCAGTTCGATTCCCGAGCTAGGAAAGGTGTTGTTTTTTCTCTGTTAGAAAATGTTTAATCACTGTGTAGATAGATAGGGTCGCCCCTACCACGTGGGGCCAATAATAGATATAAATGTGGGGTGTAATACATACTTGTTTTCGCTTGTTTTTTACGATCATCTGCTTAAATTTAAATAAGACATAAAACCTGTTTTCTCTTAATGCTCCTTTAAAACATTTCTCTTAGCTAACTAATTATTGTAATACGTAGCCAATAGATGCCAAAGACACGAACTGCATAGTAATATATCTTTGAGTATCTGGACTTTCACTGTAATGCATTTTAAAAAGTTAAAGAATAACAATGAATGAATGAAAAGCACTGTTTAACAAACTTATACATGTTGAACTGTCTCGTGTTTGTCTTTTGTGCATACTAATTAGTATACATTTATATACTACTAGCAGCGCCCCGCGGTTTCACCCGCGTAAGTCCCGATCCCGTTTGAATATCGGGATAAAAAGTAGCCTATATGTTAATCCAGGTCTCCAACTATCTACATAGAAAGTTTCATCGCAATCGGTTCAGTAGTTTTGGCGTGAAAGAGTAACAAACATCCATACATACATACATACATCCTCACAAACTTTCACGTTTATAATATTAGTAGGATGATAAGTGAGTTTATATATTTCATCAGTTTTAATAAGCAGGAGTTAAATTCAATTCAACGCGTTTTTTTATGTACAAGGTAGATAGATTTCTTTCAGGTCAATATTGGTTTATTTGATTCTTATTTTCAGTGTGTATAATAATACTTTAATACTAATTAATAATACTTTTAAAATAGTGACGACATGACATTGATTAAAACTGAAAGTTTATTAATAAAAAGAAAATCTTAACTTTCTATCAATGTTAATTCTTGATAATAATTTAGAGAATATGTATGTAAATATTTCTTAATCATATTAGGCACTTGATCCGCATGTTTAATCATTTGTATCTTTTATAAACATGCTATTTTTATACAAAAACCCTCGGTATCCGGAGGAGGGAGACCAACTTTCGCGTTTCTGGACGGAGATATGAGTGTTGAATGAAATAACACTTAACCAACACGCCCGCAAAATGGACCAAAAAAGATTTTATTACCGCAATTTAACATACCATACTAAATGCAGCATAAAACTCAATAAAAAAATAACATTATTGTTCCGAATGCACTGAACACGTATGGGACGATTTGATCGCAAGAGGCGCAGCGCTTCACTACAATGGAACAAACAACGTCGCTGGCTCGGGACACGCGCCTCTGACGTCGATATTTTCCCGCCATTGTCATTCAGGGTTGCCCGTGCTTAAAATTAATTGAAAATTTATAAAAAGGTTATTTTTGAAAAGATTTTTAAGTTTTGTTCTGTTTACAAAGTTTGCTTTTTAATAATGTTTACTCAGTCGACTGAATTTTCTTGCGCCAAAGCATTTTTGTGTTGATAAACTCTTGTATATTGAAATTTTACTTGTTTAAGCTAAAGCACGTACAGCTACTGATGTTTTGTTTTTCTGAATACTAATATTAGTACACATTTTCATCATATCAAGTATTGCGTCACTGATTATTTGAATGATGTTATTTAAATTTTGTCAATTTTAAGTTTTAACATACATTGACATGATATGATACATGATTTGACTAGTCGTTAACATTGTTATATAACATCTTATACGTGTCGGGTCGTTCGGCTCCCTTTGATATCAATTGATATCATATGGTTGAATTGGACGATGGCTGGCGCGTGCATCATGCTCGTGAACGAGTGCCTTTGGGTGGGGCTGGTCATTTCCGAACTGCTATTACTTACATATAGTAGTTGTTTGCGCCACTGTTTATAGTTTAGAACAATACGTTACATTGTCCTCACATTTAACTTGAGCATAATATAAGCAAAGTAACCAGATATTTGTAAAAAAACATTTTGAAAAAGAGTGTCCTTGGAATTTCTTGCCTGTTCTTCTCCACTGGATCTACGAAATGGAACAGGCAACTAGCTTCACGACTGACTTAGTCTGACTGACTACTACTCCTGACAATTAAAAAATACCTATAATGTTTAATTGAAGTAAATTATTTTGATTTATTTGTATTTACCTACATTCTGAACAAATAAGAAATGATTTGATTTGATTTTGATATGGATCATCTGTAGCAACAGTATTTCGGCTAGCCATAAGCCATCGCGTTGTTCAGTATCTTTTAAGATATTATACGACCTTTGGCGAAGTTCTTCTGATGTCAACCATTTAATGAAGTCTGCATTCCCCTTTTCGGAATTTGTGACTGTTTTATTTGTAAAGCTGATAAAGTGCTGTAATCTACATTGCCTAATTTTAAGAAAATTCATCAACTTCCAACTTGAAATGTTTGTTATATTGTTAATTTACCAACCATGTCATCACAATAGTGTATAAGTGCGATCCCGGTACACGTATTTATACCAATAAACAAAAACTTGATTTCGAAATTTTAATTTACCAAAAATTACCAATATTATTTTTAAGTGAGTTCCGAATGAACGAATAGACGCTGTCTTTGTTAAGATATCTCTAGCTGCCTAATACTGCGTATCTTGCATTAATTTGAGCCCCAATCTGTATAGAAAACTTAGAGCACATGTAGAATATAAAAGCGAGGGTTTCGTGTGAATGTAGTTGCATGCATGCCTGTTGTCGAGATAGCTATTTCATGTTTGTTTTTAGTTGCATGAATAACAAAGACAAAATTTCTTCCTACCGCCGCGCCATGGTTCATCGCGTTTCGTATCACCATTTCTAAAGGACTCTGGTTTCTATGAATTTTCATCAAGTTCGAAATTTAAAGGGTTAGAATTCTCAGAATTTGAGGATGTTTTTGTTCTTAATTTAAAATTGAAAATTCAATTAACACAACGAGGAGAGATGTAAGTGGAATATTTTGATTACGAAAAGGAGTTTGTAGTATGACTGTAATGTTGACGAGATCTTGTTAAGGTTTTCGTAGCCGAAGGGAATTACTGTTACTAAGCCTACGCCATCTGTCCGATTGCCTCTCACAGGGCTGTATCTTTTCAATCATAATAACAAGCCAGTTGAGATTTTTACGGAGCAAGTGTAAGTATGGTCGCTGTCATTATAAAGTGCTCTATATAAAAAAAATAGGCAGTCATGGGACTGCCGACAGAAGTGAAAACTTAACCGAAAAGACGAACTTAACAGGTCACATTAGCAGGTTCGTGACATTATTTAATAAGAAGCTGACAGAACTTAATGTTTAGATTAGCGCCCTCTAGTGGATCTATATATGTATTATTAGCGTGACGGTTACGAGTTCAGTGCTTTTTCCCCATAGCAAAAGTGTACAAACGTGCCTCAAGAAGTTTTCACTTCAAAAAAATATTACAGAAAGTGTTTTTGCACTTCGCCGCCAGGACTATCTCCATGGACCTGTGGTAAAAAGTTTGTCCTCGTGTTTGCGTGCGATCGCTAGGACTCCCTTGTCGGGTCACCATTGTTGTGTTGTTTTATGCAGATATTCAAAGTTGCAGCACGTGTCTAGAAAGGCACAAACGGCAAAACGCTCGCTCGCTTTTACGACAATACGATATATAAAAATATACAACTAAACAATGTAAAAACATTACGACCGGGATGATTGTAAGTTTTTAAACTCATGTAATCAAAATAAAAAATCGTCTATTTTTTTAATCTAAGTGGTTACGTTCAGCCCTATTACAAAGCCATAATGGAGGACGCGCGTCACTCGTTCCCGCCTTCATTAGATGGATTGAATTGAGACAATGTACGCGATATCCGCTTGTAAATTATACGCATATACATCCGCCATAGCTAAATAATATACTTTTGATTATTGTTTTCCTGTTTAAAACAATGGTTGTGTCATAAAATTGTTAATAATTGATGTTATGATGAGTGAGACATTTTGTTACGTTGTCAAAAGTTTTCGTTATTTGCGGGGTAAAGGTTATTTTTTTAACTTAGTTCGTTCTTAGCTGGCTTAACTATAATAATAATAATATAATAATCGCCTGCGGTATTTCCGGACCGATACGACCTTCAAACCTTCTTGAAAAGAGCGTACTCCTTTCTCAAAGGCCGGCAACTCACTTGTGACTCTTGAGTTGCAGGTGTCCATGGGCGACTGTAGTCACTTACCATTAGGTGACCCGTCTGCTCGTTTGCCCCCTATAATATATCGCACTGCTATTACGAGACTGTATCAACTCAAAATAGGGTACATTTGAGATAATTCATTTTTCATACGTAAATATCAATTCTCTACGCGTCAATAAATGTAAAATAATAATATTAAATTGTAATAAGCCAAATTTTTAACAAAACAACATATTTTTTTTTTTTTTTATCGTGTGGAAACCCCCTCGGGTCATCACTCCACTGGGCCTGCCAGTGAGGTGGTATGTCGGAATCGAACTGACTAAAACCACACGGTGTTCCGTCATAAATAAGTCTATTGCCAGGGACTCGGGTATACCCTAGGAAGGAAGTCCCCGAGAACCCTGGCAGACCTTGGCCGCCTCTTGAACAAAAGGCAGCCACGCCCTTAACAAAACAACTTAAAAAAAAAAAGTAATAATAATTTATTTCCAAAATGTTTACATTGGTCCCAATTCTGTTACTTCACTCGCTAAATTAAAATTCACAAAATTTCCTTCATATAAGATGTAAACCTTGTACACTTCAAAACAAGGTCTTATTTCAAATTGAAACAAGTAGGTAACATATGTCGCTATCGAAATAAGCAATTTATTTGTCGACTAAAGTCTGATACGCTTAAATAAACTTTAATACCACGTAGCGAGAGCCGCTATCCGTTGAATGCCATCTCTTTTGCTCTGTGTTTTTAGTAAGCGTCTTCGTAGAAACGTATCGTATCGTAAAAACACGTCATCCTTGTTTGTTTTGAACAAGTTTTTATACGGCAATTATACAGCGTTTGAATAAATGGAGACTCTCGCTGCGTGGAAATAAAGTTGAGTATATGTTGACAGGTTTTAGAGAAATTTAGTGGCGCTGAGAAATAGATGCTAGTAACAAATAGACCTTATTACGAAGAATTCTAGGTTGATTCCATATGAAGAAATTAAGTCATGATTTAGTTTAGTCGAGTGTACAATAGAATCGGCACCATTGTCTTTCAACCTTTTACAATTTGAGTAGGTAGAACATAACACATACAAGCATCCAAAGCTGTGGTTGCGCCGCTGTTCTCCTGGCTAGATGGCTATAAAGCAGGTCATTGTGTGCAGCTTTACTGTAACTTAGGTAAATAACTAGGCGGTAAAAACAAAATAATGAGAACAAGAGTTGAATGTTTTGCTCTATCTGACTCCCCTTTTGTTTTCATTATTACTTGGTAGTAGCTAAAGGAGTATTGATCGAAGGGAATTTTTGATGTGGTGTTGGGTACGAAAAAGGGGAAGATAACCAGCGATTATATTTATAAAATAATAATTAATTTAATTATAAAATATATATAACTTAATTATAAAATTTTTATTTTCGAATTTCTTCAAACGACTTGTAGTCCTCCGTAATTTTTTTTTAAACATGTGAAGGGATGTTAAAACTGTTTCAAAGAAATGTGAATTTGAGTACAAATATATGGAGAAGGAAAATATTACGAACAAATTTAATACAAGCATTACTTTACATTACTTTTGATGTTCAATGTTTCGATGTGTTTCAATAAAAAACACTGTTTGTTGGAAAAAACGTGGATCAGATGCTCTTAATACAGTTGACTTCACTACATATTATAAAACAAAGTCCCCCGCCGCGTCTGTCTGTCTCTCTGTTCGTGATAAACTGAAACACTACCGAACGGATTTTCATGCGGTTTTCACTAATAGACAGAGTGATTCATAAGGAAGGTTTACATGTATATTTTGTTAAGATTTTGTGTAAATTGTTTGAAATATGTTGATGATTGTTGAAGATTTCTCTGCTACGCGTGCGAAGCCGGGGCGGGTTGCTAGTAAGTCATAATAGATGTCGCGATAATTTATTTGACGCTTTTTGTACAAATATTTCTAAGTACAAATATTTTAATGTATTAATATTATCTGTTTTCATTGAGTGTTTTTTTTTGTATTATTTATGTATCTAAGTATGTTTATCCGTCTTTTAGAACCCATAGTACAAGCTCTGCTTAGTTTGTGTCTAGATAGCGCTGGGTTTCTTGTCGCAGAATATTATTTTATAAAATATACCTTTACTGCACCTTCAGAGTAGGGCTGTGCTCCTGGTATGTAATGCTGGTGTCACTTATAGTAAATCGTTAAGACTATCGCTGCTAGGTAATCAAAACACATTTTGTTTTTGTTTAACGATATTTCGTTTTGTTAAACACGAATACACATCACACAAATTGCATAAGGTTTATGGCTATGACAATTTAGTTCATCGTGGATATAACACAACATTATATAATCTATCTAATACTATTCATGCGACATTATTTCTTTTTCAACATGTCGAAAGAAAAACCTAGCTCTAGTATACAAATAAATGCCGTGCCATCCATTGCCGTACCTAATTATTTGTGCCAGATATTTCATAAACATAGTCCCATCTACTAGCTCATTATATTCTTACCATACTGGATAAATACAATTTATGAGTATCTACTATCGTTTAGTTTCCGATATCACCAAATTACGTATTACTGTGTTGATAGCTGGAGTCTGTGCCAAAACGTCACGTGTCCTCGATTTCTTGGCTTCGTTCCTAAATAGGCTGCTTATATTCCAAACAGCATTTCATGCAGAAGGGTTGTTTTAATAAAACTTAGTTGGCAACAAGGACATGGCTCGCCTTTTGAAAAAAGAAGAAAAAAACCGTTAAATATGCGGATACAGGGAACAAGAGAAACGGGCCAATTGTTGGTAGCAATCTGATTTATTTGTCAAGCGACACACTATAAGGAGGGTGTCCCATTAATTTGATTAGTTTTGTCGGGCTCGGTGTGCAGTGGCGTAATTTTGATGCAAAAGCTAAGTAGAGAGTCTTGAGTTCGATCGTTAATTTCTGTAATACTTGAGATAAACACTCCTCTGTATACCATGCAGCTCTAACAGTCTTCTCTATATCAAGCACAACCATAGCTAATATTCTTTTCTTAGTAAGAAATACATCAAGCATCCTTTTCTTTACGGATCGCCACAATTTCACAGAACATCCCCACTTTATGCTGGGATTTAGTAGAAATCGTGAAATAATATAGCCAGGTTTCATCACAATCGAGATCACGCAGTTAGATCGGCCGTCATACATTTTTTACATGCAATATTTCGAGACCAAGTCACACGCTGCTCCCTCAACGCATCAGTTATCAAGTGCGTGGGTACCGTGGGGTTGAACAAAGTTTCTGTATTTTCAAATGGTCGTGAAGAATACTATGAACAGTTGGTGCACTTAATTTGTGGGTTTCCTCGATCTGTCGATTTGTCACACGTCGGTCTTCCAATAATTTTCATACAGTCTCAATGTGCTTTTCGGTAGTCACTTCTATCGGCCTGCCGGATCTTGCATCATCCTACGAGTTAAAATTACTGCGATTCGGTTGCGACCGTTCTATGCTCCTTAGAGATATGACAAGTTTCTCTCATGCGCTACTCATTTTCTCGAAACAGTTTAGTTTCATTAAGCCACGCTTAAAATAATACAAAAGAATTACTCGAATTTCATAATGAGAGAAGTCCACCATTTTCACTTAGAAAATTCATTTCAAAATTAAACGAATAACGAACTAACGATTCTTTGCCTCCATTTTTTTTAATGTTACTTAAAGTTTATGGATATGACTTCAAATCATAATATTATAATACTTTGTTTGTATACGACAAAATGTAGCGTCCTACGTTTATGTATGTTTTTTTTTATGGTATAGGGGGCAAACGAGCAGACGGGTCACCTGATGGCAAATGACAACCCCGCCCATGGGCACCCGCAACCCAAGAGTCACAAGTGCGTTGCCTCCCTTTAAGGTGGGAGTAGGAGAAGAGGGGGAGGGGGGGAAGAGTGGGAAGAGGGGAGAGGGAAGGGTTAGCGCCTCCGGTAACCTCACTCACGCAGCGAAATGCAAAGCAAGCATTGCTTCACTGCCAGTTTTTTGTGAGGCCGTGGTATCGAGCGGAGTCGAGACGGCCCATACGTGCCGAAGCATGGCTCTCCCACGTTAAGCATGAATGTACATAATATATGTTGATTAAGGGCGGATATATTCCTATTTATAGTCGATATTTCTTTTCCTCTCTGCTAACGAACGTATAAATTAACCGTAAATTGAGCTGATAAAAGAAACTAAACTATCGTAGCAATATAAATAATGTTTACTATTACCAAACTAACATATTGGGTTAATTATTAGCAGCAACCATCGAAGGCGGAAAAAAGCGAGATGAGAACGACTAATTCAATGTAGTTTCATCTTCGTTACGAGCGTGTTAATCTTCACTTGAACTATTTTAACTTGTTTGCATTCAATATAAAGTTTCGGAACCATTTCGTGTTTATCGTTTTATTTATAACAAATGGCTTCTCCGAAAAACTTATCGCTGAAGCCACGCGACCTTGCTCAACCAAACCTCTAACGAGAAACATCAATAAATTATTCGAGAAAATAAACTTAAAGAATTTGTTGTAGCGTGATGTTATATAGCCTATAGCCTTCCTCTATAAATGGATAGTCCATCCAACACAAAATTTTAAGAATTTTTCAATTCGAACCAGCAGTTCCTGAGATTAGCGCTTCAACCAAAAACAAACGAACTCTTCAACTTTATAATATTAGTTTAGATATGTTGTAGTGATAAATCTAAAGAACAATGTTGCATATGTATATTGTTGATGCTCCTTAATTAAAGTTGAGCACCTACATCCAAATCTTTTCCCAATCAAAATTCACTACACGAGTAGATGCGTCGTTGTCCTTGACGACAATAGTTCCGACAAAATCTAAAAACGAAAAGTTTTGGTCGGCTGGACGCGTTTTGCTTTTGGATAAAAAAATAAGGTACCTAGGTATTAAAGATTTTATTTCTTGTAGTTATGGCATTCTTATAAATATAAACTAGTATCATTTACTTAAAAATTATAAAGATAAGGTATTTAGTACTTACCTAAGAATATATTTTTTCCATAAATAGAATCCATTTCAAAATTACGTATTTTCTTTACTTATTATTAATATTTAATAAGAATGGTAAACCCTGGTAAACCATTATTAATTACTTTTATTACAGAATTAACTATTTGTATTCGAAACAAACACTTGATTAATTAAATAAATTGTATAATTCGAATGGTTTACCAATTATACAATTTATTATTTTAAGTAGGTATTTGTATATTAAAGAAATTGCATAAAAATCCTTATCTAAAAAACAACTCTATGTGACAGTGAAAACCGTATTAACTCATATTTATTTGTAACAGAAACCAAAACAACAAAATAGAACAAAGTATATTTGAAAACAAAAACAATTTAAAATTTTGTGATTTTTTTTTCTTACTGGATCTGCGTCCATGTACAGAACATTAACTACCAGAAACCATGTCAATTTGTCTGTATTCAAAGTATATAAAGATATAAAAATAATATTTCGAATTACGTAAAAATTCAAAAATAAAAGTGTGAGCGCGCGGTACAGCTGTCGGCAACCCACTGCGCGACACTGCGTATAAGGGCCGCCAGCGGCCATGCGGCCGGTAGTTGTTTAGCGCACGTAAGTACATCGAGTGGCATAGGCCTGGTGTAAGTAACACCGTCGCAAATAATTTACAAAACGTCTTTCTTGGGATACTTATCAGTATGTAAAAATCAGTTCATCACAAAAATTCGAGGTTAAGCATTTACAGTCAACAGTTTGATTTTGCACTACGCAGTGTACGCGAACGCGTACGTGTGTGGCGCGGTGATGACCTTCGCGCACGGCGCCGTCAAAGCAGCTGATTGCATAAATGTTTTAAATTGCGTTTTTGGCCGTTACTGGTTTTTTTTTGGGTAAAATGTTATGTTTACTCATTGTGATATCCCTTTGAAGCAAAAAAGAAAAAAGTGAAAAAAAAATTATGAACACTCAGAATGATGGTCTGAATACACTATTTCAGTATTCGTTACGGTGTCACTTACACCCTGTATATACTATCTAGGGGGCAAACCAGCAGACGGGTCACCTGATGTTAAATGCCTACCGCCGCCCATGGGCACCTGCAACTCAAGTGTCACAAGTTGCCGGCCTTTAAGGTGGGAGTAGAGGAAAGGTGGAAGAGGGGGAGGGGAGGGGGGAAAGGGTTAGAGCCTCCGTTGAGGTTACTCAAGGCTGGTTTTCTGTGATGGTATCACTCCGGTCGAACCGGTCCATACCTGCCGAAGCATGGCTCTCCTATTATAAAAAATAGTTGCGGTTTACATTACCTGTTTTATAAGCGTAATGCAAGGCGGAAAGGACAATTTCAAATAAGATTTTTTGTAGAAGGGGCCCAAAAGTGAGGCGTACATCGACACACACACGCACTCAGACTTAAGAACACACACACAGAGTTATAGAAACACGCACACATTTACATATTAACTTACAAAATCACATAAATTGAGAATTCAGATTCTTAGAGATCCTTCTCCGTTTTAATTTATATTGTACTAGCCACCCGCCCCGGCTTCGCACGGGTAGCAAAGACATCTTCAACAATCATCAACATATTTCAATAAATTTACACAAAATCTTAACAAATTATACACCTAAACCTTCCTCATCAATCACTCTGTCTACTAGTGAAAGCCACATGAAAAGCCGTTCAGTAGTTTTTCAGCTTATCGCGAACAGACGCGAAGACTTTGTTTTATAATATGTAGTGATTTATAGAAATATTTGAAGTAACGCTCTGATAAACAGAATAGTATCGTTATCGACACATAACTTGCTGTATCTTCAATACCTCTTTTGCCGACATTTCCAGTGAATATCGAACAAATATGGTATCGGATATTACTCCCTTACGTTACACTGATACGGGGTCACACACAATACGCACAAATGTTACAACATCTTTTCATTTCACTATCTTCGTGGACGACCCGACCGCGTTTGTGTCCATTTTTATACGACATTACAAAAAAAGAAAAGATAACAATAAAATTCTATCTACTGCTTGTCGTTATGATTTTTTTCACAATAAATCAAAGTATCAAAAGCGTAGCGTTTTATTGTAAAATGGATAATTGTATCTTACACTCAGAGGTGAACGTTTTCAAAAACATGTTAGATTGTGCGACTAGTTTAAAAATGAATACGCCATGCGTTAACCATTATTATTAAATAAATGAATAAACACAATTTGATTGATTATTATCGTCGTTCTTCATTCGGTCAACTGCTCCAGTTGTGGTGTCTAACGACGCTTCAACTGGAGCACTCGTTAATTACACTGCATAGATACAATTAGAATTGGAAATAAAATCGCTTTTCAGGTTATAGCAAAGATTCAAATATTTTACAAGTAGAAACTAAACTAGCGAATATTATCATTTTTCGTAATGGACAGACAAAACTAAAGTTAGATCACGAAAAATTTTGGGCCGGCTTGACGGGAGTGATACCACGGCTGTCATTGTCAGCTCCGGTGTGGTGATGACCCGAGGGGGTTTTCCATGCAATAAAAAAAGTAAAATATTTAATCGATTAGGATGGAAAAAGGGTTTGGGTCCCGGTACTTCGAGACACGGGATTTCCCGGGACTTTGGTCGTGGGTTGTCTCGTGTCCCGGGACCCTGAGACTGTCGAAAGTTCCCAAACCGTAGATGGAACACATATTAGTACTTACATACCTATCAATTAATTTCCTTCTTTACCCACTCATGAAAACAGTGGACTTGACGTACGATATTCAAGTCGTGGTGTAACGGAAACACAGTCTTGCGGAAGCTTTTATCCTATCAAGCGGTTTTGATTTATTTGTCGGAACACGATATATGTCGAATGAGTGTTCTCTGGGGCTAGTGGTAACGTGGGAGTTGCCAAAAATACTCTCACTCAACGAGTGCTTTATATTTTTAGTTCAGTACCGGCATAGAAGTCCATGTCCAATTACCTACAACTTACTAATAGAAAACATGTTCCATTCAGGCATCGTGCGGTTTATTATACGTATTATTTATTTTGATTTCTTGAAATACAACGTATCATGTGTGTCATAGCCGAATAAATCCGGTCTTTTTATCAAAATTGTTGCTATAATTTGATGAACTTCTCTCTTCCTACCACCATTACGCAGATGATTTTCAAATATACAGTCAAGCAAATCTTAACGAACTGTCTCAAGGTATTGACACCATCAATAAAGATCTGGCTAGTATAAGTATCACTATGTAGGGGCTAAGGGTTAGCCCTAGTAGCCGCTAGCTATAATTGTCGGTAGCTCCTAAAATTGAGGGTTCAGCACTTCCACAAGTATCTTTTAAAGCTGTTACTATTCCTATAAGCAATAACGTTAAGAACCTAGGTATACATATGGACAAAACCCTTTCATGGAATGTCCTGATAAAAAATGTCAGTCGCGCGTTGCGGCTTCTCTAAGAAGATTACGTAATTTTCTCCCCATTCTTGACTGTGCCGACGTCAGCTATCTAGATCTGAGGACCAACTTGATAAACTGGAGAGGCTGCAAAATTTCTGTATAATATTCATTTTTGGCTTACGCAAATATGATCATATCTCCGAATTCCGTACTTAACTCAAGCGGCTTCCGATTCGTCTTCGCCGGAATACTCATATGCTCTCTTTACTGTATAATATCTTGTTTTACCCTACTACCCCTGTATTAAAAAAAAACGTTTCCCATTTTTTCACGACACACACAATAGATATTTGAGATCATCGGAAAATCTAACGTTGGAAATTCCAACTCAGAGCACTGACAAATCATTTACAGTGCAAGCCGCACGCTTGTGGAATGCATTGCCAGAAGCTATCCGACGAGCACAGTCACAAGCCGTTGTTCAGAAACCCGTCAACGATCATTACCTATCTTCCTAAGAACCATATATTATAATTATATGTATGTGTAGATTGTGTAGTGTATGAATATATGTGTGTACGTATGTTTCTTTATGTATACGTATGTATGTGTATTATTTAGATAATAATAAAAAAATAGTAGACCTAAATAGACTGTTTTTTACTAATTGTATATTTTTCTTATTATCTTTAATTGTTTGTGCACCGCGAGTTACCTACTTCCTTACAGTATAGTCCATCTTAAGGTGGACGATAAGACCGCCCATTGTACTGTTAATTATTATTAAATTTCTAGATTGTATAATACTTTTTTGGTGTGTAATAAAGAGTACATATCTATCTATCTACCTAAAGTTTTCCTAATGTCAGTCTTCTCTCTACCAAAACATTATCCATATCTGTCAAATTTCAATTTTTATTTTGTCAGTTTCAAAAGAATGATTTCCATATCAAAAATCAGGAATTTTCTTAAGGTTTTTACTGGGTCTACTATCTTCTTATTCGTGTTTTTCATTTCATTTCTAAAGGCCGTGTCGTTGGAAATGTTTTGTGACTTAGTCAGTTACTTCATTCCATCTCGTTTTGTTTCGAGTCTATAGTGCGACCGTAAAAACTGACACCTCCTTTATATAACACATTGGATGTTAGTTCTTATATCACTCAGGAGGCGAAGTATTACAACACGTCGCCTGTCTGATGACGCACCGACTTGTTCAGTCCCGTAGGAATAATCTAAATTGAGATGTCACTCACTACTTGCGAAGCTTAACCCTAATCCCTGGTCTCCCCTTTACATTTCTGTTTAAAATCCCTCTCAGGCGCAATTGGTTACCCCGTAGTGGAGTCGTCCTCTATATTATTAATTGACAAAAAATTGTGCTATGTTAGTGAGTATTATAACATTATTTTAGTATATTTTGCTAATTTGCCATGATTGCAATAGTTTTTAAACCATTTAATTGTTTTAATTGTATGAATACGATAAGTTTTGTAACAAGTCACAGTCTAAGTTGTCATTTACCTTGCGATAGAGCCTTTCATTTATTGCGTCTATGACAAACAATAAAACAATACAATTTGAATTACTTTAAAGCAGTCGCATTTTTTATCAGTCATATTTCTTGTCCCTCCAAGATATCAAAACCTCGCTTTTGTTAACTTAAAAGATGCTGGGTACTTCAAATTGACAATAACACGAAGTTTGTTAGTTATGTCATTCCTCTCTTCCACAACGAGAATGTAAAGAAGAAAAGACAATGAAAAATAGAAGACAAAAGATTACATTTTTGTTTAGAGCACTTGTATTCGCGAATACAACAATATTTTTGTATATTTTCGTTCTCCTGACACTAATTATTTATATATTCCGTAGGAAAGTACAATAATTGTTTGTTTCTCCAAGATAAATAACATCATTATTTGGTATAGGGTCACGCAATACATGTTATTATTATCTATAGTATTAATAATTATGTTAGAAATATCATATTAACATCTATTATAAGAATACCAACAGATTTTTGTAATGTATATTTTTACTTGTACAAATGGTGATCTGTGTTTTATTTAAGTTGAAGAAGTGGTGTTGTTTCCAAAGATAAAAATAATCGTCATTTCGCATGACAGGGAGGGAACATGGTTAATTTATACAAAATGTTGCATTAGTCATTTATTTATTTTAGGGTCTTCAACAAGAATCTTTTCTCAAAAAAACTAAACATAACATGGTGGTTTATGTATTTTCTCAATTATAGAAAACCACAGCATAAAAATATAGTAATATTAATATGTTAATTTTATGTTACTAGAAACCCTTCCCGGCTTCGCACGGGTAGCAGAGACATCGTCAACAATCATCATCATATTTCAATCAATTTACACAAAACCTTAACAAATTATATACCTACCTTCCTCATGTCCTCCTCAATCGCTCTATCTATTGGTGAAAACCGCGGCGGGGGACTTAGTTTTATAATAACTACTGTTTTATAATAACTGATTAAACTCCGCATCAGTAAAGCTTAGGTGCTCCTTGAATTTGTGCAAATTTTTTTTTAACATTGATATTTAATCATTCAAACTAAGAAGAAGAAGAAGACTACTATCTCTCCGGATTGTTTGCGACCCTTTTTTGCCCGCTATTAAGCGACTTTTCCATAAGTTGATAAAACCCTACCCTAAACTATGTGAATCATCAAAAAATCAAAATACAAAAACTTCACAATTTTATACAAAAGTATGGCTAACGGTAGGTATTTATGAACCGCCTGAACCACCAAAAAGTTGGTAAGCAACTCGGCAGGCTCCAGGGGGCAAAGGGGGAAGAGCAAACAAAGCCTGAATTATTCATCGGCGCTTTGACGGAACGAACTGACAATACTTTAATCCCCGTTATCTATGGTAACACACAACTGGTCGGAATTTGAGCCTTGTGTGGAAAGAACAGACGTTTTACATTATGATGATACTAGCGACCCACCTCGACGTCACTAGGGTAGCAGAGCATATATGCCTACATTTTTTCTTGTCGTACTGTCGTATCAGCCGGTTGCGTTAAGCATGTCTGTTAGCTTTTGTATGTAATGTAAAAACACACTTCTGAAAATTTAACTACTGATCTGAATTGTTTGGGATAGGGTCAATATAAATCTACATGAAATATAGAAAATTATGCTCTAATTAATTTAATAAAGATATCATAATAATCGCTTAATTTAAAGATAAGATATTTATTCACATTAGGTGATAACATCAAAAAGCAGCCCGACATATTCGCCTATAATAGGCATGCAAAATTTTACTTAAAACTATTAGGTTATACAATTAACAAAATCATTTATGGTGTAAAAGCACTTTCAAGAAGCCAAAACTTTAGTTTTGATTTAAATCTTTGCAATGGTAAACCTCTTATTACTTGAAGAATATGATTATAAATTGTAATTGACATTATATATAACTATTTTAACATTGAAGAGTGCTTTTACATGATTCGATTCTTAGTTTGCTGGGATCTCTTTTAATGAATTTACTATCCTCACTAACTTTTGAATAGAAATTACATAACGAACGTGCCAGTTTCCATAATATATAGACATCAATCTCAACGCCCTTATTTTTTAAATATAGGTCTACAGCTTGTTAAAGAAAATTCACCAGTTATTGCTCTCAAGCATTTTTTTTTGTACAATAAAAGCTTTTTTATATGTGTTGAGTTACCCCATAGCAGTCTGCCATACCTCAAAACCGAACCTACATAACCATGATAAGCATTGAGGCCGGCTTCTTCAATAGCTGAGAGATTGTATTTTCAAGATATGTTTAAAAACATTTTATAGCAATATTATTTCGTTAGTGTGTGATCTTTTTGAGAGAAATAATTTCGTAATAGTTTGTTTTCATATTGTACTCAATTGGATCATACGGTGCACGCCAGTAAAGCTCCTAGTCGGCATAATTTTTTCCGACATCTTCAACAATCGTCGTCATATTTCAGTAAATGTATACAAAATCCTAATGTTTTATACACTGCAATCTTCCTCATGAATTACTGTATCTATTGACGAAAACCGTATGAAAATTCGATAGATATTGGTACGAGGAGAACATTTTGTACTTATTTGTTTTTAATATAATTATCTCGATTGAAGAGCTGTTTTTAACCAACGCGGCAACGTGTAATTGTTTTTTAATTTTGCGACTTGTATGCATATAATATAATTACGTTTTCATACCAAGTAATTAATAATTTTTTTAATGTTTTACGGTATCTTATCTGTTTGTGACGAATTTTTTGGATTTGTTTTTAATCGACTTTAAAAACGGAAGGTTCTGAATTTAGCTCTTTTTATGTGTTTATTTTTGAAAACCGTGAAAGGTTTTTTTTTTCGATAGGTTATACCGGAGATATATATGTTATTTTCGTCATCTCGGCCATCACGGTTATAGTCAACTTGTTTATCAAATGTAAATGCCTCTCCTTCCTTGGCTGGCGATGATGGTAGCGCATCAGGCGTGATCGCATAATAAAAAAAAAGAAAAAAAAAGAAATCTACCCTTAAAGATTAGGTATCAAAATAGTTGAAGAAAGTTTCAAGATTTAGACACATCACAGCCCCCACCCAGTACGTTTTTTTTTGGAAAAGCTAATTAATATTTCAATCTTGATATTATGATTATAATAAACAATATAATATTCCCTAATCGTAAGAATAAGAGCATGCTGAAATGGCAATGCTGGGCACGTCTGCCAAAGGACTGATGGCCATTGAAGCAAACGGGTAGATTGGAGACCGCGAATCGTTAAGCAGAAGGTAGGACGCCCCCCAGCCAGATGGACCAACGGTATGAAGAAGTTGGCTGAGATGGATTCGATGCGGAAGGAGACGACCGCGTGCTATGGCGCACAATGCGATAGGCTAATTGAATTGAAAAGGGTGAAAACAGAATTTATGTTTGTTACACATTTACAAAGTTATCTAAGGTATTCCACTAGCGAAAAATTCTACAAGGTATTTTAAAAGAAAGAGGGATTAAGAAGAAGATATGAATGACACGCGACTCACGAGCCGATAACGGCTACAGTGGAAAAAGAATTAGAGAAATTAAAGAAATGAAGAGCAGAAATATTTAAGAAAACAGATTCATTCCTGTATAATTACCATCACAATTACATTATAAAAAACTTTCTATTAACACACCCTCCTTAAACAAGGAACTAATCCACAGTATTTGGTCCCAAACAAGTTGAATAACTCCGATTGAATTGGAATGTACACAACTTGAACATACCAAATCGTTTGGGACGTATTCGTAAAGACGTAGTTAATGATTTATGTGTTTAAATAATTTAATTATAAAAGCTATATTAACTACATATTTGAAGCGGCGTGGTGGTCTAAAATTTGCGAGTTTAATTTCCAATTACTTTTAATATTTTTGTGTAATGTTTGAAATTGTGTGTTTTATTTCGATTTACATGTTTATTTTATGGTTTATTTTAGGTATGTACATTGCTTTGATTTCTTCTATGTATAATATATAACATATAGATTATATATGTATAATTTCTGATTCAAAGTGCTGCGGGCATCGGACCCATGACCTCTGACGTTACAGTCTGTTTCAGTACCGCTGCGCCACATAAGTCGTATATAATTACAACTAGAAATCGCCTGGTAGCCGAAAATTATTTTTCTTGTTATGGTATAGGAGGCAAACGAGCAGACGAGTCTGATTGCCGCCGCCCATGGACACCAACTCAAGAGTCACAAGTGCGTTACCGGCATTTAAGGTAGGAGTAGGGAAAAGGTAGAAGAGGGGGGGAGGAGAGTGGGGGAGGAAAGGGTTAGGACCTCCGGTAACCTCACTCACTCGGCGAAAAGCAATGGAAAACCTTGCTTTACTGCCGATTTTCTGTGAGCCCGAGGTATCACTCTGGTCGAGCCGGCCCATACGTGCCAAAGCATGGCTCTCCCACGATTAATTTTGAATAAATGAAAATTACATTATGTTTTCAATGTAATTAAGTATGTACCGGAATTAATGCGATCACGAAATAGGTATAACATACCTCTGAATTGCCTAACGTTTCGACCAGGTGATGTATACATATATATAATTATATCATGGATCGCGAAAGTTTGAATGTTAGTATAAGTTTTAAATGTTTTGTTTTATTTAATTGTCTAGTATAATTTGCACTGCCATTGTATAGACTTACATAGCATGACAGGTCAACGTAGATACTCGACAGCTGGAGCTTTTTGTAGCCCATTTCACATCATTTAAAAGGAGGAAACTATGTAATCCAAAAAACCATCAAAATATATCTCTAAAACTCGTCAATAGCTACTAAACAAAACAAAATTAAGAAACTTCGTTGACAAACATAATAGAAAATGGTTCTTAACTGTTCTGTATTGCCTATTTATATATGGTTTAATGATAAGGTCGCCAATTAATAGGAAATATTTTTTATTTAACAATCTAAGTACCTACACTGATAGGTTACTTTATAAATATCTACCGAATGAAACTAAAATATCCTGCATTAAATCCAATAATCGATAGACAGACCCATTTTCGAACAAAAGCTTTAGAATAAATATCTTCAAATGGAAAACTCATTTCGCGTGAAAAAAAGCCTGTAGGCGACCCAATATCCTGTAACCCTGTTACCCTCTTAAAGTAGGACGTTCTCTAATGCCTCCGGACTACTATAAGGTTTGATTCACACTGTAGCGCCGTCCGCAATATCCTTTCGGTTCGGTCAAACACTGTGGAACCGGTTATTAACTTTTACTGAAAAGAAAATTGCGACTAAAACAAAGTAGTATGAAATAAATTAAATGAAATAAATATTTTTAATAAGGGTATTTATAAACACTTGAGGCCGTACTATAGGTATAATTTGCTGTTTACTAACTTTACCGGTTTTCCAATATAGGGTTGGTAGATAATAGACCAGATGTTAAGAGCTAAGGTCGACTTCATTCACCAGCAATGGTATTAAACTACTTAATTATTATTTTTTTCGAGGCTTTTTAACGTTTAGAAGCATTGGGCTTGGCATTTGTTCGAATGAAATACTCTCTTTTCCGTTCGGTAATCCTCGCGCACGATGAAATTGTTAGACAGTATTTCCGATGTGACCTACACTTGTTTCCGAGAGATAGATTTACTCGGCACGATCACCAATCTCCAGCAATTTATCATACTAAACCAAATTTATTTACTACATTTAATTTATATATTTCGCTTTTACTGAACCACTATATTCAAATGTACCAAAGCGTTTACGTAGGTACGTAACATACGTTTGCCTTTTTTACGTACGTAACATACGTTTGCCTGTCGAGCAGTTTTAAAATGATTTATACCAGAACGTTTTAAATGCATTAATAGCTATAAGTATTTTTTATCACCAGATTTAATGTACTGTGTATCTTTCGCAGACGTAGACTATATTATTGAAAGAATAACATCATAAAATATAACTGGACTTTCTCAAATAATTTGTCAGCTGTACCAATAACAGTACAGTATGATATATGCACGTATTTTATTTATATATATTGTATCTCAGGTTTGTATTATCAGGACAATATTATAACCGAATTGTACCGAAACTGGCGCTATAGCTGGGACCGGGTTTTAAAGAAGGACGTGCTATACAATACTCCGGGGAGTCTTCTTAGCCTTCTGGTTGTCGTAATGTAACGTCTGAAAGAATATTGATTGGCCATTGAACCGTTTAGTTTTTCCATGTCAACAATAGTATCTGAATTCCATTCTCGCCTGATCTGTTGCCAAAGTAGGACGCGTTTTTGAGTGGCACCTACAGTCAAGTAATCAATTTTCTTCCTTAATAATAGCCGGTAAAGGTCTATATCAGCTAATATATCTTCATTAACCTACAACTAAGTTAACGCGGTATCGTTGAAATAGTGTACAGTATACGCAAGAATGGCCGAAGTGGAGCATATTTCGAGAACTAGCCAACAAGTTGGATCCTCGTCTCATTCTGATCTTTCTACTGGGCCGCAAGAAGAAAACGGCGACTCAATTAAAAAGGTTTTCACTAGAAAAAGGAAGAACACAGAACACGTACAATTCCTGGAAATGAAAGTTTCTCTTATGGAAGCTCTCAAAGAAATGATGAACTCTGAGATGGTTGAGATAAAAAATCAAAATAATAAAATTATTGAAACGAACAACGAGATTCTTAAATTGCTGCAAGTTAATGCTGCTAATTACAAGGAATTATGTGAAAGGGTTGAGTGTCTTGAAACAAAGAATGCGGCTGCTACAGATCGTAGAAGTATACTAGAAGCCCAACTAAATGTTATTCAAAAGAAAATGACAAAAAACACTCGAAATAAGAAATATTCCCCAGGAGCACAGTGAAAATATTACAGAAATTGTTAAAAAAATTTATAAAACTCTAAAAATCCAACATGTAACAAATGCAACCATGTATAGGAAAGGAAAAAATAATGCACCAATCATTGTAGAATATCGGGAAACTAAAGAAATGGAAATTTTGATGAAGGCTATCAGGAAGTACAATGGTGAAAACAAAGATAACCCTCTCAATTCTGAACACCTTGGTTTTGGGGGAGTGAAATCGAGAGTTTACATATCTCAAGCATTGACACCTTTGTCCAAAAAAATCTTGGCGGCTGGTCGTGAACTCGTGAAGAATGGAACTTACAAGTATTGCTGGACATCCAGAGGGAACGTTTTGCTGCGAAAAGAAGAAGGTCAAACTGCAATTGTATTGAACTCACTGGATCAAATCAGAGACTTAACATCAGCATGACTATCTTCGTTGGAAAAATTTGCACTTCAATGGTATTTCTTGATGTTTTTTATAATTGTGGTTTATGCTAGCCTTGTAAATGTTAAGATTATATATAATTATTTTGTACTTATTTTGTCTAAAACACTTATTGGAAACTATATATATGCATGTAAATATTATAATGTGCTCCTGTTTATAAACAGATGCTTAACTAATACTATATATTATTATAATATGTATAACTGCAGAAATATGTACCATTATCTTATTATCTCAATATTGTACTTTGCTCTCTCTCGGTCCACTCATTACCCAAAACACTGTAGTTCTTTTGAACGCACATCAATCTCAGAATTCTTTATCGGCCAATACTATTATTATAAATTTTACCCTGAAAATGCTTTATGATGCATAATAATCTAGATCAGGTGATCACCGATGTTGACAACAACATCACCATCGGTGAGTCAGTGTTGGTCGATGAACCAGAATCGCTTCCGCAATACACACTTCGTGACTGTAGCTCGCTCAATGTAATTGTACAAAATATTAGAAGCATCCACAAAAACTTTGAAGATTTCAGAGTATTTCTCGGAAGATCCGGTCTAGTTTATGATCTTATAATCCTAACCGAGTGCTGGCTGCAGGGTTCTGATTTATTACCGATAATGGATGGATACACCATATACAATAGCTTTAAACATATAAATCAGAACAGCGGTGTAGTTATATATGTTAATAAAAAACTGGAAAATGTTTTAGTATATGAGCCTCATCTTGCAGAGGCGGACTGCTTGGTTATAAAAGTTGGTACGAGTCATGCTTTTATGTGTATTTACAGGTCACCCTCATTTAATTCTATTCTAAATTTCTTAAATTCCTTGGACAAACTGCTCAGTGACCTGAGATACATGCCCAATGTAATTCTAACAGGAGACATCAATATTAATATCTGTTCCACTACCGATGACTCGAATTCTGATGAATATTTGGATCTCCTTGCTACACACTGCCTTTTGCCCAGCCATTCGCTACCCACACGCGGTTCCAAATGCCTTGATCATTGTCTGGTAAAATCAAATGATAAAATGGTCACTGTGGTATGTGAATCAACGGTTACTGATCATAGTCCTATATACATGTGTATACCACTAATAAAACAGTGTCTCAATATGAAACGGAAGGAGACTGTAAAGAAACTAGATTATGTCAGAGCAAATGAGTTACTGAAACAGTATGATTGGAGGAAATTCTTATTGATAGATGATGCAAACATAGCAACTGAATATTTTGTGGAGATTTTATCTGATATAATTACTAAATGTACAACTATAATAAAGGTACCAAACAGAAAACAAACTTATCAACCATGGGTAACACCAGGTTTATTAAGGTGTATGAGATTTAGAGATAAATTGCATAGCAAATACAAGAAATTTCCTGGTGATAAGAACCTTGAGATTACTTATAAACGTTATAGAGACCATTGTAATAACATTCTTCATAATCTAAAATATCAACATTATAAAGCAGATCTGCAAACTAATGATAGACATTAAGAAAACTTGGAATGTTATTAAAAAAGTTTGTAATTTAAATACGTCAGAAAAAACTCAAAACACACTTGAATTACTGAAAATAAAATCAAATCCTCAAGAATCAGTAAATTTTATCAATGATTATTTTGTTAACATAGGTGCAAAACTATCTAATAACATATTACAAAAACTTCATGTTACAGAAAATATCCTTGTACAAAACTATAACGTGCTAAATGGTCCGTGTAATTCTTTTGCATTACTGGAATCTGACGAACAAGAGGTGTTGCGAACTGTAATGACTCTAAAAAATACTAACTCTACTGGCTGGGATGGCATATCGTCACTATTTATTAAAAATTGCATTATGTTTCTATCCGTGCCACTAACCCGCATTATTAATTTATGTCTATCCCAGGGTAAATTTCCAAAAGTGCTAAGGGATTCTGTTATAATTCCTATTTTTAAATCGGGGGAAAGAGACAGTATCGGTAATTATCGTCCCATATCTCTCCTATCTACAATCGCTAAAATCCTAGAAAAAATAATAAATGTTCGACTAGTTAACTATCTGGAAAAGTATAACATCGTTTCCAATAACCAATATGGGTTTAGAAAAAATAGATCAACTATGGATGCCATTGAACACCTTGTTACTCATGTGGCAAAAAATTTAGATTCTAAGAAAAAATGTATAGGTGTCTTTTTAGACTTAGCTAAAGCTTTTGATACTGTCTCTATCCCCCTACTAATCAGTAAGCTGGAGGCTATTGGCATACGGGGCACCCCATTGGAACTTTTTAGGGACTACCTAAGTGATAGATCGCAGGTTGTTAAGATGGGAAACTTACTTAGTTCCAAACAAAGAGTCCATTTCGGGGTTCCTCAGGGCTCAGTGCTTGGACCTACCCTCTTTTTAATTTATGTAAACAATTTATGTAACTCTCAACTACCTAATACAAAAATGATAACTTTCGCTGATGACACGGTTATATTGTTTCATGATGATACTTGGGCGAAGGTCAAACAGGCTGCTGAAGAGGGGCTAAGAACAGTAACTAATTGGCTGGACTATAGTTTACTGACTTTAAATCTATCAAAGACTAAATATTTAACTTTTAGTATTAAAAATAATCTACAACCAAATTCTGACTTTGTCTTAAAAGCGCATAACAATCATTGCAACAGTGCCCATAATTGTAACTGCTATATTATTTCGCCGGCCAGTAGCGTTAAATATCTTGGTATTGAAATTGACAAAAACCTAAATTGGAAACATCACATTAATAACCTCAAAACACGTATACGAAAATTAATACCTATCTTCAAGAAAGTAAGGAACCTGAAGGACAGTAAAACTAACAAAACAGTATACACAGCTTTATGTCAATCAATAGCTGCGTATGGCATCTCTGCCTGGGGTGGAGCAGGAAAAAGTATTCTTATTAAAGCTGAGAGAGCCCAGAGATGTATTTTAAAAGTAATTAACTTTAAACATTTTAGATATCCTACGATTAAATTATATAAAGAATTTCAGGTCTTAAACATCAGGCAGCTATATATTAAAACAATTGTGCTTCGGCAACATTCCTGTTTAAAAGTCGGTAATTTATCAGCTAGAAGAAAGCACGAAGTGTATGAAATTCCTTCATGTAAAACTTCCTTCGCAAAAAAATTCTCCTTTTTCTTGTCTCCATTCCTGTATAATAGAATTAGTAAAATAAACCCAATGCGAGATATGACTGGTTTTGCTTGTGGAAGGGAACTGGAACGATTTCTGAGTAACTTGGACTATGAAGGGACTGAAGAGTTGTTGAGAATTCTTAAATAAATGTTTTTGTAGTGATGATGGTATGAACACATGCATGTATGTGTGTGTGTGTGTGTGTTTGTGGGTGTGTGTGTGTATGTATCTATGTCAACATATGTATGTATATGTGCATATAAAAATATATAAATATTTAGAGTATTTTGGCGGGTACAACCAAAAGGAGTACGTTACATTATGTGATTAAAAACGATCATTAATTAAATATGTGTGCTCAAGAGGTGTCACCATATACGTATGGTATATGCTGGAACTTCTATATGATTTAAATAGAATATCTTACATTGTGTTGTATTACTCATACTATATCATAATACATACTATATGTCTAATTTTAGAAATAATTGCGGAGTATTCTGTTTTCTTTGCGTATACTACATGTTTACGATTAACTCGGCACTAGTTGCGATACCTTTTGTTTGTGTATTACCTACAATATTTGCACGTTCCACAATTTTGCACTATAAAATATTACAAACTTTGTATTTCCTATGTTACCTCAAATAAGTTATTCAGTAGTGAGAATCTTACCTTGTCGTAACACAGTTTCGACTAGTACGAAAGGTAAAGAATATTGTACGGAATACCGCCATCACTTTTATGCTGTACCATGTTAAATGTGTAATAAAGTGTGTAATAACTTGCTCAGGAGTGATTCGATTGCATTTCAAAGTATGTGTTGCACATTATATCCTGTTAGAATGAGTTTTGATGTTCACGATTTATGTAATAATGTGAAGCCAATATTTTTTTTTTTTTTTTTTTTAAATGTAAGTATAAAATAGTAATGAATTAATAGTATAGTACTTTGTTCAAAAATATATTTTTAAAACGATTCTCCTCTACGGCATCGTCGCATTGAATAAGTTGAATCACTATCTTCTGTATTTATAATTTTTTCTGTTGTGACAAAGTTTTTTTGTTCAGTTTTAACTAAAGGAGATGTGCTATTCCAGATCTTAAGGTATTCCATCATGTACCAACTATTGTGTAAAGTTCGTAATAATGTCAAAGTTTTGTTATCCACAGAGTATGATGCTAGTTTTACTAAAATTACTATAACTTGATAACATTATATAGATTCAAGACTATATATAGATAATTTCGACACAAACCACAATCATAGACTAGTATAGGTCTGAATTTCAAAATGAATTAGTGTCCGTTTTGTCATTTTGTTTAGATGTTGCTTATAATCTAATTCTCTCTCTCTGAACATTATAACTTCTGATTTGTTAATTCTCACCCACTGTTGGTCAACTTGTCACCAAAAGGCATTAAGGTTGAATCTATTTACTTTTGGTTAAGTGTATGGTGTGTCAATTCAAACTTTGATAATTAAATAAATAAAAATAAATTGCCCTATGTGTTTATGGCAGCGTTTTGTTATAAAGGGTGACCCAATAAGAGTGCACGATTTAATTTAAAAATAAAACGCATGTTTTTAGATTAAGTTTTATTTATATATATATGGTAAATGACTATTGCCGCCCATGGGCACCTGTAACTCAAGAGTCACAAGTGCGTTGCTGCCCTTTAAGGTGGGAGTAGGGGAAGGGGGCGGAGAGTGGGAATAGAAAAGAGGGGGATTACAGGGGAGGAAAGGACGGGAATAGGGGAGAGGGAGGGGTTAGCTCCTCCAGTAACCTCACTCACGCGGCGATAAGCAATGCAATCATTGTTTCACTGCCGGTTTTCTATGAGGCCGTGGTATCGAGCGGAGTCGAGCCGGCTCATACGTGCCGAAGCATGGCTCTCCTACGTTAGATGCAATAAATCCCTTGTGAACATTGCTTTTTTTTTTGCTTGAAATTATATGGACATCGTGTTCCAAAGCCCGCAGTACATGCTTTGTTTATATAGGGCCTAGATAAGTTAGGGCCTGTGTTATATAAGGCCTTAAAATATTATTATATACAATTGGAAATACGACTCCGGATCTTCTTGCTTCGTATTTGTTTAATCCTACTAATATTATAAACCTGAAAGTTTGTGAGTATGGATGTATAGATGTTTGTTACTCTTTGACGCCAAAACTACTGAATCGATTGCGATGAAACTTGGTATGTAGATAGCTGAAGACTTGGATTAACATATAGGCTACTTTTTATCCCGATATTCCCACGGGATCGGAACTTACGCAGTTGAAACCGAGGGGCGCTGCTAGTAGTAGTAGTATATATAGCGATCATTATGAAATTTTGCATAGACGTTCTCAGGGCTACAAAAGAGGATGGTGCTTTTCATACAGAAAACAAGTACTGTTCCGATGGATAGAAAAATAGCTTTTACGTGTACGAAGCCGCGGGCAAAAGCTTGTCTTTACTATAACAGAACTTATCACTCAAACCGATAAAATAACTATTGAAGTGCTCTCTCGCTATCTCAAGTATTATCTACTTCTAATTCGTAGAAGCTCTGTCGGACAGATAGGAATTAATTGTCGTTATCAGATGAGGTCGTGCCATTGCACTATCGAGAGTCTGATAGATTGACGGATGGGATTCCGTAATTGGTTTAATGAGAAAGTTGATTAAATTGTGTGGGAATTGGTGTGGGGATGTGGAGCTATGGGATTTTTTAAGACTGCGGTGCGTAACCTGAACGTATGGAAGTTTTGATACCGTAAGCGGTATAAAAACTTCCATACGTTCAGGTTATCCTAGCGTAAGTATGCTTATTTGGACTTCGTTGGTATGAACGATTTCTAACTATTTCTAAATTTATCTTTTTTATGTGTTTATGATACTCTTGAATAATCATTTCTATATTTGAACAGATAATAAACACTACTTAAAACATATCCGAATGGAAACACGTGTATTTCGATGGCACTCGATTACTTGCGATCCCTACAGGCTGTCCCTTTGTCAAGGAAGACAGTTCGCGTCCCTCCTTGAGAAAGGTCCTCGGTCCCTTCCCCTACAATGAGTATGACTTACAAAAATCATTATTTAGTAAAAATGATAAGGTACAATAACATTTAGTTTTTATCGTATAGTTGACATTTATATTAAATTGATGGTTATCTTGAATTGGAGATGACATTTTATATGCTTAATTGTTTTTTATTATTTTATAATTATTAATAATGCTAGTAATGTAATTAATATAAATTAGGTAATTATTTTGCACACCGGCAACGGTTGAATATGGTATTGCGCCTTTACTATTTTAACTCTACCATCCGTGTTTGTACACCCATGTTCTGCAAAAAATATATTTCAATTCATTTCATTATTTTTTGTAGGTAACTTAACGTAATAGTTACGCAGAAGTATGTACCTACTAAGTAAGTCAAGTTAATGAGTTAAGGTGAGTTTTCGTTAGGAGTATAAAGTGGATGTGTTGTCGCCACATTAAAAACTCTTATTTATTTTATTAAAAATAGGGACAAATTATAATAGATGATAACACAGTTCACTATTTAATAAACATAAGTAAATAGATATTATTTTGACTGGTTATACCGGTAACGCAATACTCGATGGTCGATGGATAAATATTAACAAATTGTGGGATTATAAAAGGGTAGGAATATGTTTAGAACGATTAACTTGAGTGCAAACAGAGGTACGAACAACTTGGCAGTTGCTGTTAGTTAGTGATTTTCATAGTTTATATCAGTGGTTTTGAGACTGTTTCTAACAGATGTCATGTCGATAAAAAAGAGAACGCTGCTTATACGTGGTTTTCTGTCCTTACCCAGGGCATGAACGTCTTGTATGTGTGTGTATGTTGATGTCTTGACGCGCAATTGTTAAAGTTGTGAGTGTGAGTGTCAAAGTGCGACTACAAAAAAGACAGAGGGACCACGTATAGCAGCGTCCTCTTTTTATTCATCTATCTATTCTTATACGTCTATGCTTGCAACTCAATATTAAAACGTCAAGTCCCACTACGTTCTTATGTCAAACCTCGTATTGTGGTGTTATTTATTTATTATTTCAAGTGATAAAGTAATTTATTCTTGGCGCAGACGGCATAAGGCTTAGCGTTCGGGGCTGTTTTAAAAGACGACTGAGGGATTACCCTCGAAGCGACTTTATTATTGCGAGAAAGCCTTCATTATTAAGCCTCCTATTGCCAGGGAACCCTCATTATAGGGGTCATAGATCGAGTGCAGCGGCCGTGGCGGGAAATTGCAACAATAACCCGTTATCTTCGAGGGATATTTCTTTTTTGCAAAGTAATGAGATTTTTTAAGTAAACATTAAAGAGCTGAATACTCTTTGGCATGTTTAACGAAAGCTCTTCGGCATCGTAGCTGCCAAACGCATATAAATGGGTTCATTTAGATGTGTTTTTAACCAACGAAAAAAAAAGGAGGTTCTCAATTCGACCGTATTATTATTTTTTTTTTTTATGTCTGTTCAGCCCTCACTCCGTTATTTATGAACTGATGATGGGATCCTGATAAAATTGAGAGGAGCCCTCAAAAGTTGTAGTAACGAATAGTGTTTGTTTACTTTTCATTACGTTATCAGGTATTTGTGTTTAGAAATCATCACATCATGTAGCTGAGGTGATGATGAAAAAAAATCATAAAATAAAAATCTTTTTAACAAAAAATTAAACCGACGATAAGAACTAAAAAGCAAAAAATAAATGAACCTTAAGTCTTAAGTATTGAGCTTATTTACATAACCTATCAAATTTGTTATAAACTTATTTTGAGTCGGCGCCAAACAACAAACTGATTAATTTTCAAAATTTTATATGTACCTAATTAATTATTGTATTATATTAATTATTGTAAGTAATTAATCATTTTATTATTTGGCGCCGACTCAAAATTTTAAAATTTCAAAATTTTATTTCATTAAAACAAGCTTTTATACAAACTAAGTTTTAATTTAGTGTAGATTTGATGTTTAAGAAGTAGGTACTCCTTAAGACGAATCAATTGAGCATAAACTCGATGGGTTTATCTTGTTTAGTTAAGAATTTCCTACAGCCGTCTTCCGGCTCCATCGTCAGAACATCTCCATGAAACCATATTATTGTATTGTCACCGAAGAAACATTAGTACACCAAACTAGAGCCCAATCGGAAATTAGTAAGTGGTTCTAATTTAGCTTCCAAGATTCGTGACGAACACTTTGTATGTGTGTACATTGCAAGTTAAATAAAAACTTTTAAAAGTGGTTTAATTTTATTAATTTGGGTATGTCATGCTTGCCTAGAAGTCCTGCCGATGGTGGTGTCGGTGTCGATGTGCCGGGTCGTTCGAATCTCTTTAATATGGTCGAGGTGGACGATGCGCCAGCTATCGTGCGTCATGCTTGTGAGTGAGTGCCGTTGGTCAGGGCCGAGCTGGTCATCTCCGGACTGCTATTACTTAAATATACTTGGTAGTAATTTGCGCGACTGTTTACATTTTGGAACAATACGTTACATTGTCCTCAAATTTCATTTGTGCTTAAAAGCAATGTAACCAGAGACTTGTAAATAACATGTTGAAAAAGGATATCCTTGGCGTTTCTTGCCTGTCCTTCTCCACAGAATCTTCGTCTTGGAACTGGCAATTAGCTTCTTTTTGCGTCTGGGGTTAAAATAGTGTACATTTTGTCGTCCAGTGATTAAAACTAAATGATTGTGTGTGTAAAACGTGTTCCTAGGTTTAAGTAACATTTTATTTTGATTGCGCATTGCGCGGCTGTACTGTGAGGCAATAAATTTGTTCTTTCTTTCTTTCTTTCTTTCTTTCTTTCTATTTGACAACTGTAAGGCGTGACGTCATGCCTTAGTATTTCATACAAAAATGTACCGAACCTACCGTTCTGTCGTTTAATAAAAGGTTCTGCTTTGACTCGACCGTCATCGTTGTTGGTGACCACGGCCAATATTACCTGGTCGAAACGTCAGGCAATTTAATTGTATATAATAGATACCTATAACCTAATCGCGTTAATTCCCGTTAACATAATTATATTCGTATGTTTAAAAATTAGTACATTAGGAATTTGTAAACAACAATTTCACCACTATTGGTATAAACTATCAAAATCACTAAATCATAATAAATGCTATATTGTTCGTACCTCCATCCACACTCAAGTGATTGTTATCATCTTATACATCATATCATGCATGCTTTTTTATCAACCCACCATTGTCAACCGACCAATAGCGTGATGCTACCGATATCACTAGTCATAATAATGTCTATTAACTAATTTTTATTAAATAGTTAACTGTAAACTGTTTTATCATCTATTATAGTGGTCCCAATTTTTTTTTTAATTAATACGAGTTTTTGATGTGGCGACAACAAACTAAATATATCAAAGTAACAAATTGGATCATCCTTTACCTATACTTGGATCAAAAGGACTTACAGTAGACATTTTGAATTTCGCCAAAGTGAATACAGGGAGATCATTAAATTTTAAATTGGCAACCCGGAATTGTTTATAGAGTGTGCGTCGGATACATTACCGAATACTACAGTCCTTTGATCCTCTCTACCTCTGTATTTGATCATAAATGCTCTCTGTCAATAATGTATACCATTTCCTTGGTTCTTATTCATGCATGAAATTTTATTCAAAATGTAATTTGTAAAAAATACACTATTTAGTAGAAGTTAAATTTCCCAATTTGACAAACAAATTATATTATATAGTATGATTAAATAAGTAGGCATATATTTATAAAAAAAGAAAGAGAAGATTTATATATACGCATATATCCCATAAAGTAACTTTTTTGTGTCTGTCGATCTGTCTATTTATTCCGGCTAATCTCCGGAACGGGTTTACCGATGTCCACGCGACTTTCACTGGCAGATAGCTAATGTTATAAGGATTAACTTCGGCTACTTTTATTTTGGAAAAAGAATTAGGGTTGTGCGCAAATGTGTATACGGCAGCGAAGCCGCGCGGGGCAAAACCAATTATCACAACCAAAACAATTAATTAATGTTAAAAGCAGTCAATCATTAAAATAACAATAAATTTTCAATATCAATCAATTTTACAATCATTTCACTAGATTGGTCTAGTAAGACACCTCACACACGGCCGTCTGATCCCAAATTACACAGAGCCTGTACTATGGTAACCAGACTGCTGATAAACATACTTATATATTTCTAAATACATACATATTGTAGATGCATTATACCCAGATACATCAAAAATGATCATGCTCATTACACTATTATTGTTTTGGGTGGGAATCGAACCCTCTGGCTCAGCATTCTGGATCACTAACCACTATACCAACAGCCTCGTTAAATTTTATTACCAGATTGTTATATTTCTAGTAAGATAGTTGTGAATAGCCTTCATATAACTATATTACGGTAAATAGCTATGTCCCTGAGGATATACTATATCACGGCTATAGCCATCTTACTGAGACAATCAACTACATCAAAACATCTCCCGCTTTAGGTATGACTCCTGTGTCGCGGGGGACTTTTACAAACAACGGACACAAAGAACACTCAGACTCGGGTGGGAATCGAACCCACGATCTATGGCGTAGCAGTCAGAGTCACTAACCAGTAGGCCAACAGGCCAGTCATATATCGATTACTATTGCCAAATAAGTCCAATTTGAAGAGAAAAAAAACCGGACAACTGCAAATTGAGGACTTTCGGATTTTTTCTTTACTTGTGCTGTGAGATCTTGTTTCTTGCCAAATTTCATGATTCTAGGTCAATGGGAAGAACCCCACATAGGTTTTGACTTACCTGCTAATTGGTCAAATTTGGTTGAATCTAAGGCTTAAATGCCCGTATCTTTTGATTGACTTAGAAGTTTGATTTTTTTACATCTTAATTGACCGCATGATGTTAATTTCAACTTGATGTCTCCACGGGTTCCTGAGAAAAAAGGGTCTTGACAGACAGACGGACAGGTAAGTGATCCTATATGGGTTCCTTTTTTCGTTTTGAGAAACGGAATCCTAAATAAAGTACTTGAAAAATGTAAAGACAAAATTGTACTGCAAAATGTTTCGGCGTACGCACGTCCCACGTTTTAAAGGACTACTGGTCGTGAAAGTGCTCAGGTGACAAGTTGACAGGCTAAAACCGTCAGTAGTGCACCTTTGTCAAGCGAGCCGTTAGTAGCTAACAATTCACTTGAAATTATATGAGCTCTCGCCGCGGGCGGGGTAGACAATGTTATGTGGATTTTTTGTTTAGCTCCATGTAACGAGGGTTAACTTTCCACATACCTACTGCGGAGTTAAGAATGATTTACACTAGAACGTGCCAGGCGGGAGCCGTGGCACTTACGGTAGACATGTGTAGTTCCAGAGCGTAATAGTTCTTGGAACTATGTCAGTTCTTTCCGACTTGCTCAACCTAATAGTTCCAGTTCCACAGTTCCTCGGAACGATCACGCGGATTGAAGGAGCGGCCGGAGCGGTATTGAATGGTGGAACGAATATCGAACTGTCCGTGTGACGTATGCCGCGAGCGTTGCGTTCTGTTCCGTGCAAGGGTGTATTTTGAAAGCAGGACTTACTTTTATGTACAGAAAGCAACGATTGAAGACATCAAAGGTGCCTGAGCTACTTTTTATGTTAGCAATTATAAATAAAAAATATCTATATATAATATATTATGTCTATATGTAATATAATATACAAATGTAATATCTACAAATTTAAATATTACTTAATTATGTAAATATACTATCAATTGATTTTTAAAGACCAAGCCAATACATTAATTTAAAATATTTTAAGTCTAAATTAATTGATATTGTTAACAATCACCATGTATGTCCGAGGAACTGTCTGAACCGAAATAAAACTGTTAACTACAATGTCCGGATAAAACTAAGGAACTAGATAGTTAATCGGACATGTTTCTTGGAACTAGTTCCGACAAGGAAAGGAACCGTTCCAGGTTCAATCCCATGTCGGACATGGTTTGCGCATGTCTAACTTACGGGACACGGATTTGAAATGCTACATAGATTTTATATAAAGTAAGTGGGCTGTTGATGTCCCTGGCCTCTGCATACAGGACTGACATACGGGTATGCGACCATAGCCTCTTTGAGCTATTGCAGTCTCAGTCCCATGTCCCCATCCTAGACTTGCGGTATCCCTTACCCTAGGTCCTTCACTCTATCAGTTTTCCTTTTACTCCAACTTACCTGGTTCTTTTGTGCCGTCTGAAAACGACAAATTCCCAAGGAGGATTGGCGTCAGCTTTAGGCAGGCGGCCGGCCATAAAAAGATACACATTGCGCCAAATAAAATTGTGAAAAGGGCAGGAAGATGACGATGATGATGATTTTAAATGAGGTAATTCATGTTACAATGTGCGGCGTCCGCGGCACGGACGATCGACCCACGAGTTGCCCACGAACAGAGCCAAGTCGAGTTCGGCTGCTCACACCCGGCACGGTCTAATGTAAATCACCCTTTACACAATGTTTCAGAATGATGTAGGCGTATGTAATGGTTGTATAGTAGACCCTGTGTAATAACGTAAAGTGCTATTTGAGGAAAGCTTCTAATTTTTAATACATACTCTAAAAATGTGCAATACTTGAAATTATTTCGATAAAGCTAACATGGGAGATGATAGAATGAATGAATCTGTACGACTCCGTGTGGACCAGCGTGGGGCTTTAGTCGGTTCAAGACCACTGGTGCGGGTTGCCAAGCCATGTCTAAAAAAATAAATAAGCAATTCCAATGAAATTGACAAAGCATTGTCTACACAAGAAAAACATTTTCTGAAGAATAACTAAATTTACCTAGGTACATTATTTTTATTTCAAATTAAGACTATTATCAACTACTTATCGACTAACGGTTTAGATTACATCCAAGAAAGTAACTACACTCAACAAACAAAAACGACAGAATTCACTAAGTGTCAAATTAGTATTACAACATGTCAAAATTGACACATGCAAACGAAAAAAATCCCATAGTAAGACGGTGCATTAAATCAGGTAGTTGGCACGATTCAGAGTAGGTATATAGAGTTAGGGGTAGCTATAAATAGGGGAAGCTTGGTGGATACAGTACGGTTGTGTGTATAGGGACATCGAGTGGTTTGTATTCATTAGCTCGCGGTCGCCGGCCAATGCTCGGTATAGCTAACGGTGGGGAAGACATACGGCTTGTAAGAACAGCACACATGTTAGTGTTCCGGCACTACATTTAAGAATGTTGACCCACTTTGCTCGTGCTGCTGCTGAACTAAATATATCTAGAAGAATAGTTTTCTAATTTTGCCATATCGGTCTTTTCGTCTCTTCATTGGGACTGGTTAGTTTTTTGTTGTTATACGAACAATATACCAATCTTAGCTTTACATGTACAGATGCAATGAATTGGTGGACTACAAAATTATTTGTTTCTCTTTTTACGCTACTGCAAAAGAAGTACTTAACGTTTTCAGGTTTTACAGGGTTGATATTTGGATGTAAGCTTCTTTATTCCACCTCAACTTGTAACGCCTGAACAGACGTGGATGTTTGGTGTATCGTTAGAATTCTTTATCTCAAGTCACACTAGCCAAAATAAAAAAAAGAATCAATATGGTTGCTGTCTGGTGCCATTTTCAAATGTAAATCGTTAATTCGTTTTTTTGCCAGGGTAGTCGTGTTTTAATTTTTTTTTTATTTAACATATTTCACAAATTACTTAGTAATTATATAATAAATATTGTTAACTGTTCTGTTTGGTATACAATTCAGCGTTTTGTGTGTATTGTATTGTAAGTTGTTAAACAGGAACACGGACCACCTGATGGTAAGGGGTAACCAGTGCTTAGAAATATTCGCAACGCTATAAGCAACAATTGTATTAGCCAACCTGAGAAAGGTTAGACTAGTAATATGTCACACAAAAATCGTAAGGAAGTAATTGAATCCCAGAATCCCCTAGCATACAATCGTCGCTGTCATCACAATATGATGGCACACCTTTATTATCTCTGTACCAATACATGCAAATGTAATTCACAAAGTCGTTCGAGTGTACCTAAGTGCCTAAGTCCATGTCCGATCATGCCATTCTAGTAGAATCATTATCATCATTATTTCAGCCCTAGGACGTCCATTAACCGACGGCCTGCAACCTTTATTAGGTCCAGTAGAATAAAATAAACAAATTATATTTGATCAAAGTTGGTAATCTTTCTATGCCGCATGTCACCCACTGTGTCTACCTCCCCGTCACCCAACTCCCTCCCTTCAATTACCTGCTTCACGTTTGAAAAGGATTTTTTCACAGTAAATTTAAATGATTTGATAAAGTTATGCCGTCGGCCCTTTCGCCTGAACTTTCGTTTTAGCCACGTTAAAGTGGCTTCGGAGTGTTTAACTTTATTTTTTATATTTTTTACTTGAAAAGAGGGCAAGTATCATCTTGTATTTTCATTTTAGAATCATGAACCTATTTAATGCAATATTGTGAGTGTGGGTTTGAATTTGTTGGACGGTTTGATACTATAGGGAACCAAGTTAACCAATCTATTGATAGAATAAACACACCCACATACATACTCACGCCTTCTCCCTTCGGGGTAGGCAAAGACAACAGCCCGAATTGCTTCTGTACTGACTTAGTACATAAGTCACGGGCTTTCTATAAATGTCATTAAACCTTTCATTTAAGCCCCGCCGGCTAATAAACAGACATATAACATATTTTATTGGTTTCGTGGAATAGTGAAATGACTGGTAATCTTTACACCAGACTGACATCGCTCGCTTTTTACCATAGTAAAAAAGCAAGCGATGTCAGTCTAACATATTATTCCAGTCAGAGTAACATATTACTCCTTATAATATCAGCTATTTACCAATGAAAGTCCCGTGGAAATCAGTCCACCCGCTCCGGAGATTAGCAGGAACCCCCAGACAAACATATAACATATTTTATTGGTTTCGTGGAATAGTGAAAAGACTGGTAATCTTTACACCAGACTGACATCGCTCGCTTTTTACCATAGTAAAAAAGCAAGCGATGTCAGTCTAACATATTATTCCAGTCAGAGTAACATATTACTCCTTATAATATCAGTTATTTACCAATGAAAGTCCCGTGGAAATCAGTCCATCCGCTCCGGAGATTAGCAGGAACCCCCAGACAAACAGGCAAAAAGTTAATTTTTTTAGTAACAGCAGGCACCGTGTTCATTCAGATGCATTTAGTAAAAAGCTGTTATTATGATATCACAAGCAAACACAGATACTCCAATTTTATTTATTGGTATAGATTTGTATAGAATCCGATCATGTTTGATCTTAATATTATGTAATTAAATCAGTAATGGCGGATTACAGCAAACATTATCAAGTAGACGCAAATATTACCAGTAGATAATGTTGCACTTGTTTATTATGAATAAAAATGCATCTATTACAAGTTACATATGTATTATAACTGTGAATTTATTCGATTATTAATCATTTATTTTCTAATGTTAAATATTACCATCAAACCTCGCACTTCCAACACAACACTACACACATGACTAACTTTGACTCGCAGCGGTAGACAAGCCAGATTCCAGATAAAAGTTAATACCTCAATATATTATTTTTAAAATAATCCTGATACTCATACTGGCCCTCGATAAATTTAAAGTCAATATGTTTTTTTTTATTTTGTTCTTGGGAATATAGCTTGTCAAAAAAGATATAATATTAAAGCGCGGAAAACCATATGTCAATTTTTCAAAAGTAGTTTTTTTTTATTTTATTTTTATTTAGTAATCCTCGGACACGTAGTTGATTGTACGTTAATCCATAGTTGTAGTTGTAAAACAATAATTGTTTGTTTTCTAAAATAAATTAATAAACAATAAAATTTCGATGTTTCTTAGTACTTGTAGCAAATAAAAAGTTGATGTTTTAAGAAACAAAAAATGAACTGCTTGTTGTAACATACCCTCACTTTAATTATATTTTTATTTGCATATAACTTGATTCCTGTATTACCAAATTTAACAAAATTTTCGGTACAAACATGTTATTATATTCCCTTTTTAAATTCTTGGAGTAATGTGTCACTAGCTCATTGGTACATATCATAATATTACGTGTTCTATTTTATTGAATGTAGACATACTCGTAAATATAAGTTAAAAACTTTCAAGAAATTAATTCCGTAATCATTCAGAAAGGGTTTCTCGGAAGTCAGGGACGAAAACAACTAGTTCTGTGTTATGTATAATATTGAAAATCTGGGGTTCGAGTTTTCGAGAGAAGTAAACTTTGTGTGAAGGGGATAATTGTATCAAAATATGCCTCGAGCCCTTTTAGTCTAAATTGTACAATTGAATACGACTGAAATACCTACTATTAAAACTTTTTAACGAAAAATTAAATTGATAAAAAGTGTAAATGTTATGTTTTTTATTTACTTTTAATAACATTCATTTTTATTTTTGGTTTATATTGTGGTTATATGTATATTGGTAATGTTATTTTTTGCTTCTTCATGTAACCTAAAATTTCCTTACTGTTTCCACTTAATTTATTTAGATATTATTTTCTCTTCTCTTGTTACTAGAACACCTTAAACTTTAAGCGAAAAGTTTACGGTGTTCTATTTTTTATTTCTATTTTAGTAAGATAAATATTGGAAATGAATTTTTTTAATATAAGAAGAGAAAGAAAGAGGACTCTTCTAAAATGCCTTCGTCATCATCGCCATATTTTTATCAGACTTAGGTAATTAGGTCATTTTTTTCTGCAGGCTGGCTGCCATTTACACTATAAAAATGGCGGAAAGTCGCTTATCACAATTTTTGATCAACTCGGCACTGATCAGGAGTAGCCTAAATGGCTAACCATCGCTTCAATTGGCAACACAGATCTTTAAACACTACCTTTGGTACTAACTTTTATACAAGTATTAGGTATTTATTCCATTCAAAAATAAATACCGTTCGGAGGACAGGAACCAACAGCTGAAAGGGTCATTATGAATAAAGCCTTTTCAGAATTCTATCCGACTTTTGGCAAGCCAGAACCTTGCTAAAGGGCAGCGTCCTTTTACTTTGAATAATACACGCCATGTGATCAGGCTTACCCAACGTCGTCATAGAAATGTAAACATCAGATATTTTTTCCAAGAAGTCCCATGTGTTACCAACTAACCAATGGTTTTATGCAAAAGGTGACGAGCCTATTTCTAAGAAATAAATATGAAATTTGATCGAGAGGAGAACTCATTCAATGTGGATTCATTCAAGAGCAATCTAAATAAGATTGCTCTTGTTGGTGAGAAATGCAGGACACTATAAACTTCTATTGTTATTTCTAGTATGACGATTGATATCGATGATGCTCTTGTGCAGTGTAATATCACTGGCAATTGTGTTGCAATAATCTACGCCACCACTACGGTCATGGCCAAAGTTATAAATTATCCGAGGACTTCACTCGAGGACGACGCCGCCGTTCATCTGGCAAGGAAGGATTCTACAAAATCAGTGGCAGGTACAACGAGACTGCTTATACTTCTCTTCTGCCAATTTCGCTTATGGTAACGGACACGGGAAGCACACAACGGCCACTGGGCCAACATACTTGGCTGCTAACAGTCCAAACTGGCACTGACAGAGGTTTCACCACGTCTAACTTGCAAACTGCTCAGTCTGACGACATCTGAACATCAGAATAGTAGTGTAGGAAACATCACGGGCCACTTTGCGACAGACAGTGGCCACACGACGGGCAAGTATCTTTGCCGCTTCGAGGTCGCTCCTAGAAGCCTGTGAACGTCTCAGGAGTCTTCTGTGCTTCTGGAAAAAGCCAGGCTGGCTCAACTAGTCAGCCTTATCTGAGCGCATAATGGACTGTCTGTGAGTCTAAATGCGGAAACAGAGCCCTATACCAATACCTGTGTGCCAGCTGGACTCGCAAATTCTACAGGAAAAGTTTTTCCGGCCAACCAGCGATATTTGTAACTTAACACAATACAATTAATTTAAAAAATTACAAGAAATCGCTCAAACTTTAGCAACGCTTCTGAAGACTTCAAGTAAAAGTTAAATTTTATAGCGAATTGTTAACTTAATAGTCATTTGACATGAACTCTGTAACATGCCGGCTCGACTCCGCTCGATACCACAGCCTCACAGAAAACCGGTAGTGAAACAATGATTGCATTGCATTTCGCCGCGTTAATGAGGTTACTGGAAGCCCTACCCTCTCCCCTATTCCCGTCCTTCCCCTCCTCTCTAATCCCTCTCTCCCGTCTTCCCGGTCCTCCCCTCTTTCCCTATTCCCACCTTAAAAGGCGGCAACGTACTTGTGACTCTTGAGTTACGGGTGCTTATGGGCGGTGGTGGTCATTTACCACCAGGTGACCCGTCTGCTCGTTTGCCCCCTACCATAAAAAAAAACATAATTTGTGTTGGTTTTAACTTGTAACCCATACCCGACATACCCTCATGAAAGAATTTATGAATCCGAACATAAAAGGTAGCCGAGTTACACATCCCTGTACCATTCCATTATTATCGGAGAACAATTGATGAAACAAAAACCAAATTTCCAACCTAAATACCTTTCGTATCTCGAATATTCTATTATAATCTGGGGCTCACTAAACTTTAGAACTTGATTATCATTACGAACAAACAATGCCAAAAAAACAAACAATTTTAACTAGATATCAAAGTTTTTGACAAATTAATTTATAAGCTTCTATTACCTAGCTTGATGGACTCGTAAAGGATTTAATATAAGACCAGCTGGAGACGTAAGCTTATAGCGAATATCGGTTACTGAAAACAGGCAGTAAAAACAAAACAATATTTTTGTATTTGAGATTTGGTTATTTTGGAAGCAGAATATTAATTATACACAGTCATGTGTTGTTTTTTTAAGATATCTCTTGAATACAAGATAAAAATATAAGAATAGGAAGACATTGTCACATTTTTCAGATTAATTATCTCAATTTCATATGTACGTAGAGTGGAGAACGCTCTACGTAGGTTATTAATCATTTTATTTTTGGCGCCGACTCAAAATTAGTTTATAAAAACATTGATAGATTACGTAACTAAGCGCAATACTCAAGATTTAAAAAGTTTATTAATTTTTACTTTTTAGTTCCTTTTTAATTTTTTTTGTTAAAAAGTTTTTATTTTATGATTTTTGTCATATCTAAAATTTATTAGGATCCCATCATCAGATCCTGACTTCCTTGATATGGGACCACCCCATATTGAGGTATAACCCTATATAACAAAAAAGAATCATCAAAATCGGTTCATATACAACGGAGTGAGAGCTGAACATACAAAAAAAATATATAAATAGACTAGCGGACCCGACAGACGTTATACCGTTTGAACTTAAAAATATTATTCCTGGAACCCTATCGCAGCGCCACCTACCGGGTTCAATTGTAAATATAAACCATTCTCCAATCCACCTGAAGACAAACAAAAAATTTCATTAAAATCGGTTATTGTTCCTGGAACCCTATCGCAACGCCATCTACCGGATCCAATTATAAATCTAAACCATTTTCGAATCCACCTGAAGACACACCAAAAATTTCATTAAAATCCGCCCAGCCGTTTGGGAGGAGTTCAGGAATATACACACGCACAGAAGAAATATATATGTAAAGAAGATATATAAGGTCGAATTGAGAACCTCCTTCTTTGCGTCGGTTAATAATAATGATAGCTTGAAGAAATCAAACGCTACCTCTTATCATTTAAGACACTCGGATTACCAGAGTTTTAAGTTCCCTCTAACTAATTTACGTGACGACTTGACGAGATGGGATTAATTGAATTTCACCCCGCAATACAGTTACGGCAGGTTACGATACTGAAATCTCTTGGCCAAGGATTAAATATAATGGATTATACTGCGGTCACTTTACTAAAAAAATATGTTCTGGAATTAAAAATGTGGGTAAACATTGTTTTTTACTTATCTCTCGTTTACATTCTGGGACGTACAAGGCAAGGAAGGCAACTAACTTCACGAGTGAATTAGTCTGACGGACTCCTACTCCTGATAATCAAAAAATACCTATTATTGGTTTAATTGCAATAAATGGTTTGATTGATTGACGTATTAGGCAGCGTTATCTAGACCCAAACTAATAGCTTGTTTGATAGGTTCTGGAACACGGATAAACATACCTACTTAAAAACGTTTTTTTTTGTAAATTAATATACACATAGTACAGATAGAAACACCTAAGTCCCAAACCAATGCAAATAGATATTATTTATTTTATTTAAGTTCTGATTAGGAGTATAAAAATTTTAGCAAAAATTTAAACCGACAAAATAAGTGAAAAATAAAAATAATAAACGCAAATTACTAAGCTCCGAAAGTAATATAAATAATTTTGAGTCGGCGTTAAAGCGTTAAATAATGTTGTATTTTTATATTAAAAAGGTTTTAGTGTAGGCGCTTTGTGGCGACTCAAAATTAATGAAGTAATTACGTTAGTTTGGGAAGTTAGGATGGTTAGGAATGGAAATGAAAGGATGGGTAGGAAGTTAGGACTGCGGATGGTTCTACTTTTTTGGTTTTTGTTAAATGTTTTTTTTACACTTCATCATAACGTAAAAAAGGGGGAGGGGAACATACTGACCAGGGAACTAAACTCGAGCAAACTTTTTTAAAGTGTTATTTATTTCGAGATATCTAATAACATTAAGGACTGTCCTGATCACACCTAGGGAAATATTTAAGTTAATTTTTTTTTTACAAGACCTTTAAAGCAGGTTGTTGGAATTTCTTGTAACTTGTTTCTTAAGACTACTTCTTATTTTCTTGCTACTTATAACACAAATGTCATTGTTATTGTTAATAAAATAAAAAATAGAGTGCGCTAAAAAATCATAACTAAAAATCGAAAAAAATCACATCTCTCTTAAGTTTTTTATAGAAATTTATCATTTAATGTCATTTGCTAGAATCGTAACTTTAATGTTCGAATAAAATATAACTTTTAATGTTAGAAAAGATTACGCAGGCAGGCGTAGGAAACGAAATAAAAGAAATCATATTTGTTTGTAATTAAATTCAATATATATAGAATAGATTAGTTTAATAACACATACACATACACACACACCTGTATACCTGAAGCAATAGGCGGAGGCGTATTAACCGACATTTTGCAAACTATAATTTAGCCCCACTTTCGTAATAAGGGGCAAGCCTATTGCCGTAAACCACGCACTTTGAGAATTTAAGATGGGAAAATTGGAAGTATATTGAAAAGGAAAGGTTGGTAAGAAGGGAAGGTGAGGGATATTACTTATACGGAAGGTTTGGGGAGTGTTAGCAATAGCTGAAGCTGATAAGAGTCGCATACCTGCAACTCCAACTGGCTGCTGCCGGCCAGTCCGAGCTCTCTTACTTCACTCAAGCACAATCTCTTAATTCAAGACTCCTATTGCCCTTTAGCTAAAATATCTTTAATAACGGATTATCCTATCTTTCTGCTCGCTCTTCTTAAGCCAGATTGATGATATTATTTAGATACAGCTGCCTCGTATAGAAACACCAAATAAAAAAATAAAAAAAATTACAAACAGACTGTGTTTAATTTCCGAGATTTGAGCGTTGAAATACTCGTAAATGTTTTGAGGTTCTAAGATTATATTAAATGAAGAAGCGTTAATATTGTGCCGTTTAATGTTGGTAATTTTAGTTTTAGATGAAAATGTTTATCGTAAGAGACATGCTTCGACATGTATGGGCCGGCTCGACCGGAGTGATACCACGGCCTCACAGAAAACCGCCAGTGAAGCAATGCTTGCATTACTTTTCGCCGAGTGGATGAGGTTACCAGAGGCCCTCTAACCCTTCCCTCCCCCCTCTTCCCCTCCCCCCTTCCCCTACTCCCACCTTAAAGGACATGATTGGCGTTAGTCATTTACCATCAGGTGACCAGCCTGCTCGTTTGCCCCACATACCATAAAAAAATTTGGATGTTGAGTACAGCAGATTTCAGGTAAGAATCTCTGCTTTGTAAGAATTTTGTGCTAGAATATCTCAATTAAAAAAGCATTTGTACGACAATGTCTTATACCTACCCGTACAAGTATATCTTGTTTTTTCTTATATGTGTTGATTGTTGAACTTAATCAACTGCCGAATTATTTTTGTTTGTATTTGCTTGCGATGTTGTTCACTGGGTTCAACTCCTGTTTTATATAAATGGTAATTAGTTTACTTCTATCAGTACTATAAAGTACGGCTTTACTAGCGGAAACCTTAAATTTGTTTCTAACATACAATACCTAATTACAAATAAACACATTTAAAATGAACACTCAAACCTCAGGTAAATTTCTCCCAGAATAACGGAAGCATTATTTACTCGGGCAATTCAACTGTTGACAAACGTATGTGTACTCAAACGTTCTACTTGTAATCAGCGAGTGTTGCCATAAATAAATATTTAAATTGCCCGTATGGGGGCGTATGAGGGGTAGTTTGCGCCGGATATTAAGGTTCTCTGTAATTTCAGGAAATATTTGTGAGGACGAGATTTAATAACAGCGGGGATGACAGAATTTTGATTGAAGTGGTACTCTTGGAATAGCTTGTGTAATCACGTTTTACTTGTTGGTATATTAATAAGGAAATTGCAAAACATTTATATGTCATTAATTTGTAAATAATACAGGAAAAAGTCGTTTATTCTATTTGTAGCTCCCGCCACTGGGACTTTATCACATTCCCTATGTACAGAATATTTATAATGGGGATGTAAATGAGAGCTATTCTTGTCTTCTCTAATAATAATTCGCCATTACGTAAACATGTCCGATCAATAGCATTCATGTAAATACATATTTAACTCCCTTCTTAAACAATTCTACAAGACCATACTCATCATGGATGGGATAAAAACCTTTTTTTTACTGAATAAAGCACCTGATATATATATATTTGGTTAATAAATGACAGTTTTGAAAGATATTACCTAATTTAATTTATTCCTGTTATGTCAAATAAAATACTGATGATCCACTATACGGTGAATTAGGTTTTCATACTAGACCTGTACGACATCTGCGCCTACTGGTGTAAGAATCATCCAAATCGCCTTATCGACCAATCTTCTGTGAGGAGTCGAGAACATTGGATGAGGATGCTCTGCTCATAATCATTTGTTCATTTGTTTAACATAGGTATTTTGATATAGGGGATAACATTATTAACTACTAGCAGCACTTCGCGATTTCACCCGCGTAAGTCCCGATCCCGTGGGACTGTCGTTATATAAAGTAGAATATGCGTTAATCCAGGTCTCCAGCTATCTACATACCAAGTTTCATCGCAATCAGTTTAGTAGTTTTTGTGTGAAAACATTACAAACATACACACAAATGTTTCCTCTTTATAATATTAGTTTAGATGTTATGCCATGTGACTTACAAATACAATAACGTATACTGAGAAGTAATCTGTTTGTTTGTCTCTGTAGGGTCTACGGGTTGGAACAGCTTTACAATTGACTGATTCTGACTATTTAGTTTTTTCAATTTCATTAATAATTATAGTTTAAATAAAATAAATGAAATTGATTTTGTTTTTTTTTTTTTTTTTTAAATAAAGGTTTTTGAGTGGGTTAGAGCCATTGTGCGCTATTACTTTGGTCTCGGGTGTTAAGTCGGGCTCCGGTACTTTGCACCTTTAAACCCTTGAAATCAATACGAGACTATTGTACCCTTGAAACTCTTGAGGTATAGCAACCTATTTATGTAACTGATAGTGAGTATTCCATGTAACGTGTATATTTACTTTGTTTTTGCTAATCTATATTGTTTTAGATAACTTGAAATCCTATAATTTATCTAGCCGGCCGGCTCGATGGGAGTGATACCACGGCGTCACAAAACCGGCAGTGATGCAACGATTGCATTGCTTTTTGCCGAGTAAGTGAGGTAACCGGAGGCCCTAACCCTGCCTATCCCCCTCTTCCCCTCTTCCCCTATTCCCACCTTAAAGGCCGGCAACGCACTTGTAACTCTTAGAGTTGCATGGGCGGGTAGTCATTTACCATCATATCAGGTGACCCGTCTACTCGTTTGCCATCTATACAATAAAAAAATGTGTGTGTCAGCTCCGAAAAATAACGTCACCCAAATAAAAAACCAACCTCACCCAAAAATAACGTCATAAGAAAACCTACACGTCACAAGCCGAACGCTTAGGCCGATCGTGCCTCTCTATCGCTTGTTCCGCGCTCTCGCTTGCACGCTCGGCTCAGGCGGAACGTGACAATGAGACATGCGTTTTCGTGCATGCGGCTGGCGTTCATCGATTTATAATACGTTATCACGACAAAAAACAGCGATATGTAAACAAATAAATCTAACCTTATTTTACTACAAAACTCGAAAGTTTGTGAGGATGGATAGATGGATGGATGTTTGTTACACACAAAAGCGGGAGAACGGAAATCGATTAAATTTTGCAAACAGATAGTTTATAACTTGGATTAACACATAGGACACTCTTTGCCTTGGTAAATGAAAAAAAAAAAAAAAAAAATGGGCCCCACGCGAAGCTGGCAAAAACTAGTACTACTAATAACCGGGTGTTAATAAGATGAAACTTTATGTAAACAGCCGGTATGCGAGTTAGATAAAGAAAAATGTACGACTCGTGAAAATGTATCAAATACTTGGTAATTAGTTAGTTGGCTGGCGACTTGCCAGTCACGATAGTGGCCATAGCGGCGTGTTGCGGTGTTGCATTGCCGCCAGCAATTGCTATTTGATCAAGTTGTTGCAGCGTACATGGCGCTGGGATTTTCCTTGTTGGAGTTTACTCCTTAAGAATCGATTTGCATATAAGGCGCCCGGTATGAAAAAAATATGAAGAGTAAAATTTAGTGATCGGAGGGCAGCGTAACGCTTTATTGTGCTTTTTATGCTTTATTGGAGTTTACTCCTTATTTTTTATTAAATATGAAGTGTTAGTGCACTGTGGAAAGTTGTCAGCCTTATAGCAATAGTAGGAAAGCTCATTGAGGAGTTTCTCTGTTGGAGATTCATGGAATTCCCTCATGGTTTATACCCCGGCCATAGACCCCCGTGGCGAAACATCGTGTAGTTTTAGTCAGTGCGATTCCGACATAGCCACTTTGAGGGGTTTTCACAAGTTTAAACAAAAGAGAAGTTCATTGATTGGCCTGTTGGTTCTAATGGTTAGTGATCTTGAATCCCACCCAGGACAAATAATTGTGTGATGAGCATGATCATTTGTTTTGTTTCCGGGTGTAATATATTTATAATATGTATGTATTTAGAAATGTAAATATGTTCATCAGCAGTCTGGTTACCATAGTACAAGTCAAGTTATTATTATTATTATTGTAGACCATTAAAGAACGCTAAGAGCAGCGTTATCTCGTCTCGCAGAATACGCACCAGACGCCGCTCCGGTATAGTATTTAACGACTTCCGCCTATCAGTGCTAATTTTTTTACTTCCTTTTCAACTATTTTTATCCTTATCCTCACTAACTAAGAAATTCGAAAATGAGATTCATTTGTTTGCTACTCTTTCACGCCTTAACTTATGAGCCGATTATCATGAAATTTAGCACAAATATTGCCAGGGGTACAGAAAATAACATAGGGTACCTGATATGCGGAAAAAATGTACGGTACTCGAGGGACACCTGAATTGATTGACGAAATCTACTTTCACGCGAGCGAATTCGCGGGTAGAAGAGCCTATAATAATTTTGTCAAGTTTATTAGAGTCATGGTCCTGTGATGTTTTAACCGAACTCAAAAAGGGGGAGGTTCTCAATTCAAAGGTTTTTTTTGTGTATGTTAAGCGATAATTTCGCCATTTGTGAGCCGATTGTAATAATTCATTTTTTTAATTGAATTGGTTATAGTCAAGGGTGCTCCCATTTAAATGTGGAGGAAATATTCCATGTCTAAGGATAGAAAATTAAGAAATAAAGAACACAGCTTATTACAATTATCTAGCATCATGATTTAGGCCCATTGAAGTCGTGATACTATTTTTAAACCTTTAGACAGCTAGTCCAGTTTTCATTTATTCCAATAATAAGTACAGTTCTGTATACAAGCTCAGACCGTAAGCCACTTAGGCAAAGATTATTCGAAAAAATATATAGTAAAAAGGCCTTATTCGGCCATGTTGTAGGTTGTACAGTAATAAAGTAGTCGGGTTTGGCGCCGCGCCAGCACTGAGGTTGGGCCTCTTTTTTAAAGCCCAGTTAAATCAACATTATGCTATATATCATCAATCCGTTTTGGCTAAAGCTTGCTTGGATTGTTAAGCACTTTTTTATTTTATTTTCTGTGCATAGTTATGGTTTAGTCCAGCCACTGCTTAATCAGACGCCCGACTATCTATAGACTACAGACGGTAGTAGGAATCTTATTGTCATAAAAATCAGTAAGTAGTCTGATAATCGCTCTGTCATTCCAACCAGTGGATGTTGTCCATGCAACCAATTTCTATAGTTTATGTAGGTTAGTCAGTTTGTTATGATATACATTCAATAAATCGCCCACTTTACTCGTTGCTTATGTTTGAGTTGTGATCAAACATCTATTTTAGTTGTAACAGAGCGCTGGCGTGAAACAGAACAGGAATTATCGTATTATTATTATTAAGTAAATCTCTTGATTAGTCGGTTTATTATGTAGGTCAGATTACGTAACCAATGCTGGTAAAATATATTTACGGTTATCGAGATATAAATATATCGAACATACGGGGCGTTAATTGAACGAAACGAAAGTGTGAAGTTGGTGCGTTTCGACAGACTCTGGCATGACGTTTGCTCGAGTGGATGGGCCCTCCCATCAAATATTATAACCTCTCAATAATTTGCTATTTAACTACGGCCAACGGCTACCACGTTCAGTAACATCTGTGTCGGTGAAGCTTAAACGGCAATCTGCCATGTCTGACCACAAATATATAATAATATTATAATGTATAAAATACGCAGTGTCTAGCAATAATAATTAAAGTTGCAAAGAGCACGTACCTACATTGTCTGATGGACTTCTGGTGACCTTGTTTACTTTTTATATTTTTTTTTATTAAGCAAAACGCATAGTTGAATTGTATGTCAGCAAACCCTACGAGGGAATAAAGGATTATACAAATTTGCGCCAAGTCATGTGTAAATAAGTAAATAATTCATAGTCGCAGAATAAAGAAAGTGTCATAGCCAGTAGAAGAACTATTGAAAGTAGTTCGAAGAAGAAGAGAAGGTGAGAAGCGATAAGTTTTACTCCCGGGAATATTGTAATCCGGAGCGTTACCGCGGACAATACAGACCAGGGAATCATAGGCATTAAGATCTCACGGTCTCACACAATTTCTATTTTGTGTACACGTAATTACAACCGTATATCTTTTGAAGAAACAAATATGTACACATACAAACAGAACAGAAGATCACACAAACAGAGGTCGCAGAAGTTTTTATTCTAATAATCTTAAAGTTTATATTTCTTTATTGGGACAAAAAACAGTTACACGCTCTGTCTTCCTAAAATAAAAAAAAACATTATTTCAAAGAAGGTCCACACACATAGTAAGAAACAAAACAAAAGAGTTGAAGTCAATAAGAATGATATATCTTGATAAACACTTGATAGTAGTTGATAGTTGTCCAGCTCTTAGCAACACAATCTCTAAGACAATCAATCGCATTTTCGTTTGCGGTCAAATACGGCGTCTGCACAAATTAATTTGCCGCTCCGAACCAACCAGGGCCGGGTCAGACCGCGAGCGGGGCGGGACGGCGACGTGAGCAGTATGTAATATACTAGCTGTTAATATAATATGTAGAAGATGTCACACAGCACTGTAGTGTTCGGCGCTAGTACGTTTGAAGGTCATAGCTCATTGCCTTACCTCGTGCGATTAGTATTATTTTATGGACTTCTATGGATATGCGCTCACTACATCAACTCGGTAGCCGCTGGATCGCTTCACTCGCAAGCTGACCGCGCGCGGACGGCGAGTGAGCCACTCGGTGACAACTCGCTGCTCGCATGCTTGTTCATTGCATTCTTGCTTGCAAAGTTCACAATTTATTAATAAAAGAATATAACATAGAAGTTCCCATCCACCCTTTCAAATATTACAGGATGTGAATTCACATGATAAGGTACCTAACTCTGAAGGCTTTGTAAACAGCGCGAAGAGATAAGGCTTCGCACAAAACAGCGGATGTCTTGGTCGGAACTGTGGAGTGTGTACATGGCTCGTTGTTTGCGGAGCGTCAGCAAATAAAGCGCAGGTGCACGACATATAAAATCTTGTTGGACATAAAACGGTATTGGAAACACAAATGTGGGGTGTGTTACTGTCTTACTGTGAATACATTGTATTCTTTTATACTAAGGGTTATAACGGTGTATTAAAAATCGATAGAAGACAGCCGTGCCCATAGACTACTCACACATAGATCAGAATCATAAAACACTTATTTTGTAGAAACAAATTATTATATGAAAACTTTAAGTTGGAAGAGTATTGCTAGGCTGATCTAGTTAGAGATTCTCGTAGAAATCCATTGTTTAAGGCGTTTAAAAAAAAAACAAACCCTTTAGCTTTATTAGATTTGTATAGACAAGAAGTTTTTTTATGTTAATTACAAATAGGGTAGAAATCAAGACAGGATAAAGTAGGTTATGTCCTATCTAGTCAGTACTGTTTTCTCGTACGCTACAATCTACGAGTAACCCCTCCATCCCCCCCTTTTGCACGTGGCTGTCCCATGCTCAGTGGTTGCACGCAGTGTGCCACGTGACTGTGGTATTGACAGATTTAAGTTACAGTTATGATGTAATGCGGTAGTTAACTTTCAAGTCAAATGAG